>JAQOWM010000192.1:1200000-1800000 GCA_029041755.1 Resseliella maxima
TAAATGAAAGCCAATATTAAAGTAATTTCCACATTTTTTAAAAATATTTAACATTTCCAAAATGATAAAATACATTCAACGCATCGTTACAATTGCAATATATGTATTAATTCTTTGCGGGATATTGCATTGAAACAAGCGAATTACATGAATATTTCATGCAATTTTTTCGTAAGAAATTGAATTTTATAAGAATTGAATAAATTTTCGAATAGATAAATACCCCTACACGATTTTTTCACAAAACAACAAATATTCTTTTATTCGCACGTTTCTCCGTAAATTTGTGCTGCGTCACGTATAATAGTATTCATTTGAAGCACACATACAATAATATAAACAGAAGCACAGAGCATATCATGCTGATCTAGATTATTTTTCCATTACATGCTTTCTCATTCTTTTTTCTTCATCTTAAGCAAGTTTGTATGAAATTGTTGTCGCACTATTTGGCAAACTTCAAGTCATTTCCAAATCGGATTGATTCATTACACATTTGACGAAATTTATTCGCACATTATTTCCATAGTTTTTAAAGGTATAGCTTGTTTGCTTCTTTCCCAAATCTTTTCGATTTGTTGTTATGATTTGTCATCGATGCAAAATCATTAAGCCAAGGCCATGTTTATTGTACAAATGTTCTAAAAATAATTGAAATTTTCACTATTTTTTTACTATTATTTTAATTAAATTTACTTTTCTTTCAAATTAGCCAAGACTAGATAAAATTAATTTTTACTATCTTTAATAAAGAATCTTTATTTAAGATGTTCTTGTAGAGGCATTTTCTTCTAATTTTGTTATTCATCAAGATTATTTTAAAATTGTTCTTTAGTCCAAATACAATGTAACATCTTTTTTTTTTTTTTTTTTTTTTTTGAAAAATTAAGAAATGCTGTTTGTAACTGACTAATTCCAGATCCATCTGAAATATTTCTAAGATATTACAGTTCATTATAAATATCTATATGAATGCTTGGTTGGATTTTCCCTCTTTTTCTGCGAGATGATACAAATAATATATAAATGAATTTTCAACTGAATAAGATTGAAAACTCTATCTTTATAGTAAAATAAATTATTAATAAACGTAATTTACACGTTTAAAACACAAATAGCCTCAAGCCATCTATTGGTATATTAAATGTGTGTTTTTTTTTTTCAATACAATTGATTCCTTTAATTAAATTCATGTAAGTCTGTATATTCTAAATGAAAAGTTCTAACAAAATAATATCTACTGAAAATTGGCTTAACAATGACATTCACAACTGACATTAAAATACTAGTGTACTAGTTGGATTTATGTTAAGACATAACTGTTATGACGTAAACTCGTGAATAATTGGCGTTGAACTGATAGATTTACGTAAAAATAGAAAATCTTTTAACCGTAAAAATAGAAAATTGACAAGAGCAAACAATGTTGATTTACGGCAACTTCAACGCATAAACACATATGTAGCTTGCTGTTCTCACTTTATTCCCTTTAGTAAAATAATTTTCATCTTTTATGCCATATATGTATTCAGTTTATTTATCATTTTAATTCCCAATAAACACAATCTATTGCCAATTCTATTGATACCTAGTGTGTATACAAATGATTGAGAATAAAAACGAGCATCAGGAGAATGAAACCGGCAAAAACAAATAAAAAAAATATTCACAAAATTAAATTACTTTTTACTATTAATTTATCATTCTATTGCTCTAAGAAATCAAAATATTTTCTTTTTATTTTAACAAGAACACAATAAAAGCAAACATTATCTTTCTCTCCCTTTTTATCTTTGTGTCTTATTTCTTACGATTGCATATTTGATTTAAAAAATCAAAAAAAAAAAAAAAAAAATATGCAAATATATCATCTTCGGCGACTGTCCAAACATTGTTTTGATGAATTGGCACTCCTTGTTTTATGAATTCTACGTGCGATATTTTACACGTATTAAACGAAATAATAAAATGATGAATGAATGCCAATTGAACACACGAAAATATCTAAAACCTATAGATGGACCAGCGGTGGTTCGTGTCAACATTTTTGTTAGAAGTATATCGAAAATTGACGATGTTACCATGGTAAGTGTACGACATAGGCGCAATGATATTTTTTCTGACTCGTTTCTGAAAAATAAACCGCAATTCAGGCCATAAAAATGTAGATAATTTACAAGGAAACCATGAAACAAACAAAAAAACAATATCATTTTATAACAAAGCAATATATAAATAAACCCATTGAAAGGATCAATCGTTAGATAAACATGATTAAATCTTAAATACACACATACACATACATATTTCACATTTTGATGAAAAACCATTTTTTCGTTTTACAAATGATACCAACACATTTCCAATTAGGCTATCGAAGACCTATTGGTCATAGGAAATAATTTTCTTTTTCAACAAGCGACAATATAAAAATATGTAAATTTTCAAACTTTTTGATTTTGTTTTGATTTTTACATCAACTTTGGTTTTTTGTTTTAATTCGTAAAAGGAACATATGAGAAACCAGATTAAATTAAATTTTAAGCGAAAGATGAAAAAAAAACAGAAGGTTTAAATTAATGTAGTTTGTTTGGATTTGATGTTTTTTTCCTACGAAGTAAGCAGTAATTAGAATTTTTGTATGTTTTGTTTCGTTTCTTCAACAATGGAAATGTCTACAATTTCTACATTTTCTTCATTTAAAATTGGCTTATTCTATTTTCATTTAGTTTGATTAGGTTTATAATAACACTAATTTTGAAAGTAATCGTTGTGTTCACTTGTGCTTAATTCGAAATAAAAGTGTAGAAGAAATCAGTGCGTCAATTTAACATTCGTATCAACAATCTTATGTCTGTAATGTAAACGTTTCCTCGCAGTAAAAGAAACTATGTATTTTTGTATTTCAAATATACAAAAAAAAAATTCGATAAATTTCGAGTATTGTTTTTTGTGAAGCTTTGGGTTGCTTAATTTTTGTCACTCATCTCATAAAATCACCTTCATTGTTTTTATGCTTGATATTTATTTAATTTCATTTAGAAAATATTTCATTTATTGGGATATTATGGTCTAATCGGAGTTCACATTTTGTAGTTATTAAACTAATTTTTCAATTCCACATGAACCTGTACATCATTTGATTATTGCGTAATAAATTTCCATTGTATTGCACTTGTTAAAACTGTTCTTATGCAGTTAGTTTTTAAACTACCTTTGCTAAGTATATATTTTTTTTTTTTTGGATTGAAACGACTCTGTGAAGTGAGTGTGTTTGAATAAGCGAGGATTACCTTTTAAAATTCGTTATTGGCATCTTCATTCCTCATTTGGAGTGCTTTTTATACACCGAAAATAAGCAATTATTCTATAATAATTCATTTTATTTTATTTCTAAATGTTTCTATGTCCTTTTGTAATTCGAAGTTTATCACAATATATTGAATTTGTTGGAATTTTTTACTTTATTGATTGTTAAGAAGGTAGGAATTGTATCATAATTAGCCATTATGTTTTAACACGGCTTAACATGGTTCACTATGATAAAATCAATCATTATAAGTAGAAAAAACGAGATCTTTGCTTAATTTAGTACTATGTATAAGAAAGATATGGTCTTTGATGAATAAAAAGTTTCGTTTCAATTGATATTACAACATTAACTAAATTGGTATCTACTCGACCCATGTCTGAGTCAATATTTTCAAACATTTTATAGAAACTAATATTACCGAATTTTGGTTTTCCACTCTTAAAAAGCACTCTATTTAACATATCCAAAATATCTTGTAGGATTGCAAATGGCAAGACTTTTCATAATACAAATACATTTTAAGTCGACAAGTGTTAATACTTGAGTAGCTTCATTTGTTTTAAAGTTTCATCGTATAAAATGATAAAGCAACGTTTATTTTCCATGCTTTTGAATTAAATTAATTGTAATTCAGTTTGGCAAGGATTTCGTTTCGATTTGTTTTGCAATAATTTTAAATTTCTGTTTGATATCGTTTTGAAAATCGAATTTGCCACGAGCGGTAAAAATAGCTAGGAGATATACGGTACGATGCAATACATGAAGAAACTTTGAAAATAATCTTTTTTATCATCACTTGACAACAAATATTTGATAAAACCATTAGATATCAATATGTTAATACTTACTTCGTTTCACTTCTCTAACATAATGTTTGTTATTTCCCTCCGGATCTTCCGTGGCTGTACGGATACTGAGCATATAAAACCAATGCATTATTCAACATTTAATTATGATATGATTTGTTTTTGTATATCTACTCGTTCACTTCATCTCTATCTCTATCTACCCCTCCATTTCACTAATGCCCTATTTTCTATTTTTCTATTTTTTTATTCGCTTTCTGTAATATTTGTCTCGCATCGGTCAATTTTCATTCCTACCACATCATGATTTAACATTTATAATTTTTCTTTGAAATATTGCGTTTCGAGTCTGTTGAAATAACTAGCTAAAAATATGTAAACTATTATACCATTATCAGGAGATGTATGTTTGGAATACCTCTGTAGAGCTGCATTTTCGTTCTCATGGGAATTTCTTTGGTAAAATGTTGTATTCTCGCTCTTCAAATATTGGAGTTCTGCCAAAACAGAAAACAATATGAATTAAGATGATTTGCTTTTTACAAAGATATGTTGAATGATTATTTTTCAAATGAGCGAACACCAAAAATTATATGTGGTGCATCAGTGTGCACTAAATTAATTAAAAAAAATGCACAAAATTGCACTATTTATTCATTATTTTAGTCCAATTATCACTTGAAAATCATTGTTATTTCATTCTCATTTTATCTCTAATATTCTTTTTTCTTCTATTCCCCCACTGTTCTGAAATGACGCGAATCTGAAATGCTTGAAAATCCCACCAAATTACGAATAAATCCTTTCTGGTTCTAATTTATATGAAAAAAAAAATCGTTCACAATGACTTGTTATGTATTTAGCGGATGCCGCGACCCGAGTATATGTGAATCTATTAGTTCGTTCCATTTCGAAAATCGACGATTATAAAATGGTGAGTGGCATTTGCCGATATAAAAGATACGGCAAACTAAAATGCTGAATTATCCGTTCAATGTTCACTTTGTAACCAAGATGCAAAAAAAAAAAAAAAAATCATTTGTCTATATGTAACGAGAATCTTTGATTCGACCAGAAAACAAATCCAACTAAACAAGAACATTTGTATTTCTTTCGCTCACTGTCTCACATATTTTCTATCTTTATCACAATGAACATGATTTTATTTTCATTTCTCACTTCTATTTATTTACGTGATTTTCCACTCAACTTTGCTGACATTTTTTAAGCTTTCGTTCTGTACTTTTCACTTAAAATCGGTTTCCCACATTAGTTATTTGTTTGATTTTCTTTTTGCTTTTTTCATCACTAAACATTATTTTTTCACATGTTCGTGATATTTTTAGTCAATTCTTAATATTTGATGTGTTCCGAAAATCGAGATAAAATCATATCGATTTTGAGCTCAAAATTTTTCGCTTAATTCCAATCAACTTTATTCTTCACAAACACACTCGAATTGCGCTTTCCTTTGATGACACATTCACGGAAGCACGGACTACAGACTTCATCATTTTTTTTATTTACTTTCTAAAATATTTTCAAGAATTTTCTTCAACATTTTTCCATCTGATTTATTTGTTTATTTTTTTTATTTATTGAGCAGTCCCGTTTTGTGAGCTGAATTGGAATTGCTCTATTTTTTATCTTTAACACGAGCGTGTGATTCATCTAACATAAAACTCCGCCCATCTGATTTATTACATTCATAATAAAAATAATTTTATATTATTATTATTATTATTATTATTATTATTATTATCATCATTATTATTTATTCCTCATATTATCACATGAATAGTATGTACGTGTGTGTGTATGTGTCTTTTTGTGTGCCGCTTCTATGAATTCGCATCATTCCAATATTTATGTGATTTTTTTTTTCAGTTCGTCCGTGTGTTTCGCGTGAACACAATCAACCGAAATGTCCAAAATTCAACCTTATGTAAATAAGTTTTCGAATTATATTTTTCTATTTCGTTTTAAATTTTATTGAATTTTTAATTTTCGGCCCACTTTGATATGGTGCAAATGCAGATGAATATGACTGCTATGTAAATTTGTCGAACAAAAACAGTCCTGCTATTATATTTTAGATTCTCTTCAAATTTCAATCAAATCGATGTATCAAAATGCTTATGTGTAATACTAGTGGGATCAAGTTTGAATTGTAAAATCAGTGATTATCTAACAACAGGAAGGGAATATAAAAAGAACGCTTTTTTACACTGAAACTGCATATAAAACATGCATTGAAATCATTTTCATTAGCATTTCATTAATTCCATTTTGATTCATTAAATTTTAACATTTTCACATCGATATTGTGTATCATTATTTGAGAAATGATTTTCTTTTCAATCTGAGCTGCTATGTGTCGATTTAAAAAATTATTGACTTTGACTTTGTATCACCGTCGTCAACAATTTTCTCCTTAAATGTGTCGTATTTACATTTTCTATTTGTTTACTTTATTTCAAATCTTATTTAAACTACAGTCTCAATAAAGTTTACAATTTTCCTTTGTTAATCAAATCTAACATTTATTATTTTTCCATGCGTTCTACTGATTAATTGCATCGAAAAGGTAAAACAGACCGACACAAGGCACGACAAACACACAAAATAAAACACTATATGAAAATAGGAGTTTGCTTTTATTGTTGTCCCACATGAACAAAAATAAGTAAATAAAATTGGAATTGAAATTGAAATTGAAATTGAAATTGAAATTCAAACTCTTTTTAATTAATCAATCCTATTCCGTTCTTCAATTCGGTAGAATTTGTTTTTCTTTTAAATATTCAATTGGATGCTGAATTTGTAAATGATCCGTGTAAAGTACAAATACACCCAAATACAAATATCAAACTGGATCATAACCAAAGTTTTATTGGAAAAAAGTGATATTTATTTTATTTTATTTTTTAAACAAAACTATAGATTCATTTATATTGGCAAAATGTTCATCGATTTCATCCTCTTGATGAAATAATTATTAAATGTAAATCAGTTTCCATTCGTACAGTTTTACGTTGTTGTTGTACGTACATACTGGTCAATTTTTGCTCGTACAATTTTTTAGTGCTATGTGATGATAAAAAAAATTATTTAGTATGTATAACTTAGACATTTTGAATGAGCATGCGTAGCGAATTTTAACCAACTTTACTTACTAATCAGAAATTTAATTCCAGCAAAAAACATCCATTGCTGGAGTTCTAATGCACATATTGCAGTGTTGCTAGACAGAGAGTATTCAAAAACCGAATCTGCATGTAGTTTTCGCATGTATACGAATTCTTTCTTTCTTTTCATTTGATTTGATTTCGCTTGCAGTGTTTTTCTTTTGTTACTGGGTCATGTGTTTGGTTTTATTTAATTTTTTCGAAAGTGAATTAGCACTAGTTTTTGTATATACAAAAATACAATAAAAAGGCTTCTGTTTTTTTTTGTTAGACTCAGCAAGAGTCTTTTGAAAATTTTGCTAAATAAGAGTTCCCGATACAAGTTCACAATTATTACGTTATAATTTTTTAAAATAACATTTTATGATGTACAGTTCTTTGATTCTCAATTTGTTCATGGAAAGCGTTCAGATTAAACATAATAGAAAGCATACACATAAACACACTTATGCAATTAGAATAGGTCAAATTATTACCTCTTTTGCGGTATAAACTTGTGATAATTATGATGCCATAAAACATGTTAATAAAAAAAAAAAGAAAAATAAAGAAACTCATTTCAAAAGTTGAGAAACAAATTTCTTATCAAGAAGTAATTATCAAAAATGTGTAGCGCATCAAAATGATCACAAGTGAAAATATTTCAATTTAATAAAATGAAATGGCATAGAATGGATAACGCTAATATATATGTTTTCTGTTTAAATCGATGAATTAAATTCAAAACAGGAATACAGTGTCCAATTAACATTCCGAGAGCAATGGTTGGATGAACGGCTTAAATTCGACGATTTTGCTGGTAAGCTACGAAAGCATTTATCCTTTTTAAATATTAAATAAATAACAAGCAACAAATAACTAATAACTATTTGTGTTTCAGGTCGTTTAAAATATTTAACATTGACAGAAGCAAATCGAGTGTGGATGCCGGATTTATTCTTTTCCAATGAAAAAGAAGGCCATTTCCATAATATCATCATGCCAAACGTCTATATTCGAATCTTTCCAAATGGCTCAGTACTCTATAGTATACGAATATCATTAACATTGGCATGTCCAATGAATTTGAAATTGTATCCTCTTGATCGACAAGTTTGCTCACTTCGAATGGCCAGCTGTAAGTTTCCTTTATATACAGCTTATTCAATTAGAATAATGATGTAATTTTTTCGAATTTTTAGACGGTTGGACTACTGCTGATTTGGTATTTTTGTGGAAGGAAGGAGATCCCGTGCAGGTGGTAAAAAACTTACACCTACCACGATTCACATTGGAAAAGTTTTTAACAGATTATTGCAACAGTAAAACCAATACAGGTACTTTGTTATTTACAATTTATACTAAAAAAACTGTTCAGACATTTCCAAAAATAATTTCATTTTCATGTTCCATCGCAGGCGAATATAGCTGCTTGAAAGTAGATCTTCTCTTCAAACGTGAATTTTCATACTACTTGATTCAAATCTATATTCCATGCTGTATGTTGGTAATCGTATCATGGGTTTCATTTTGGTTGGATCAAGGCGCTGTACCAGCTCGCGTTTCGTTGGGTAATTTTATAATCACCACATATACTAATTTGATGTTTTAATTTTTTTGACATTGTTTCATTCATATTACAACATTACTCTAGGTGTAACCACGCTTCTAACAATGGCTACACAGACTTCTGGTATTAATGCATCGCTACCACCAGTATCGTATACTAAAGCAATTGATGTGTGGACTGGCGTTTGTCTAACATTCGTGTTTGGTGCATTGCTGGAATTTGCTTTAGTCAATTATGCATCTCGTTCTGGTACTATTTTGATAATTCAACTTTTTCTAATCAATCTTATTTACTGTGATAATTTATGTATTGTCTTTTTCTCGCACGGAAAATAAATGAATTTTCCATTTGTGTTTAGACCGCGCAGCAGATATGCATCGAGAAAATATGAAAAAGAAGCGACGGGAGCAAGAGCAAGCTTCGATCGACGCTGCATCCGATTTACTTGATACCGATAGTAATGCAACATTTGCAATGGTAACGTTTCTACATTCTTCATTTATTTGTTTTCTTAATTGTGTTAAATAATTCAAAAAATAATCTATTTTGTTTATTCACAGAAACCATTGGTTCGCCATCCTGGGTAAGTTTTTTAAGTTAATAGAAAGAATATTGCCTTGTGCATTCAAAATTCAATCTCCATCAATACATAAACATTAGCAGCTTCAAATGTAGAAATTAAATCGATATTATTACTATTGAACATTTTTTAGTGATCCATTGGCGTTGGACAAATTACGCCAATGTGAAGTACATATGGCACCACCAAAACGACCAAATTGTTGCCGCACCTGGCTATCAAAGTTTCCGACAAGGTAATTTCTATACAAAAAAAATACTGAATGAAAAGCGCATTTCATTGGTTTTGTTTTGCATTTTCTCCTTTTGATATTTACAATATTTATTCCGTTTTCTGTATATTATCATAAGCCAATTACTTATTACATTTACAACCGCTCATGCCCATTTGCATCTTTCAAATAAATATATACAATTTTACACAATTTCTGAGTAAACATTAATTCAGACCTGAAATAATTTTTTCACATAGTAATTGAATATTTTTACATTTTCTTCTTCTTTTGATCTTTTGTTCTTGTGTTTCATTGCTCATTTGGATTTTTTTTTCTCATCGATACGATCAATTGATTTAGAATTGATAAAACATTACAAAGAAATCCATCTAATATCAGTTAAAATTCTGTAATGGTTATATTTGAATTAAAGACAATATCATTTGATCGTATTGAATTTTATGTGAGAACTAGTTTCTTTTCCAGAGCTCTTGTGGCTTGGCTTTGGGCTAGTTTCATATCGATATTGTAAAATTTGTTTGCGATTGAACATTTATTAAATTGGATCTTATTTGTGAGTTCGTTTTGCATATACGATTTGAAATACCCTCGAATAAAACTCGAACATAATTCAAATGAATGCAAGTTTAACCGGATTTTTTTTTTTTTTTTTTGTTTGTTGAATTTCTATCCCAAAGTAAAATTGATGAACTTCAAGTGTAAAAATGTGTATATCACAAGATAATGAAAAATTCTGTTTTCTCCCTGAAAAATAAAGTAAAGTTTTCACCATTATTTTTTTATTTTTAAATACAATTTATTTTGGAACAAGTGATTATATTCCATTTTAAACTGTTGGTCGGATGTAATCAAAGACATTGATATAACATGCATTGCATTCACCTGCAATTCAGATGGAAATTTCGAAAATTGTAAGACTTCGTCATATAATCATATTTAATCGCAAATTACATTTATGTTTTTGTTTTCTTGTTAAATTAACACATTCATGATATTCATATTTGAGAATTGACTAAATTAGATGACTCGCTATTGAGCATCAGATGCGAATCTGTTTTTTGAGAAATTTTTTATCCTGAATGCACATACTAGTTATTTTTGAATTTTATGCGTACATTCATTTCATCATAATAGTAATCGTTCAAGCTCCTTAATCACAATTACACATTTCTCCCGAGCAAATCTAACACATTTGCAACACTAATTTATTTTTGTCGGAATTATTCTTGGTAAATGTAATCGTGTTTGCACATTTTTACACTTGACTTTTGCGCAATGAATATTATTATTGCGAAATGTTTGAAATCGTATTATGACCTATGAATGAACAGAATGTTAAAAAAATATGTATTTTTATCTAAACGAATCAATTGTTTTTCTACAAATGTTCTGTAAAGTGATTGGAAATGAATTGCGTGCCTTGATGTTGTGAAACTAACTAAATATTGCTAACACAAAAGAGCTAATCAAAATTCTTTCTTTTTTTTCAATTTCCCCATATTAACAAACACTCTAAAATACACACAAACACAAACACACACATCTATACACTCAATAACAAAAATAATAACAAATTCAAAAAACACCACCACTCTCCATAATTACATTCCCTTCCGAATCTACCCGAAAAATTCAAAAACTTATAATAGAAACTGTTCTAGATCGAAAAGAATCGACGTTATATCGCGAATAACGTTCCCACTTGTATTCGCCCTGTTCAATTTGGTCTATTGGAGCACATACCTATTCAGAGATGAGGAAGAAAATTAAATGTTCTTTTTTTTTGAACAGAATTTAGCACCGCAACAAGAAATTATCTAGAAAAATAATTGATAACAAATGAATGTGACAAAAAGTATTTGAATATGATAAAGACACAACACGAATTTAAAATGAGTAAAAAAATGTGTTTGATAAATATTGTAAGAATAGCAGAACAGAACATAACAAAGGAAAATTGATTGAATTTTGTAAATTAAGACAGATTTGAGCAATTATAATCGGCTGAGCCTCATCACATCGATTTTGATAGGCTGAATTAAGTAGGTTTGGAGTTTTGATTCTTAATCAACTTTAAAAAATAATCAGAAGAAAATCCATTTATGTAGTTTGATTTAAAATATTCTCCTAAATGTGAAAAATCATAATTTTATGAAAGCATCGAAAGCTGACCATCGGAATAAAATGATACGCTATTTCTCATCACTAAGAGTAATGCACACGTTTTTGTACATGTCGTTCACCTCTATTACTAAAACACATTTTTTAATTGTTAAAATCTTAATCAATGTATCCATATTATCATTAATGCACAATCCAAATGTGTGAAATAATCTTGATTCTTGTTGGGATTTTATCAGAATGAGATTTTTATCATAAAGCGTTATTATTGCGGAAGTTATCTATTCAAAAATTTAAATTTTCGATTTAACACAGCCCATTTTATTCGGAAAATAATTTTAAATAATTCATTCCAAATCTCAAAATGATTTTTTTGAAATAAGCCAGTTTCGTCCATGATTTTTGAAACATTTTCCAAAGTGATGGTCAGCTAAAATGTCAATTTATGTTGTTTAATTCAAATGAAAACTCCACGGAAATATATTTAATGTTAGTGAAAATTTAAGTTCTATAGTTAGAAATACATGCATATGTGCACAAATGAGTCAAACCCAAATCTGGAACGTGTGTTAAATGAATAAATTATCCAAGCAGAAAATGAATGACTGATTGTCATTTTTCAACGATCACTTTTTGTACCAAACGTCAAATGGAGTTCACCTTCATAATATTTGTATATATACAGATAGTGTCGTACCGCAAATATCGTCTACACAACATAAAACAAAACAAAACAAAACAAAATGACCTACAATAATTGCGATTTTCGAATAAAAAATATACAATATTTTTAAAAGCAAATAGATAAGTCACTCATTAGGGACAAAATAACAATGGCGAATCAGACCAGCTGTCAATGAATAAATTATCATCATATCTGCAATAGAAATGATCGAAGTCTTATGCTTATAAATCACATTCAGAATTTGTCATTCAGAACAAAATGGTTGTTAATGTGTGAAGACTTTTTTACCCGTCAATTGATGCTTTCTCGATTTTTTTGGACAGATTTTAATTAAAACCCATGAGAAAAAACTTAAGCACAAGCGTATAGATGTATCACTGTTTTTTATTTGCCCGAAAATTTTTAATACCAATTTCATAGTAGTAAAAAAGCCGAAATATTTAAAAACTGCTTGTACAGGAAATAAAATTAAAGGGGAAATTCCTTTTTATTATTCTCGATGGTTTCCCTTAAATTAGCGAAATTTTCAATGAGAACTAATCAAAATCAACTGAATAATTACTAACTAACCACCCAAACATTAATCTGTTTAAACTTAAAATCATTTTTAAGTTACATCCAAGCAAACTTGAGATATTTGTGAAAACGGACAAAAAAGATAGAGATTGTATTAAAAATTTATATAAAATACTCTATTGAATTATTAGCCAAACAAATTAGTAATAAAATATGCACAAAAACCATGATTAACACATGGTTTCGAATGGTGACTGAAGAAGAAAAAAATGCCAAATTGTGCGAAATATCTAACAAATGTATCTGTTGTACTGATGAATAAAAAAGTGTTTTCCGTTTCCGAATATTACAGGGTTTATAACTGAAAACCAATTTTAGTTATAATAAACTTAGAAAAGTTTACGTGACCATTTGTTTTCAATGTGAGCAACATACCGTAAGAGAAGATATTAAATGACACACGTTCAATGTGTTTTCGTTTAGCGTCCCATATCGACATTCCCATTTATAAATGTAAAAAAAAAGATCTTGAAAAAGAATACACAAATCTAATATTGAAACACAACTAATTTTACACGATGTTTTAAATTTTAACCACTTTTGGGTTTTGCAATCTTCGACACCAGCAGTTTCTGTACTGTCCAAAGAGAAATTTTCACCAAAGTTAAACAACTATTCATCAAAAATATGTAGAGAAAAAAATGAAATGGACAAGAAGTTACTCATATACGACGAATCAAAATAATCATGAACAGAAATATTAACGTAAATCGGTTGTGTTTAAAAAAAATGTAATGAAAAGAAATAGACTAAGAGCCACTGAACTAAGGATATGTTATTTCTACTTAATGGATGATTATTGGTTTAAAAGTTATTTTAAAAATTAAGTACTTTAACCGTAGAAAATAAATTTTTTTGAAGTTTTTCACTTATTAAGTTGAAATCTGATTAATTAAAAACTTAATAAAGACAATAGTATTTTTTAATAATGCTTTACGTTTGATTTAGTTCGACTAACATAAAAAAGTACGTAAATTTCTTACATTCGGAATATCTGCATGAAATGTTCAATACCGATCAAAATAATGTTTTTTTTTTACCAATTTTATCGATCAGATTTTGATCGGTATTGAACATTTCATAATTAAAAAATACTATTGTCTTTATTAAGTTTTCAATTAATCATATTTCACCTTAAAAAGTTAAAAACTTAAAAAATTTCATTTTCTACGGTTAAAGCAATTTTGAAAATAACTTTCAAATCCCAATAATCACCCATTAAGTAGTAATAACACATCCTTAGTTCAGTGGCTCTTAGTCTAAAAAAAAAAAAATGAGTTTTATACATAGATTTTATGTAAATAAAGATAATATTTTGCCCTTTGATTCAGTTTGAACAAGTTATTATTGTAGCATGATACGAAATATAAAATACTGTTCGTAGTTCTTTGAATATATTGAATATATTGGATATTATTGAGTCTTTTGGGATATCATTTGTTCTTCAAAACTAAACATACGGCTATCAAAACAATTCTACATCTACGGAATTGAATATTTCACCGATTCACTTTTATTTTTGTACAAATTTATCTCGGTTAAATACCATCTCCGATCCATAAATATTCGATTCACTGCAATTAAACGACCTAATTTGTTATCGCAACTGAATAAAAGTCATGCGTATAATTAATGAAATATGAAAATGTATAATGCATTAAATGCATCACAACCTTACTACGAAATACACAGGCATCAAATGCGCAAAATGCGATTAAATTTAGAACACAAACATGGAGAAAATCCTTGATCAATTTTAACTTCACACGTATGAACACAGAAAAAATGCTTTGAAAACTATAATTAAAGTAAGATAAAGTATTAATTAATAAAAACCAAATTATAAATTAAGATTAACGAAAAGAATAAGTAAAATAAAAATTATTTATATGATATGGATACCGAAAGCACTTAGTATTTTATTTCACAAATACTTCAAACGGCTTGGTAAGTAAATAAAACATCATGTATGTTGAATTTGTTCTTAATTTTCAGATACTTGCTCAAAGAGTACTTTTATTTTTCGAATTAATTTCTCCCTAATGTGGTTCCAGATTTCATTAATTTTTACAATTTTTAACTTGTTTACATGTGGTATCATCACAAAACAAATAGTATTGGACCATTTTTCTTAAAAATGTCTCTCACTTCTGAGACAATTTAGATTTATTGTTTAAAAACTTCTTTTTTAGTCGTATTAAATAAATATAATCTGATTGCTTAATTGCGACAGTATTCTTTTGACTTTCTTTATTAATTGTCGTTACATTCATTCTTCATACAGCTGAATAAAAAATAAAACGACAGATTGCATTCCATTTGCTATCAAATTTTTTACAAATAATAATATATTTTTTTTTTCAAGTTTTGCATACACTTATCAAAATTTATTTGAATTACTTTTATTGTTTTTGTATATTCATTTTTTTGTATAATTAAAAAAATGTTTGTGCTGATAATAAATCGAAAAAATATTTGTCGTTCAATTTCATAGTTGGTTTTCTTTTCACTCTTTGAGAAAGAACGTTAATTTGATGATGTGAACGCAGTTATACATGCGCGAAGAGATATTTCAATGAGCTTACACACATAATATAAGAGAGAAAATATCTAATCGTTAAATTTAAACATCACACAAGAGACCCATTCTCATTCATACTCATTTCAATTGAAATTCAATCAAAATATTTGAGCTTTATTATGAAGCCCCTGATGGTGGTGGAGCTCTTCGATCATAGTCACGCCGGTAATCGAATTCTCTTTCTCGACCCCAATCGGAACTACCAGGCGGATATCGATAGGGAGCACCACTACTGTTTGCTGGAATTGGTCCTGCGTCTGGCGGATAATATTGTGGGTTGTGTGAAATGTAATGGTTACTCGGGTATCCCATTGGCGGATATCTACTATTTACACAAATAATATAAATTTCAATTAAAATTTTGCAATAATTTTAAATGTTGAGCATCCAATTCACCTTCGTTTATCGATACCCCTTCTGTCTCTATCTCTGTCTCGATCTCGATCTCGGTCTCGATCTCTATCTCTCTCCCTCTCTCGATGATCTCTGTTATGGTATCCATGTGGAGTTCCCCGATTGTATCCTTCAAAGCGTTTGTGATCACCGTACCTTTGGAATTCACATTTTTTTTAAATTATTATTTTGAAGTTCTTTCATTTTTCAATTATTGTATAATTTACCTGTCACGCCATCGTTCTGGGTCAGTTGAATTATACATTGCACGATCTCGTCCCTCATAACCTGGTGGAATTCGTTGCGGTGTGTTAGCTAGATGAGGTGTATTTGACGGTTGTGAATGCGAACCAGAATTGTGTCGAACACGAGAGTGTTCATGATCGTTTGAGTCCCATCTGCTTCGCTCTTCTTTGCTCGGTCGACCACTTCTATTGCTGTAATTATTATAATAAAATATAAAACAATTAACTTCTTTCTCTTTATACAAACTTATCAAAATTATTATTGAATTTACCTGTTATCCGTATGTTGTCTTTTGTACGGCCTCGTTGGTGGTTCTTCAAGTTCGCCTTCTTCAAGCCTTCGTTTACTAGATTCATCTTTATATGAAGTAGTTCCATTATCTAGATTGTTAGTTGTATCATCTTGTCGATAGCGGTTCTGTTCATCTCTTTCTCTACGCTCTGTTTCGCGTTGCATCTTTTTTTTCTCCTTTCGTTGTTGTTTTTCGTCATGGCCTGGTTTGTCTTTGTGTTCGTGACCAGTTTTTGTATCTTTTGCTAAATCCTTTGCATTTTTGGCCGGCGATATCGATGTTGTAGATTTGTTGTCACCCTCATCTTCAACTCGTTTCACAGCGTGTCTATATAATTTGAATAGTTTTTTTGCATCGAATTCGGTAAATTTTGATACAAAGTGCCACAAATTGCTGCGCCATTCTTTAATTTTATCTTGTTCTTTGTACTCTGCAAGGCATAATTCAATTTGTTTACCAATGCTAACCAGGCAGGCCCTCGTGTGACTCACTTGATCAGCATTACTAAGACTTTGATCGGGATTATCAAGAGCCTTTAGTGCTTTTTTAACCGGCCGCATTTTTTCCTTACATTCATTAAACACAGATGGATCCAAGCCGCCCAGCACTTCAAGAGCACGTGGCTCATTATTAGCAGTGAAATGCATTGGCCCATCAATTTTAGCTTTATTTTTCTTTTGTTCTTTGTTTGCTTTTGTTTTCTTTGTCGAATTTTTGGCAGTCTCTTTAGTTGTTGATCCATTGCTAACTTCATCATGACTGTTGGGTATGCTTTGGGAAGTGTGGTGGTTATGCGGTTGAGTTTGATTTTGAGATGTACGATCATTCGAATGGTTATTTTCGTGAGCAGCAACCGTTGGAATATGTTGATCTTTTTTCCTTTTCTCATCATCTGCCGACGAATTACCATCGTGTTCAATAATATCTTTGGATTTGGCCGGTTTTGGTTCTTTTGGCTTGCGTGGTTTTTTACCTTTACCTTTGCTCATCCCTTTAGTTAATTCAATGTTCTTTCTAATGATTTTGAGTAAGTATTCAGCTCGTGATTGCAAGTGCTTTCCTTGTGGCTTCTTAATGCTATCATTTGCTAGAATTTTTTCCGAAAGATTTAATGACGGATCCATTTTCATGGCTTCCCATGATCCAATACCATATTGATAGATGCCACGTAATAATCTTGAATCATCTTCGGCTGTCCACTCTACATCAAAATTAGCGGGCCTTGTTTTAATATCGAAAGTCCATTTTGAGCGTTCGATGGGATTGCTGGGAATTACAGTATCCAAAGGCGCTAGTTCCTCTTCACATGCCATTAATGTTTTTGCATTAAATGAAACACCACCGAATTTGATGGAAAATCCAGCGCGAACGCCTTTTTTCTTTCCTCCATCGGCGTCATCATCATTTTTGGCTGATTTTTTCTCTGGTTGCGGTAATTCTTTGTGTTCGGCCAAAAATTTAACACAACGATCACGCAACATTTCACCAATCTTTTTCAAATCTGTCAGTGGTTTTTCCTGTAATTCAGCATCTAATGCAATAGCATCAAGCCTCTTCAATGGCACTGGGAACTTTTTATAGCTCTTAATGAATTTTCGCAATTCAGCGTCGGTAAAATTGCAGAATTTCTCTTTAAGTGATGGCCTGCCACGTTTTTTCGGTCGATCTTCATCACTACCAGCTACACTTTCGTTCTCACTGTCATCTTCACTTTTCCGTTTCTTTCGTTTTTTGGCGTGTTTTTCACCACTCTGATGGTCTACCTGATTGATTTGTTGTAATGTTTTCCTATTTCTGGGTGGTAAATACAAATCTTCCATTTCTTTGTTACGCTCTTCTTCTTCAACTTTTCTTCGGAAATGTTCGGGTATAATCTCATCCCAGTCTTGTGAGGTCTCCCCTACAAACAACAAATGTTAATAAAATGAAATTTTTTTTGACAGTTTAGTACTGCGAATATAAATGCAAATCTATTATCAAAATTTGTCGTATTTTTTTTTCCACTGGAAGAGCCTACTTGAGATTTTTTAAAATAAAAATCGCAGTTCATTTTCGATTAAGGTTAAGGTTAAGGTTAATGTTAAAGTAGATGCACAATTAGGAGTTATGAAATACAAACCTTCGTTTATTGCTTCGTTTCCTTTGCTCAGTTTATTGTAAGCAGATTTGGTCGATGGACTAACTACCGATTCTTCGGCATCTTCATCAAATGCAGCAAATGATGCAACTTTAAATGCAGAAAGAAGTTCATCACCAACCATTGTTGGCGCTTCATCGCGTGTCTCTGCTCGTCGTAAAATCTCATCAATATCACATATCAAATCATCTCCATCGCCTTCTGCTTCATCTTTGAACAATTCCTCTGCGCCAAACTTCAAAATTGCCGATAAATCGTCTTTATTGAATGGTGTAGATGTCGATGAGCTATTTTTGTCCAAAACTGTTCGACCCGTTGTGTCCATTCGTTGAATGACTAAATGATCGAGAACCATCTTTTGCTTTGCACGCTCAACAATATCTTCTTCAACACTTCGAGCAGTTACTAATCGATAAATATTTACTTGATTTTTTTGGCCGATACGATGAGCTCTCGCTTGAGCTTGTAAATCATTTTGAGGGTTCCAATCGGAATCAAAAATAATGACAGTGTCTGCTGTAGCTAAATTAATGCCCAAACCACCAGCACGTGTTGATAGTAAAAAGCAAAAGTCCTGAGAACCTTCCGCATTAAAATGATCCAATGCTTGTTTACGAATCTCCCCTTTAATGCTTCCATCTAGTCTTTGAAATGGGAAATGCCTTTTTTGTAAATATTCGGCTAAAATGTCCAGCATTCGCACCATTTGACTGAAAATCTATAAACGAAAAAATTATTTGTTGTTGATTGGTTGATAACATTTTGATAATGAATACATACCAGTACACGATGGCCAGTTTCCCGTAAACGGCACAACAATTTATCAAGTAGTACTAGTTTTCCAGAACCTTTCAAAAGCATTTGAAGAGCATCGTTATGATGGTAGGATTGCTCTAGCTCGTTTTGCCGAATCAGTGATGCGTGATTGCAGCATTTTTTCAATTCAATAACAATATTTAAGAATGTACTCATAGAACCTTTCGATCCTTTTCGTAATGCATTAAAATTCTTCGTTAAGATCCATTTATAGTATTGTTTTTGGATCGATGTCATTTCCACACGTAAAATTTGTTCGACTTTAGCCGGAAGACTTTTCTCGACATCTTTCTTCACACGCCGTAAAATATATGGCTCCAATTGCTTGTGAAGCCGAGCATAACCTTTTTCAGCTGCATTCTCATGCATTACTTCGAATTCTTCCCAACTTGTAAATTTGGATGGCATAATGAAATGCAACAGAGCCCATAATTCTTTTAATGAGTTCTGCAACGGTGTACCGGTTATCAAAAGTCGATGATTTGTTTCAAACTCATAGAGTGCTTTATATAGGAGTGAATCATCGTTCTTTAAACGATGCGCTTCATCAACTAGTAAAGCGGCCCAACTGACGCAACCCAAAAATGCTTTATCTTTCAATAGAATTTCATAGGTTGTAAGAATTGCATTAAATTTCAGACGGTTTGTATTAGAAAAACACCATTCATATTGTCTGATAATTTCACGAGACTGAACGTCACCCAAATATGTTATAATGTTCATTTCTGGCGCCCAAATTCCAAATTCACGTTGCCATGCTGTCATCGTACTTAACGGTACAACACACAAAAATGGTCCGTACAATGATTGCGATTTGAACAAATAATTCAAAAAGCATATGGTTTGAATTGTCTGAAATTGATGTTAAAAAAAATGTGTTATTTTGTTGTTGCAAATACAAATTTGTCTAATGGCTTTTACCTTTCCTAGACCCATTTCATCAGCTAAGATCACAGAATTCTCTTTGCACCATGTTAATATTAACCAATTCAAACCATCCATTTGGTAGTCACGTAGCTTGAGCCCTCTATCCTCACCCATGTACTCTGGTTGCTCTTTGAGCTGATGAAACTTTGGACGATATTTAATGACGCGGCAGTGTCGAGATGGTGTTTGATTGGATTCTTCGCGTCGTTGAAAATCTTGAATCTTCTCTGGCCAATGACGTAACACAAGGCTCGAGTCTTCCCACGTCGCTTCGGAATACGGTAAACTTTCCCATTTGCACAAATAATCTAATGCACCATCCGGTTTTTGTGATTCGGCTATTATTCGATCAACAAAATTATATGATTTCAACAGATCCTGTTGAAGTTCCAATTGACATTCGTAGTAATCGATATCTTCCACATTGGCATACTTTCGCCAATGTTCAATGTCACGCTCTTTTTTAATATAATTTTCAAGTTTTTTAATGCCTTTGACTTTTTGTTCGCGTACTGTATCTTCAGATTCCCACGTACAATGAATATATGACCAGCCTTTCCATTTTATTAAATACTGTTCTTCTGTCTCATTGCCATGCTTTGACGATGACACTGTTTTGCTATCGATTTGCGAATCGGAACCAACACCATTTTGTTCCTCTGTTGCGTAAATTGTTGTTTTATTTCCTGTATCTCCACGCTTACCAATTCTCCGTTGAATAACACGTTCAATAGTTTCACTTTTATCCGATTCGTCTTGGTTCGCTAATACTGATGATTCATCATAATCCACATCAATTAAATCCTCCGAATCGGTTTTCTCATCTTCACTAGCCTCTTTATAACTAACTGCAGCTGCTGCACGTCGAGTAGCAGATCTATTCAATTGGAAATCATTTAAATGTACAAAATTAGCTCAAATAATCAGGAAATTCAATTTTCATATGTGGCATCATATCATCAGTTATTGAATATTTTGTTTATGCACAGGTGCAATTTCACTCACATTTCCTACAAAATATACTTTAATAAAAGAGAATGAAAACGAAACACACCTTTTTTGATCATCATCAGAGTCACTATCATCACCCGAAGAATAATTTTTCCTTCTAGTTGCATTCCGTTTGGCTTGTTTTTTTTTTGTTGCAACTGCTGCTTGTCTTCGCGGTCTACGATTATGGTCACTATATTGTTCATCTTCGCTATTACTTGGATCCATTGAAGCACTGTCTTCTGATGTTTCATCCCATCTATGATGCACAAAATAATATAAACACATTTCAAGAAAAAAATAACAATTGTTTTAACTAAAAAAAACACAATTCAAACATACTTTTTCTTTCTTCGATTATTTGCCGCTGTCCGTTTCGGTGGCTGTGCTGTTTTTCTAGGCTTTGTGTTTCGTTTTGTAACTTCATAATTATCATCTTCACCGTCACTACTTTTAGACTCAGGTTCTTTATTCATTTCATTCTCAGCATTGTCTGACTCATTTGAGTCACTTTTATCACTGCTTGCATTTGAGTTATTTTGATCATCATTTTCATTATCAGAACTTTCTTCCGAACTAGACTGTGAACCATCTGAGCCCGAACCTTCCGATGTTGAGTGATTTGTAGAAGTTTTTGACTGATTTAGAGATGATGCTCCACTTAAATTATTGGCTATCGTGTTTGATACATTTGCACTGTTTGATTCTCGACTTTGCCGAGATGCATTACTTGAGTTTGAAGAGCTTGATGAAGCGCTGCTTGATGAAGATGTCGATCCATCCGAATCACTATATCACAATGAAGATGCATTAGAAAATCGGCATATACATTTCACTAATTCATTTGATTACCTGTCACTTCCAGACGAGGAACCATCACTGTTGCTTCCATCTCTATTGGACTCGAAACTTTCTTCAAGATCCTGAAATTAAAAGTAAATGTTTATGAATACTCAGTATATTTATCCATTGATTATCAAATAAAGATTACTCAATAACGAATGAAGAAAAAAACGAATGAAAGAAAATTGTAACAAATGCACAATGAAAAGTGCTGAACAACACAAAGTTACAAGAAAACTAAAAAAGTCGGAAAAATAGAGAAAAACCTTTTAAATTGGCTATTGAACGATTGATTTTTAATAAAAAATTTGTATAGTGATCACTAAATTGCAAGTTTTCATGGTAAATTGGACAAAATAATGATGAAAATATCACAAAAACATTAAATACCAGTAAAACAAACCATTTATTGAGGGTCATTGGCCGTAAATATTCGAAAAAGGCGCCAAAATCAACTATTAGTTTTGTATTCGATTCATAGCAATCACAAAGAAAAATTTAGATTTAACTGCGTAAAAGACGATTACGTAACCTTTAAATGAGATAGTCAACGAACCAAAATGATAGAAAAAATAAAAAAATATAGAAAATTTGATTAAAACCTCTCGAAACTTGACTTTTAATAATGAAATGATCATTTTGAAGGCATTTGTTTTGATCGGAAATTGTAAAAAAGGGTCCCTCATCAAATTGCATAAAATCACATTTTTTAGACGTGGCAAGGTTCAAAGTACAATATTAAATTGAAAAATGCATGGAACACTAGCTAAAAACCCGAAAAATTAGCCATCAATCCTGAAGGTAAACAATGTAAATATTATCTTGATATCAGACCAAAACACCATGTATTGTGATACACAAATTTCAGAGCACATTGCACCAAATCGTATACTTTTAGTAGTTTTTTCTACAGCAAATTTTCAATAGAAAATGACCACACCCAAAAGTCCAAAAACTGTTAATCAATCAAAAAAATGTTGAAATTTCCAAAAATGTAAAAATTTTCCCGAAAAAGTACCGATTTTAACGTGAAAAATGAACTTTTATTTACCTGACTCATGTTTCATATAGAGACTGTATAGAATGTGTGTCGCATTGAACTATTCGCTTTTTCGTGCTACAACAGTACATATGGCAAGCGTTCGAATAAAGAAATTTTTTTGCTGAGTTCTGCACTATGTATCGCTTACAATCCAATTTTGCTCTATTTCAAAATTAGCAGAC
Source organism: Resseliella maxima (assembly GCA_029041755.1). Lineage (NCBI taxonomy): Eukaryota > Metazoa > Arthropoda > Insecta > Diptera > Cecidomyiidae > Resseliella > Resseliella maxima. The sequence continues at coordinate 1,223,503 of JAQOWM010000192.1, forward strand.
CAAAAGTAAAAAATTAATCTTTTTATTTACTAAAAATATCACTTATTTCAGATGGAACAATTCTTTTTAAAGTTAAAATGAACACTACACATAAATGTTACACAAACTTCTTCTTCTAACCCATTTCACATTGATGCGTTAAACGACAATACATTTTTTCACCGTCGTTATTGCTACTGTCGTTGTCTCATTGAAAACGATAAAATGGACGCCATGAATGAAAAATTTTGAAAACTCATACATTGTCACTAAGTAAGAGCGAGATGAATATATGATGCACAGACGAAAACGTACAATCGACATGCGATCCATTGGCGCTTGTCATTCTGGATTTTTGCAGAAATAATTATTTTGAATTTTCTTCAAGAGAAAAATTTATTTTAAGGGATTATGAATATTCATTTATTTCAGAATATTCGACTTTTTTCTAAAATATTTTAAATTCAAGTTTTTTTCGTTTCAACAATAACAATTCAATCTAAACGTTTACTATTAATTTTGGTATTGTATATGTATTGGTATGCGTATATGTATTGGTATGTGTATGTGTATGTGTATGTGTATGTGCATGTGTATGTGTATGTGTACTACTAATGTATGAAACATCGGCTAATTTGATTTCGTACATAAACGGACAGTGGCATGTTATTTCATACAAGTCTACTTTTTAGTGATGTAAGGTTGTCTCTTTTACACACATTCCTTTTGGACTGCCATTCTCCATTCTGAACGTTTGCGTTACATAGTATGCGTAGCTATCATAATGCGTTTATCGCTTCCGTCAGCAACAAATGTACTTTGTTTTGCATGCCTGCGTACGTTCAATGCACTAAATGCAAAAATGTTATCATTTGAAAATCAATTGATTTTTGACAAAATATTATTATTATTTTAGAAAATTAAATTGGTTTTGTTATAAAATTTATTCAATTTTCGAGACAATGATTACGGTTGATATTTATAAATTTTCCATTCATTCTTCATTGAAAGTATATTTATTCATACTGAAATCAATATAACGTCACGTTTGAATCGTCTTTTCATTGTTTTAGTGTATACATCCCATGCATTCCATATTCTAAATAAAAATTTTATTATTTCATCTTGTTTTCATTAAAATGACGATGAACATTACAATTATTTCAATAATTTTTATTTCTAAAAGCAATCTGAATTAACGTCACAGCAAAAGTTTAAATTCTAATATTCATCCAAATTGCATACCACCAAATGTAACAGATCGAACTCAGCTGTTTGTTTCAAGTCAAGCCGTTGTATTTTGAAATATGCCTCTTTGAATTGCTCGGTAATCATATTACAGTGCAATGAACATTGTCCATTGAACAATGCAATGAACATTGCAATACAATAGCAGTAATATACTGATTCTTTATATTTTACTTACACACTTAGGCAAGTATTCGAATTAAAATTAAAATTAAAAGTAAAAGAAAATTAGTGCTACTGAGATAATGTGATTGTCAGAATCAAAAATAAAAAGAAAACCAAAAAAAAAAAAAAAAAAAAATAACAAGACTTGATTAACAACTTTGATATTTATGGACAATTTACACGTTTTATCAAATCAGATTGAATATTGATGCTCATTCGATATTGAAATTCATCAAAGTAATAAACAAAAGAGTCACAAACAATATGCAATGCACTTGACAGCTTGTTACATGATATGATATGTCAATCAAATATTACAAAATAAGGAAGAATAAATGATCGCAACTTGAATCCCGTAATAATAATTACTGTAGGATAAAATTGATTCATTGTTTATCGTGAATATTATTCAAAAATGGAAAATATTGAATGCATTGACCTCGTCTCTGATTCCGACTCAAGAGCCTCAACAAATATTGACGACAATGACAATCTTCACGAAATTGAGCACAATCTAGCGCCATTCACATCATATTGCATCAGTACTAGTGCCATTGACAAGGAAGTCGATACAGAAATTTGTAAGATAATTACTGAGTTGATTTACATAAGTTAAAATTATTTACATATAAAATGTTCAAAACATTTGCAGATGAAACAATTGTAATATCGGATTCAGATGATAGTAACTTGCAAGATGTAAGACAAATCAGTCCTAAAAATGATGAAAATGTTGATGTGCAAACAAAATCTGAACAACAAATCGATCCCACTGCCGTCATCGAGCCCATTTCAAGTAAATGTTATCTCAATTTTACCAATTTTTGGGTAAAACATTTTAATTTTTATTTTTTTCCATTCATTTCATTTGTTTAACTTTTTTTTTACTCATTTAGGACGGACGAGATCGTCAATACAACCGAATTTGATATCATACTGTGAAGATGATCTGAAAAGTCCAACTACATACATCGATCTGTCGTCATGTTCATCGACATCAGCCTGCAATGACTTCCCTATTGCACCGACTAAGCCTCGATTTGAAGCCGATCCAGCCAAAATTCCAAAGAATAACAACAGCAAAATGTTTTACAGTAACTTTTTGTACAAATCATTTTGTTTTTTATGCGGATGTAGCGACAAAAATCTTGCAACACATTACGCTCGAAAACATCCAAATACGGAAGTATTCATAGCTCGTGTGTCGCCCAGACTAGGTGAACGAATTCGTAATCAACAAATTGAATTCCATAAAATCGACGGTAAAACTCATGGTTTGTGCTCATTTTGTGAAGAGTTGAAAACAATTGATCGAAATGACTGGATGGAGCATTTATTGAACCACACTGGCGAATCGCTTTATTTCTGTACAGGTTGCAACACTTCAAAGAATCGCAAAAATAATCATGGCACCTGTTCCAAATCAAATGTGCAATGCATTTTTGACAACAACTCGTCTGATGATAATTTAGTTGGATTTATTTGCAACACATGCAACTATTTACAAATTCGTAAAGAGCAGCTGGTTAAACATTTGTCAGTTGAACACGAATCTTTTAATAATAAAGTCAGTGAGTTGTTTTCAAAAGTGGTTTTAGTCAAGATTCAAATTCCCTCAACATCTCAACTCTTGTGATCTTCCTATGCATAAGTAACACATACAATTCCAACTCATAATACATATCAATTAGATTTTATACGAAAAAAAATAAATGAATAAATAAATAAATAAAATATCGCCATTTTTGAGTTGTAATTTCATTTGGCAAACCATCTAACCACAATTTAAATGGCGCTGTATAGTAGCAATTATATGTTGTATTTATAGAAATACTGTCATTATTGCCGCCATTTCGTGATCAATTATACATGTATGTGTTCAAAATAAGAGTTGACATATTTACTAAATGTGGCTTAAAGCAAGAAAAAAGCAAATTATATTTTATTTGTTTGATATTTTATTGCTAACTTTCAAATATCCTTAAATGAAAGAGTAGAAGCTATATCATGAAATGTACTCTTACAATGTATTCCGTTCTACTTATTACATGTTCTAGAAATGATAAATATGTTTCTACGTTTGTTCATTGTTCATTCATTATTATTTATTTTAACTCGCTTGTATCATTTATACGTATCGCAAATTTATTTTTATTTTCTGTTGTGTATTTGATCAAAACGAAATAGTTGTGTTCATCATGGAAAGTACATGATTAGATCTTGGATCTATGTAATAGTAGTAGAGAAGAGACTATCGAATTTTTCATGTTTTTTTATTTTATTAGTATGTGGATATTTCTATTAAATTGTATATGGATGTTTGGCTTTTGCAAATTTTATTAATAATTACAGGAGTAAAGCTATGAGACTGCATAAATGTGTAAATTCCTTATTAAATTATATAACCGTTTAATATTGAGATGAAACATTTGGTCTTTTCTCACATATTGCAATGAATGGTCTCTGAATCGATTATCTGAATTTTTTCGTGTATGTTCTGTAAGCAAAACTGTCTTAAATCATTATTTTTTTATTATCCATATATTATTATATCAACGATTAATTTCATGTGATTTTGAATAATTTCAATTATTTTCATGTTCTGTTGCATAAACAAATCGATTTCATGAATACTTTTTTGAAAACACCATTTCCAATCAATTTACTTAACTTCTAAACATTTAAATCCATGTTTCTCAAAATACAAAATGAAATCACCTAATTGTTTGAATCTATTTCCATTTTCATATCCATATCCATATTCATATCCATATTCATATCCATATGCATTTTTTGATCTCATTTGCTGACACTTTTTATTTAATTGTATTTTCAACAATTATTCAGAAACTATTTCGCAATGCCAAACCTCATATTGGAATTAAATGAATAATAAATTATGAAAGCACACATTTTTATGTTGGATTTGCACTGTTTGTTTGATTCAGCAATGATTGCTAAATTTGGCTGAACTGGTACAGAGTTTTAAGATAAATGAAAACTCATGCTACCCTCAACACATGCTGTTTTCAACTTGTTACGCATCGCCTCACGACTGGAATAATCGGGCAATTTCAAATAGTTAACACAAGTCATGACCGAAGGCAAATAATCATCTGGATTCTCATTCGGATCGAGTGTTTTGCGTACAATGGTCATTGCAGGAAAACCGCCAGTTGGCAGACATGGTGAACCAGTTACAAATTGCAAGAATAAACGCTGCTCTTCGCGGTTGTATGTACTTAGAATTTCATACAAATACTGAATGGCTTTTGATTCAGGCGTGAATCCATGGTCAGTTCGACAACTTTCTTGCAACATTTTCACATCCCAACGATGATAGTTGTTCAAATTTGAACCGCAGAGCACTTTTTCGATTTCTTCAGGATAAAATAGACGCAATCGTTGCGATTGAAATACAGAATCAAATCCTGAAAATAAGTAAAAACAAGAAAATATAATTAAACTATGATCTGAAACACTTGGAAATGGATGATTTTACCTTCACGCAGAGCTTCGAATTGTATTTGGACACCTTCGACTAAGAACCATTGAGTTACCAGAGCTACGTATTGATGTAAATTATGAATGGTAACTGCGGTATCCTTACTACCACGACGTAGTTCGATGCTAGCATGGCCAGGTAATGTGAAGTTTAAACCTAAATCAGCAATTGGACAACCGTCATAATGCAAATTGTCGATCTGAAAAGGATTTATTGAATAATTATATTTGTAAATAAAATGATAAAAGAAATATTATAGTTTTATTTTAATAATTTACCTTGGCATTCTTAGTTTCTTGATCTAATCCTGGATTTGTCAAAATTTCATCTCGTTCACGAACAATATTTTGCAAACGTTTCAATGTAGTTTGAACTTCTGGTGTAACTGATGCCAAATCAGAAAGTCCAAGCGAAGTATCTTCATGTAACAACCAGCGATAGAATGGAATTGAAAATGGTAGATCCAACTAAAAATTGAAATAAAACATGAATCTTGATGAAAAATATTGCATTATATAAATTACAGTGTCTCGATACATACCATTCTACTGTCCATGATTGCTTTAGCCATAAATTTTCCTATGAACTTAAATTTCGATTTGATACGTGAGATATACACTTGTTTGGCACTATGACTGATCGGCATTGGGAAGAGACCAAATGGAGCATGAACATATTTTCGAACTTCTGGCGTTGCTGGCGTTTGATAATTAGATATTTGATTCAATGCATTGTTTGCATTATCTGAAAATTATCGTTAGATTTATTCATCGTATTATTGTATAGACACAAAATATTTCAATATAGCCATTGATAAAATCATTTACCTCGATCATCCGTCTGCGACATTTGTTGGTCATCTTCCATTTCAGTTAGTACGTTTTTAACACAATCGTCTATTGATGAAGACGGTGAATGATACGTATCACCTTCATTCCATAAACCTAAATCACAGCGTTGTACTTCAGCCGAAACTAGTGCGTAGAATTCAAGTGTGGGTCCCAAGCCTGTTCCAACTTCATTTTCATATTGAATTTCTAGCAATGCCTTTGAATGTCCAAAGTCCTATTGATCATATTTTTAAAAAATATAAACATCAATTATAAAATTATTTGTATAAATTATATGAAAACGATATATATAGAATTGTAAATGATTTTCGATAATATTCACCTGAATAATGTGTTCGGCTTGTTTGAGAATATCTTCACGCGATATGGTACGTTTACGTTTATCCAAACGTGGTGTAACTTTTTCGGTGGTATCCGTGGAGTTGAGATCAGGCGTCGTTTCAAGCAACCGTTGTAATGCACGATCACGATCGAATGTTATGGCATAAAATAGCAAATGACGTGTTTCGAATGGAAATAAAAATGGGCAAACTGTTGCAATTTGCTGCAACCATTGCGGTAAATTTCCAGTCATTATAACCAGCGGATCTTGAAGTTGACGATTTGCTTTAGCCGTAATCTTTAGGAAAAATGAAATTTCATTCGTGAATAATTGTATTTGATTGGAAAATTATATAATGGAATTGAAATTTTACCTTCGAATGAACGAATTCTGATGTGGGAATGATATCCTCGTGTATATAGTTGCCATTGTAAAGTGTTTCCCAGTGTCGATTTAGTGCATATACAATACGTAGCATACACAGAGCATCCAGAGAAGCATCTTGAACGGTGACTAAATCTTTAGGTAGTGAGTTTGTTAAGAAATTCGTAATTGGTGAGACGACTCGTTGAATTCCATCGGTCCAGTATTCAGACTTTTTGCGTGAAGATTTTGATGAAGATTTTTCCGAATGCTTACGAGATGACGTTGACGACGATGATGATGCCCGAGTACTAATCGAATTGCTAGTTGAATAACTAGCACTACTTCCACTTGGTTGATTGTGTGCGTGATTTGGTTCTTCTTCAATCGGACGATAATAAATAGTATGTTGTTGAACCCAAATACTTGCATTACCTGAATGATAACAATCACTTGATTAAAAATTACAATTGTAATATAAACATTTCTTCCACTTACTTTGCATAATGTCTGATTCTGTATCCGTTTCGGATTGATCATTAACTAATGGTGAAAATTGACGAATGGCCTGATAAACAGTCATATCGTATGGCAATACATTTTCACCAATTAAAAATTGAAGCTTATGCTTGAATGTTGCTTGTGACATTACGACCGCGGCCACACTGTCGTCAATATCCTCTTCGGAATCTTCTTCCGAATCAACACGAATGCCTCCGTAACCACGCACAACCAAATACCGTTCAATGGCTTGAACCAAGGCCAATGGATCAATTTTGACGGTGCCACCTTTCCATTGACGCAAATTCGTACAATCAGGATGACGTTGTAGGTTGCACTTCAGTTGATGTGTATTGAAAAATTTAAGTGCACTTGTATTTGAGCCACCATAAAAATCATGAACTTTTACTGGGAATTGTTCCAATTGGGTGACACAACCATTCAATTTGGCTACAAATGAGCTAAATGCCGAATTTTCAATAGTTGCATTCGATAGAATAGATCCGCTGATACTGAAAAATTGATAATTGCACGACATTTATTATAAAATCAAAATGGAGCAAAGAGATTGAATAAAAATTAACTCACTTTGTAGTATTCAATGGCAATCCGGCGAATACGTTTAGGAAAGCACGCAGTCTATCATCTCTGTGTACAGACTCTTGTTCAGATGTCATAAATTTAAGCATTGAGCGAATTAATCCAGAATGATTGAATTCGAATGGCGATATGTCACTGATTAGTAAGATGTGCTTGAGATCATTTAATGCGTCTACGCAACTTTCAAGATTACCTAAGGGGGAAAGATCGAAAGTAAATAAATATAAATATTGTAAATAACCTGCAAATATTGCAAATATTGTAAATATTGTGAATATTCTGAATATCTACTAAATATATATATTCATAAAGGGTCCTCAGCCCCTAGAGATTACCATTCAACTTTTGTATAACTGATGACAAACGAACTAACACTGTTGGTTCACTAGTCAAGTCATTTTCACTGTCGTATTTTTTATTAAATTCAATAGCATGTTCACGGATCCATTGCCGTGCTTTTTCGCGATTACCAGCTGCAATCAAACTTGAACTTGATGAATGTTCATGAATTAATGTACTTGATGTGCTTGTTCCAGCACTACTGCTATTTGAATGACCACTGTCTTTTGATGTAGCATGTGAATGCATTGAAGTTGTACGACCCCAGCGAGCTGGATTTAATGAAGCCAAAAATGATGACGTCTTTGAACTTGCACCAAAACGAGAACGTGATGACGATGAACCGGATGATCCAGCACTTCCACTGGCACCAACATTCAATGGGCTCGATGAAGTCGATGGTGTACTTCGTCCAGATGATCCTAATGCTGATGCTTTGTTCATTAATTCTTGCATAACTGATGGTTGTTCATTGTGATGATCTTGATTGCGCGTCTTTGATCGAGACGAAGTTTGTGATTTACGCTTTGGTGGTGCTTTCCGCTTTAAAATATCTGACATTTTCGATTGAATGACATTGGTATGCGATTGTGTTGAATGACTTGAATGACCGGCCTGAGATTGTTGCGTTGTTTGTTGATCGATTGGAAGTGTAATATTTGTAGTACTTCCAGATGCCCCACCGCTTACAACATCTCCCCCTACGTTCATCATTTCTGTAAAATGAAATTATATTAGAACTTAAAGATAAATGATCAAACAAACTAGAGAATTTTGATTAAGTGAGAAAACAATTTTGGATAGTTTTTAGAGAAAAAGAAAAATATAAATATAAGAGAGAAAATGGTACAACTTTGCACTGCATTTGGAAGGGAAAAGGGTGCAATAAAATGTGCATTCATTTAAAAATTATAATTATAATTATAAATTATAACCAATGCAAAAATCCAAAAGAATAGTTTTTTTTTTGTTTTTGATTTTCGAGTAAAGGGTCGAATCAATTTCCGAAATAAAGAAAAAAGCTATACACATTTTGTGATTCTTGGTGTGATTTAAAGTGCTATAGGTTTTTTTTCATAAACTTCATCGAAAATACCTGTGAGCATGTGTGCATGAGAATTATTATGGTGGATTGTAAGACGTTGGTATTGTTGTTGTTGTTGTTGTTGTTGTTGATGATGATGATGCAGGTGATAGTTATTATGGTGAGGCGGTAGCGAATAATCTTTAGAAGTTGACTCTACTACATTCGTTCGTTTTGGACAGGGTTGTTTTTTTAGTTTGATTTTGTTAGTCAAACGAAAGATTTAACAAAACATTTGTTATGTTTTAATTTTGAGATTTGTTTATATTACGAAAAAGGCATGTAATTGAAATATTTGTAACGAACGTTAAACAGAAGGACAACATGTACAAAATAGAGAAAAGACAATTTGATTTCACCTCAATTAATAACATGAATATAAATTGAATTCAGTGCTAAAAACCCGTATGGAATTTTCGTAAATTTCGATTGAAATTGAAAAATGGAAATAAAGCTTACCTGGATGAAAGGTAACTAAAGATGCAGCTGGCAATGACTGTGGGTTAAGATTCATTGGCATTGGATTACTATTTGAACCTGTTTGCAGCGAAAAACTGGCTGATGATGTAGATGGGTCCAAATGTCTGCGTTGCCTAAGAAAATGAATTGTATGACATCAATAAATTGCATTGTCTGCATAATACAATGTGAAGCTTTTCTCACTTACATTGGTATTGATTGATGATGACTCAGTGGTGTTGTAGCAGAACTATTTCGAGAGAAACATGAGCTCAATACGCTAGTCGGGGTCGATTTGCTTGAGTCAATTTCGTAAACTGTAACAGACGATGCGCTTGATGATTCTTTCGGTGTATTTTTTGATTTTTCACAAATGGGCAATTTGGGATCTGCCAACAAACTAATTTGATGCATAACTCCATCACGACGAAAATGAACTCCGAATAATTCTGGTAATTTTTGCATTAGAATTTCGGCCATTTGAACTGAACCAACAACAATTCGTAAATCATTTGAAGCCATCATGCCAGCAATGTGCGACGACAACATTTGATTTGTCAAAACTTCGCGTAATAAATCAGCACTAGCAAAATAAACCATTCGTAAGAGTGCGCGTAAGCACTTGAATCGAACAGATGGGCCAGCTGATGAACTGTATACTTCGTATAAGACGGAAAACATGTTTTTAATGAATTCAGCGGCAAGACCACGCTCTTCTCGCAAACAAGCCAATCGGGCATCCCTATATGGATTTGGGGGGCGCAAAGCCAAATTAACTGTTCCGGTTCCATGCATACATTCAGCAAAACTAGCAGCATTATCTATGCTGGAATTTTTGGCGTCAATCACCAACAGATTTGATGACGTACTTGTATTTGTTGTGGGATTTACCTTTCGCTGAACTTGCCGTGTTGTACCGGTATCCTCATTTATTTGTTGCATCGAATTGAAATCAATTGTATATGTTCGACCCATTGTTGATAGACTAATTTCATCATCAGAGTTTTGATGAGCTGCTTCGATTGCTCGTGAATCCATAACTGAATATGAGTGCCATGTACCACGATCACCACGCCATTGCCAAGTGATTTGATCTTGTTGTGCGTTAGCCGGTTTTTCAAACAATGCATCCACGCTAAATATTCCATCATTTGGTAAACGTGGCATCAATTCACCAATTAAACAAGTAATTTCATATAACTCTTGTGGATTGCGTTCAATCAATTCAATATCTGCGCTTGCGCCGTTAGCCTGACGTGTTGCCAATGTATCAGAGGAACCAGTTAACAAATACAATAATGTTGCATCGATATCAATTTTCAGTAATGTTATGGCTAAATCAGGGCAATTTGAGCACATTATGCTGAGCATTCGAATTACATTTGTAAATGTGCCAGAGTTAAGAATAGATGGTGTTACAACCAATAATTGTTGACAATTTTTGAGTAAATCTTTTTTGGCGATTTCTTGTAGTTTAATTGAATCTTGTTGAAAACTTTCAACCAAACGATAAAATGCCGTACAAACATATTCAACACATTTCTTATCTTGCTGTGTTAGCAAACGTGACATCAATGGTAATGAATCACTTACAAAATGGAACTCATCTGGTTGTAAATTTAAGCAACAGTGTGATGTGATTGCTAATGCAGATCGTTGAGCGTTCATTGAGAAAAAGTCTAAATAAGTTAGGCATGCCGACACTCCATTGGCTTGTAAAATTGCCTTGCTATGACGACGCGATAAAGTTTCCAATGCAGTTAAACTTTGCTCTGCCACATCCATGCACTGAATGACTTGTAATTTCTCAAGAAACACAGGAATAGCATCAACTACAGTTGCTGATGATCTGGGTAATGCTTCAAGCATGTAGGCGAGAGCACGGCATGCATGATTCATTATATCGAAATTGTGCTCCATTCGCAATAAATTAATAAGTGCCGGGACAACTAATTTCACTGGAAAACCTGCCAAAGTATCCTCGTTTCCCATTACCAACATTTGACACATTTCAATAGCGGCTTGCAATTGTTGACTTTCATCATTTGACTGTAAACCTTGCAATAATTGTTGAGCTTTTGACGTGCTATTTGAACCAATTGTTCGATGCAACAAATGATGCATACGAGGCGCTGTAAATAATGTATTATAAATATGGACAATTTGATTATTTTTCATTTATATTCGTTTGTATTTGACTTACCCAACGAACCAAAAACATGTGGTGGAATACCTAAGGGGGAAAGGACGAAAGTAAATAAAAATAAATATTGTAAATATCGTGCAAATATTGCAAATATTGTAAATATTTATAAATATACTAAATATCATAAATATGCTAAACATATGACTAAATATTGTTTAAATTTGAGATTGGTAGTTGAGATCATACTGCATTCGCCTGTGTCTGTAAAAGGGGAGAAAAACTTACTATAGAATAGTACTTTGTGACCGCCAGCACTACCTACAAGAGAAATATACAAATAAATGAACATTTTGAAATTAATACACTTGAACTAACTTATCAATTATATCTCATCTGATTTCGTCTGATTTCATCAATATCAATTCAATACCTACCTCTCTCCCCTAGAGGACGCCCCGGCCAAATTTCTTCTTCCTCTTTGCTGTTCTGCTGCTGCTACTGCTGCACGACGTTGTCTTAATGTGGTAGCTTTCCGATTTAAATCTGGATTGATTGGTACATTGGTCAACATACACATTGCTTTGTAAATCATGTTGCGTGATGCATTGTTATCACGATCCCACACAATTGTTTTTCGTTGATTTTCATGATTGAATGTCATTTGATTTGGTCTTGGTTCGACATTCAGTTTCTTTCGATGTGTATGATGTACTTTTCCAATCCATTCCTCAGGAGCAGCGAGAACAGTATTTCGGGCCGGTTCACAGTTTTGACAAACTAGGAAACTGGTAAATATCAAAATTAATTTTCAGGTTTTTTTTTTTTCTTTTTTTTTTGAACAACTTACCGATCCTTTATGTTCCATCTCTCTCTACCCAATCCTTTCCTTTCGATTCTTTCTATTGCTCTATCGAGCAATTTGTGACATCTGCTACACAGCATCGATGTTCCAGGTTCTTTCACATCCATTCTCATTGCGTATCGATCCATAGTTAAAGTAATGGCTGCTTTTGGTGTTCGCAAATGGCCTTTGATTGAAGAATTGGCGGCAGTTTTAGCATTGCCAAGAGCATAGACGATTGTTTGCTGATTTCTCAGGACCTCTTTGGGTATTTGTGTCATTTCACGCACCACTTCATGTGCAACCTTTTGTGTTTGCACATATTTGCCATGTTGAATGTTGACTTGATCTCAGCTACCAAATCTCAATTTCAAGCAATACTTATTTTGCCATCAACAATATATTCACAAATGCTAACTTATTGATAAAAATGAATTGAATATTCACTAGATATTTCAAATATGTATGGATATGGTGTGTGTATTTTTGAATCTAGCAAATATTCCATAAATATTTAAATATCGCCTGAATATTCTGAATATCTACTAAATATATATTCATAAAGGGTTCTCAGCCCCTAGGGAATACCACGAGCCTCCAATAAAGCTTGTAAACGTCCAACGTCTGGATCGTCTGCTTCAGGATCCGTCGCTGATGGAGCCGATCCTCCAAAACTGACTGGAAGTGAGCTGCTCGCTCCATCTAAACTGTGAGCTAAATTTACATTTGCTAAACTTTCGGAATCTGTACTAAATGCGACCCCTGTACTGGCTGACAATGCTGATGTCTATTAAATGGAATTGTAATTGCAAATTCTTGAACGTCATCAAATAAAATCAAAATATTTAGCAACTTTACTTGTTGAGATGTCGAAACATTGCTCGAAAGTGAAACCGAGACGCCAGATGTTTGTGAAGTAGATGGTTGATTTTGTGTCATTGCCAGCGCTGAATCCAGTGCCGAAAAGAAACTAGTTCCACGCAATGAAGTAGATGATTGTTTATTGCTACTGGAGCTTGATGAACCAGCTAAACTGTGATAATGATGATGTCCCGAGTCCCATGGTGTTGTGGCGGCGGTGTTGCTTAAATTGTTTATCAAGGAAGATGAATTACTATTGCCAAATTTCAAATTAAAATTAAAATTCATTAATATTACACAAAATCAATTCGATTCAATATTATGTCAGCCACTGTGTGATTAATAATTCAAAAGCGGTTGAGAAAAACATTTTCCAACTTACTTTGCTGTTGTGATTGCAGTTGATGACGCATTAACAGCCAATGGCGGTGTATGGATGGTTGCCGATGCATTTGAATTGGTTGTTTTAACATTTCCACGTGGACTACGTCTTAAATTGTGTATATTTGACATGTCTGTCAATTTGTTGTTTTGTGTGGAAGAAGAAGAGTTTGAGTCAGCTGAAGTGAATATCATTCTGTGTAGTTTTAATGAGAATTTTTTGCTGGTTTTACCGTAATGATTATGGGATTGATTATGAGCGTTTGCGTCACGAGATCCATCATTTGCCATACCAGATGTCGATGCTTCAACTAAAACTTGATTGTTGCCTGTACCATATAATTTTGCAGCGTTTACGATAAATGTGGCCGATTTTCTACGACGTCTGGCGGTATTACTGCTCGAGCTGCCACTGTGCGATGCAACGGCCGAGGACGTACCACTGGCACCAACTTCGTTTGCAGATGATGAAGCTGGACCGCGTATTTGATACGATGTGCAAGCCTGTGTACTTGCTGCAGAACTGACGCAGGAACCCGTCGTTGCAGTCGATTGCTGAACCTTACTTCTTGAACTACGTCTTAATGGATTTGCCGTATTCGACAAATGTGAGACCTGAAAAACAATTTCATTTCATTACATTAATACGCTTTTCACTGATGCATTGATGTCACATTATTTATATGGCACTTACGTTATTATTGATAGAATTTGTTTGGTGCGTGCCTTCTAAATTACTTGTACTAGCACTTTCACTATGATGATTATGACGATTCGATGATTTGCGAGTGTTTGAACCCAGCGTTGTAATATTATTATCAATAGCCGGAGAAATTGAGTTAGTACGCGATGATAATTTCAGTTTTTTATTTGGAAATGACGATTTATGATGAGTCTTCGATCTTGTACGACTAGCAATGCAGTTCGTTTCGATAGGAACGTCCTCGTCACTGCTAATCTCGATTGATTCTGGATGATTGTGCGATTTAAACGATTTCTGGCGTTTCAACTTATTTATTGAAGATTTGGTTAATTTACAAGTTGCTTGATTGGATGTTTGTGTATTTTGTGTTATGATATTTTTGCTTAATTGCACTTCTGTCATGACAGACTGCAATTGGTTTTTGGCCAAAATTGGCTCAACCATACTTAGTGAATCTGAAAAGAAGAAATTGAAAATATTCTTGCAAAATTTTGTAACGAATTGTTGTGGAAAATATTTTTAAAATGAACCTAATGTTGTTGTTTTATAAACTAAAATCAAGAAATGAAAACCAGAACCAAGCCAAACCAAACCAGAATTACAAATGAGGATAAAAATAAAAATGAATTGGATAATGAAAAATATGTCAAGGAGCCGATCATCGTCCGATTTCAATCGGCGACGATTTTATTGAGAAATTGACACCTAAGAAATAATGTTTAAAATACCTCGATTGAGTTCTGGTCTGTTCAGCAGCCCTAGATTCTCGATCCCTTTTTATTTCTTCAATCAAATTTTCAATATTTTCCCGATCCTTTTTTCTTTCTTCTCGATCCTTTTTTATTTCTTCAATAAATTCGTTAACTGTGTCACGAAATGTAGCAATAGTAAAGGTATTTGTCTCTACAGACACTTTGAGGTTAGTAATATTTTGAACAACTGTGCCGATATGATCCAAATTAGCTGGGATTGCAGTACGTGTACGGCCAAATGATTTGTATCTATGTGCACCAATCTCTATTTCTTTTTTCATTAAAGATGCCCGGTCTGAAGGAGTTTCATCAACATGACCTCTTGTACTCTCATCAATTATTTCCGGTTTTGCTTGTTTATTACCGGTATTTGTTTTCCGTACGGTTCCGGTATATTTCTTTGTTATTTCGTCCTTTTGCTTTTCCGATTTTGCTTGATTATCACCGGTCATCCTAATTACTTTATATGGGGACAAATAAAGAAAACAGGATTTTAAATCGACTTTTGTTTGGATAAATATATTCTGGTCAGATAAGTTCTTTTTGAATGAATATTAGAACAGCAATTTGGCATATTGAAAGAGAGAAACAATGGTGATTTACATGTAGATTTGCATATGAAATGAAAAGCAGACCATAAGGATTCATTATTTACAAAAGAAAAATTAAAATAAAATTTATTTATATTTTTTGATGTTATGTGTATGCGTGAGCCGCAATGAAATGAACTCTGATTGAAATCTTTTTTTAAAAGCATTTCTTTGATAAAAACCATCCCTTGGAAGCAAAAAATATCAAGTATTGAGGGCCAACTATGAGATTTTTTTAAAATTTTTAAATGTATATTTGCATCGACAAAACTGTTTGCTTTGCAATGCACATTTCGAACATTTTTCTTTAAATTGAATGAGGTTTTAGTTCATTTTTTGAAACAAAAAAAGTATATTTTCTTGACTCTTTCAATGGAAGTTGTAAAACAGGAATGATAATAGTGTTGCATAGTTTTGACCTATTCGATAGGGAGGAAGTACATCAAAACATGGTTTTCATGGCATTTTGAAATTGAGATTATACTTTAATGGATAAAACAATAGGTTCACAAAAGTATAAAAACGATCAATAAAAAAAAAAACGAAATCAACTCTATTCCTCAATATTCATTCCGTTTTTAATTTTTATTTAAAAATGCAACCGGTGGAGCAAAAAAGCACAAAAACATATTCTAAACCCATGATTGCTCTTCATCAATAATTATAAAAAACATAACATTCAACTAATTACAATTTGTATACAATTTTTATTGAATACATTTTGAGAAATAATTAGAACAATTTAAATTATTTTCATAATGATATTTTCATTTTGAAATTCAAATGACGTGCTACAAAATGTAAACAAAAAACACATTTCTTTTCAATCGTTGTCTCACAGTGTCATATATATTTACAAAAAAATCTCATAGACGGCGCTCTGAAAATATAAGAAATTTCATTTTACATTGTTTCAAATGGAAATGTCTAAAATGCTGCCATCCGGTGATAAAAACCATTGTATGTACTGGGCTGGCGCTATCAGCTATGATGGAAATATCAGCTGAGAATTAAAGATATTCTTCCGCGCGCATGCCACAGATAATCTACCGCATGCATGCGAACATAGCAACCAAAAAGTGAATTAGTGCATAGATCCGTGTGCTGTACGCACAATTTTCAGTTACACGAAATTGTCCATATCAAATACCCACGAATGATAAGTGGTTTTTTTTACGTAATTTTAAGTAAATTTGACCAAAATCTGTCTCCACACAATTACAATTTGATGCATACAAGTGTCAATGTTGACATTTCATATCTTGTCATTGTCTAGAAATGTATGAATCAAAACATTAGAATAAAATAGAACTTGTGCATAAAAGTCCCGTGAATTATTGGCAGCTTTTCCCATTTTAATTTTGATGTGAATGTTTTGATTTTCGTTCTAAGTGCATTGGATGTATTGAATAAGTTTATTTCGACTGTTAGCAGTACTGTAGCGCAAATATCCAGTGTTTTACCTGGGAATCCAGTGTCAAAAGATTTCGAAATTGGTGAACATGTTGCTAGTGTGGGACCAGATGTGCCATTTTTTTCTTTCATTATCACCGATTAGCGAATTTTTGCAATAATAAAGTATATATAATCAATTGAAATATATCAAAGAACATCGTGATGCCATTTTGGATGTACTAAAGCTTAATTCAATTGACAAAAAATCACCATCCGAGAATTTTAACTGTCCAACATCCATTAGAGGAATCAAGAGACAGTATGCCATTTGCTACGGAACCAATTCAAGCTAGTCTCGGAAATTATTTGGGCAATTATGGAAATATGCCATCACCAAATGAGATAACACAATTTCCATCATTGCATGAAATTTAAATTAAGTACGGTTCAATGCAATTGATGGAAGGTCTGCATTTCCTACATGCTGATATGAAAATGATTCCTCGAAATATTTGCCCCGAATTAATTCTTATTAACAAAGAAAATTGCTGTAAAATATTTGGTTTTGATTGTTACTGTTTATTGACGGTCCATCAGGAGACTGGAAAAATTAGCGGCACAGAACAATCGGCCTATATTCAATCCAATCGAATTAGTTAGTTCAACCAATTTTAGATTATGCAACACTTGAATGGATTATCGATTCAAAACAATTCTACCCGGAATTTTATTTGAAATTGTGTCTTCTTTTACTTTCTGTATTTTCAAGCAAAATAGAAAAATTGTTTTTATTCGGATTTGTATATTGATTTTCCCTCGATTTTAGGCGTTTTCATCTACGCCATTCATTCAGCAAATTTGGAAACATATAAAGCACTTGCAATGGACTTGAAAATATCCAATGTTAAATTACGTTCAATCGATTATTGTTGATAATGTGAGGTTAATGGTGCATTATAACCCAGATAATCAACCAAACTTGTATGAATTGTTGAAGGTATTTTTCATTTGTTTTTTTGTTTTTTTTTTCTAAAGAATATCTTCGAACAGTTTTGAGGAAAATCTTCAAAGAGTTTTTTCAAAACCTAAAATAATTTTTTTTTCGTACAAATTTTTAAAAGAAGAAATTCCATTGAAAAAGACATTAAAATCAGTTTTTCGTTTCAGATCTCATATTTTAACGATTTCGGTGTAAATAATATAAACATTGAGTTAAATTTCAATTGGCATACCACGATTGTATTGTGCTTGGATGAGGAAGATTATTCTTGAAATATGAACGTCAATCTTCTCAAATAATGAAATGAAATATGACGTCAACTTGAACAATTCAATTCCGTGCGTCAAAACGCAAACTATGTTTCCATTTAAACTGTATTATGAATTTAAAACCATATTTTTGTTATGAAATTTGGAATTTTTAACAAAAAAATATCTCATTTCTTGACCAACTGAAGGATCATCGTCAACGCGACATCATTTTCCGAATTCAATTTGGATGAATTTAAAACATCTTGTTTTCATAATGAAAAATCATCAGCTAAACCATCGAAACATGTGAACGAAGAATCTTTTGCTGCTGCAAAATCATCTCCGCCATCTCCATTACATATTGGAGCAATTTTTTTTTATCACCCCAACCATGGTCATTTCAAAATATTGCCAATCAACGCTTAATCAAATGATGGCCAATTAATCTAATTCAGCGAAAAAGGACGGACAAGAAAGTGGTATTGCATTATCAGCACACGAAATTAATGATTTTCTTAGTTAGACAAATTTTTTTCATTCAGCATTCATTCAGAATCTTGACTGGAATTTAATGCTGCCAATAATCTTACAATTTATGCTTCACAAAATTCATTTCGCAAGTGATATTTTGTGCAACATATTTACTCAAAATAAATTTGAAAGGAAAATGTGACATAGAAATCGATTCATTATTTGTTTATTCCTCAAACGCTAAAAGCATGAATGTAAATCAAACTATAAAATTTTTTTCATTCTTCAATTATTCTTCGTTTTTCTTTTTGGAAAAAGAATTAATCGAACCAAACGATTATGAACCTACACAAATGATTTCAATGAAGTTGGTCACAATTCAAACTACGAATATTCAAAACCCACGGTTGTTTGAGTTCTTTTCTTTCATAAATTCAATGAAAAAAAAATCAACCGATTTTTCGAGTTGATTTTGGATAAAGTTCTAGTCTAAGTGAATTTGCAAAAATCTTAAATGGAACTTTTAAAGTTTAAACATGTGAAAAAATGCTTATGAATTGAATTTGTGCGAAATAAATTTTTGGTCCAATTATTATCCAATTTGCTCCAATATAATATACTCAAATAATAATGTTTAACATTACAAATGCATGTTTTGCTTTGGATAACATTTCATGCTAAAACATAAACACTATCAGCTCAACCATGATACACTTGAATGTTTGCAAATGAAAAAAATCTTAATGTTTCAGCCATCGAGCTGCAGCGAAAGAGAAAAAAAAATTGATTCAATAAACTACGTAGCGATCCACAGGCATAAGAGTGCAGCTATTAGACAAACAGCACTAACCAGCAACACATTTTTCAAAAAAAAGCCGAATTTGAGTGAGTGTTGTATGGTTTTTTTCTCATCTTTTTCTTTCTCTGTCTCTTCTTCTATCTCATCCTATCTCTTTCCTTTTTTTTCCTCACTGATTCTTTGTGTTTTTCAGAGAAACAAAAAAAGGGCACACACTTTGACTGTAGAAACAGTTCATTTACTGCACAATGGCTACTGCTGTAGCTGCTTCGAATGCTTCGTTGCGCGAGCAACGTCAAACCAACGACTCGTGTTTGTTTTAAACATACGATAATTTTCATCGACTCGTTCTGATTTTCGATTCGATGTTAATTTTGCTTAAACGAGAAATCTATATGTGTACCACTATAACCACTCTGCAAGCACTAAATATACGTTATTCTTCTTTTCACAACATATTAAACGCTATACATACAGTACAAATGGTATACATAACCAAATAACCAATGTGCAACAGCTATGGAATACACTATCTCGCGCAAAAGGAAAATAACCAAATCTTTGTTTGATCGGTAGAAATGGTCTTTATCCATTTAGCATGTGTAAATTTTGATTTGAAAAGTGTAGCAAATCCGATATTTTCATTGCTTTTTTGAACTGGATATTAGCAAAAGTAAATTTAAATGAAATCAAGTTTATTCATGATTTTGAGAATTGCACTGAACAACATCGTGAACACATCATATAACTATGAACATTGACATTCTTGATTCAATGCAGAAATTCTAGATGCTTGGAATTTCTACGCATTGTTCGGTTTTTCATAATTTTTCCTAATTAAATGTTTTTTTATGAAATGTGCTACTCGTGCTACTGAATAAACAATGAAAAAATGTCTGTGAAAAAACTTACAAACGGATTCGTGGTTTTGAACTTGATTTTTTTTTCATGGAATTAATTATTGCGCAAAATCTAAACACAAAATTAACGCGAAATTGACTGTTTTCGATCACAAACTAGTGAAACAAATGCGAACCGTGCAATTTTTAATGTGTAATATAAAATGTTCACCATTAAATTGTGATGTGATTTTTTGGTTACATTGAACGTATAAAATGCAAGTCTTTTTCAATCGAATATTTTTATTACACGTATACGTTAGATTTCCAACGAATCACTTTTAGTTTTGAGGTAACAAAGACTATTTATACGAAAATCGTTCAAAAATGTAAAAAAAGTCTTTTTTTATTCTTCTCACTTTCTTTGTTCCTCGTCTCTATTCGCTTTATTTCCTGCGCGAACTCGAAACCAAACTGAAATAGGGCTCTCGTATCGAATGTTGCTCTCCTCACACAAGTACATAAACTGCGCAGTCATCTGTTCAATGGAATTGTATGCGTGAACTGTATTCGAACTAGGCCCACATTTACACGTATACATGTTTGCAAGTATGGCACACAGAAAGAAACACATCTACAACGATCACAACAAAACACACTTTACACAAAGAACGAGTCAAGCGCGTGTATGTTTGAACTCAATGTAACTTGATTGGAAGCAGCACTTTGAAGAACGTTGCTTTGAGAAATACCAATATCGCTTTCCTTGTTGCTATTACTGTTGTTGCTGTTGTTGCTGTTGTTGCTGTTGTTGCTGTTGTTGTTGTTGTTGTTGTTGTTGTTGTTGTTGTTGTTGTTGTTGTTGTTGTTGTTGTTGTTGTTGTTGTTGTTGTTGTTGTTGTTGTTGTTGTTGTTGTTATTGTCGTGTCGTTCTGAATAATTGTTTAATATATTTGCTTTGCTTCGATTCGATTCCATTTTCATGTAGCCAACATTATGTTGCGTTCTCGTTCGAAAAGCATCTCAAAATGAACAACATAAATAATTGTGCGCCTTGTTTTCAACGCCAATCATTTTGCACGATTTTTTTTTTTCAGATAAGAAATCTCAAAATATCAACAAATTAAGAAATTAATATTTTTTTTGAGAAAGTCTTATTTTCCCTTGTGGTTTTGCATGTATACCAAATGTGATTCGTTTTACATGGCTGTTATGGTATCTAACTGTTTTTGTCACATTCAGTGGTTTTGGTTAAAATTTTGAAAACGTGTGGCTTATTGTTACATTTGCAGGCATATTTGTTTTCATTTTGCCATTTTTGCAGTGTCATTTGTATGGATCATTGAGTGTTACACAAATTGAATTAACCATTATTTATTTATTTAAAATGAGCCATTTTTCTTGCTATTTTGTAAACGAAGCATAAGAAAATTGATTCATTATTATTGTATCTCACAGAATGAAAACGGTTAAATGGCTGTTGGCTCATTAAAAGAATTGCCTTTTGTTCCGAACAAAAAATATAACAACCATTTGAAATGAGATGAACAAATTATTTCAATTTTTTATATCCAAAAGTTTGACACGAAATCTAGTTTGTTTGTTATAAATAGGATGAATAAAAGAGCGACATCTACAAAAACAAACATTTCTCACAGTGAATACTATGAAACCACAAAAAGGAGAATTAAAATTGTAAACAAGAAAACAGACGAACTGCTTAAATATGCCTGTACAGGGACAGGTACATTGTAACATAAAAATTGGAAATTCGTTGATGACAATATGCAATGAAAGCCGTATTCAATATTCATGTCTATTTCGTGAATTTCTTTCGTCTGGACTCAGAAGCTTGGCTTAGTTCATCGATGAAGTCGATTTTCGAAACGCATTAAATGAAATTATCAACAAACTAAAGTGAACGCACGAAAACCACGCATACACACACATGAATGTAAGCGCATTCACATGCACGCAATAAATGTTTTGATGACAGAAAAAGAAGAGCAGAGAACACAGAACACAGAACACAGAACAGAATAAGTAAAATGTCTGCTAAGGGTCACTAACCGCTCGGCTGTTGTGTAAAATGGTTATTATTATTGTTGTTGTTGTTCCTTCTTTTTCATGCTCATTGGATGCAGTTACTCACTCTTATGCAGTATACAAAATGCAACCGTATTCATATGTAGTAAACTGAGACCCATATAATGCCAACCGGGAACAGTGTCTGTATTGAAAAGCTCATGAGGATAACAATATGTGTTTCACCTCATACAATGCAAACACCGCTCATTCTGTGTAAAATGAATTTAATGTGTGACTTCTTTTATGGTAAGATTTCATGTTTTGCAATTGTAAATTCGATTTCATTGGATCAACAATGGAAAGCAGTTGTCTTTCTTTTTTTTCCAGTTTCAATTTGCTTTTGTTTCCGAATAAACATTCTGGCATGAGGGGTATCTTTGAACATGATAGTGCTATGCTAAATTATTTTCAGGGTTTTAATTATCATTTGAATGGATAAAAAATAAAGAATATTTTCAACAAACATTTACATTTATAGGGTGGCATACAGAGTATGTTTGCTAGCTATTCGGAAAACATATGTCATAAAAAATGTTTTGTTTCATTACAATCAAGTGATAACAATAAATGGTTTCTTTTAAACTATAATTATTATCTTCATTCAGAACATATCGAATAAAGCATCGTAACGTAGCAATAGTTTTATTCCCAGATATCGGAAACAATTTGTTCAATAGAAAATCATGGGGAAATTATGTCGTGTGGAATAACACTATATTGTTATCTGCCATCTAGTTTTATGTCGCATTGGGAAACATTGTTAAAAATCACATTGATTGAATATATTTTAGATGATTGACTATAGGAAATTGCATTTGGTTTGACCTGATTTGTTCACCTATTTCGGTAGCACAAAAATATTGTGTGACTGTATTCAAAACAATCATAATCATCAATTTGAATTTCAATTTCAATTTCAGAATTCAAAACGTGAATATTATTAAAATGTTTTTAATACAACGCATTACACATACATAATCCACATTCATGTGTTTCTATTAACGATTGCGTTCGTGTCAAGCACAGCAATTTCAAAGTCTTTCAGGCCGCTTCACTTTCAATATAAACAACAATTCTTTATTCGTGTGAATACGAATTATCATCGTCGTTTCATTTACAATGAAAATATAGTGGAATAACTGTGCGAGCACAAATACACACATGTTCACAAACACACAACAATGAGCTTAGTGTATGCTATTCCAAGCGATTGAATAATTGTTTAAATAAAAATGTTTCAAATTGAATTTATATTTAATGTTGAAAATTCATAATTTTCTACGACAAAATCAAATCAAGGCTTTTCTATGTTTGGTAAAAAGCCACCTCTGCATGAATATTATGTGATGATCATTTGTCTAAGCTAATGAAGATTCAAGCAAAAGTCTTCAACTCTAAAATATTTCATGATGGAAATGAATTTTATTCAATTTAATATCAACATTCTTCGTTTTTGTTTGGTGGCCAAGTTCCGATTAGACGAAAGTTTTCTTGGTAAATCTTGAATCGTGCGTTACATTAAACGTGTAGTTTCATAATTTCCATTCACTTTTTGATGCTATTCCATATGAATAGTTCAAAATCTATCAATCGAACAGTTTACGTCGAATAGACGTGATGAACGAAAAGTTCAGACAAAAACTTGTTAATACGTTAAGTTGTTATTTAGCCAATAGATATATGACTAATGTTACTGTCAGCGAAATAGCCTTATTTGATAGCCCTGTAGTAATTGAACCATTTGGCTAGGCAAAAGCAGTCTAAAAAAAGATTGGAATTATCAAATGTGGAAACAGTTCGAGTCATTTCGTTCAAATATTGAACAATGAGTGTCAACTGGAAATCAATAAATAAAAAAAATTTAAAATAAAAAGAATTTAAAATATCATCTGTTAGAACAATATGTGGGAAATGAAGGTGAACTTTGTACAATATTAATGATCAACTTTTTAGAGCTCATAAAGTTGATGGCTTCTTTCAGAATAAAACAATTAACAAAGTAATTGAACAGTTTTGAAAGGAAAATAAGCATAAAACATATATTCATAACATCATTAGCAATATCAAAACTGTAAGTAGCATAAGCAAGCACTGCTTTGAACATTGGGATAAAAAAAAAGAAAAATCGGTTGACATGAACATAACACATTCCTGTTTATGAAAGTAATAACAACATTTGAGAATATCTTGACAAGATAATCTTGCAATACAAATGTCGTTTGAAATACAGGAATTGGATGCAAATGAATTCATATTTTCGAAATCGATTTGAACAAACATACGCATTTTAAATTTGCAATTTCAGAAAATATGATTGATTTAGTGACGTGTACTTACTACGTTGTTGCATGCATTCGAATTATTTTATTGCGTTTCATGAAATAAAATCTATTGTTTCAATAGTAAATTAAGATTATCTTGATTAGTGTATGAATAAAAGTAACTTTTTTCCAAACAGAACTGTAGCTCAAAAATGAATTGGAAGTCTTGAAAAAAAAAAAAAATTTAGATGTTGAATAGTATTTCTTTCCGATGAACGACAATATAGTCTCGTTTAATTTATTAACTCACAATCGTCTTGTTTGTAGCTGAACGAAGAACAATTTCGCTTGAAATGACGAAATTCTATACGATTTCACACCAATACGCGATGTCATCCAAATATAAGCGAAGAATAAATAAAAAAAACACACACACACAAGAATAAAATGGAGAACGATTACTTTTTGGTATCGTCCCGAAAAACCACACGTTGACTATTTAATTCTGAACTCAGTATTGATTTCAACACGACATTTTACATATGTTTGAACATTTTTTCGTATCACGATCCGAAAATATCATTTTTGATATAATGAAAAAAAAGCAAAAGAAGTGAAAAAACTTACAGGATTTTTTTGGCCTTTGATACGGTCACAATTTTCTATGCTCATTTCAAAATGGAATGAAATGATCGTATTCAATTATTTTTGAGGATCAACAAAGAAAAACTGTATTTTCACTTGTTAAATTGACGACAACCTCGACTAAAATTCTTTGATTAACTATTTTTCTACGATTATGGAGTACGCCTTTGACTGAACAAATTCTTCACAGTGTTATTACGACAGAGCCATGAAAAATATAAAACGTCGTGTGTACGAAATACGAAATGTGTGATATGAAAATGTATACAACCTTGTGTTTCAGTCGACTGACATGCTGAAACATTTCGTGCACTGCTCGTGTGTTTTACTATTCATATATATGCATGCATGTGCAGATGTATGTGTAATGGTATAGTATCAAATTTGTGTATGCCATGTTGTTTTTGTGCGAATCATTAGGGTAATATTAATATTCTGCTCTCTGCAATATATTGACATATTCCACATTTTCATTTGTCTACATAATGTTTCGATGAAATTAAAATAAGATTTAATATATGTTTAGAAATAGTTTCAATTTTATCTATACAATTGAAATTTGTAAATGGAATTTTCTCGAAATTTCAACACATTCCCTAGTCGTAGACTCTACGAGATAGAGATAGAAATACACAGTGTATCATATACACTTACATATGTGTAAACTTCTTGTACACATTACACCCTAATTGACATGAAGTTTCTAACACAGATGTATTGGTGATTAAGGGGCTTGATTCTCGATTATTTGATTTCAAAGCATGTGTTTCACTCGGTCGCTGATTAACATTCAACTGCTTCTCTTTCTTGCAATGTTTCTCAGCGGAGTGAGATATAAGCCTTGGCTGTGATTTAAGTTGTATGAGTTCGTTCATACTATTGAAATATTTTCACAGCGATAATTACAACAGTGGAAAAGCAGGAAAACTGAATTCAAAATAAATCAAACAAACAAGGCAGTTGTGAATCATGTAATACAGGTGCATTTTGCATTTAATTCACATTATGGCTCGCTATTAAATGAAGAAAATGGTCAAAAGTATCGGCACATTCATACTGAAAAATCATTTGAAACAACTGTTTCATTTTGCTCTATTTGTATTGGCTGGAATAATTCATTTTTTCAAATTCTCGTGACATTTTTATCTGAACCTCACGATTTCCACATTCATAATTTAGAAATTGAAATTGAAATTGAAAATGCAAATTTCACATTGCATATTTAGTTTTATTGATCAATTTAATTTTAAAGTAATTTAATGGGCCAAATACTGTATAGAAGTTGTACGCTTACCCTAGGAAACTGTTCCATGCACAAAGTGTTGAATCTATTCACAAAATTTGATTTGTGGGAACTTTGCATGTATGTCGCCTGTCTGACTTTTTATTGACGCGTAATATTGAGGAAAAGAGAAAAAACTGCATGAGTAATACCGTTCAACATTGGATTACAGCTTTGTGTTGATGTGTGATGTGTACTTTATTTAGATATCGTTGTGTGTTCACTTTCATTCAGATTTTACGAAATATTTTCTTGTCCGTTTTTCACTTATTTGTTCTAACCTTTTCAAATGATCGGTATTTTCGCTAAACAAAATGAAAAGTTTCATCAATCAATTTTCTACTAGATTCTAGTTGTCGTCTCTATGTCGTTGTCACTAAATATTTACATAAAAAAACAGTTCTTTATACTTTAAAAGTCCGCTATGACAGACGATGTCAAGTATTACACACGTAAAACCATTTTCATTACCGATTGGTTATCAACAAATGTCTTCCCGAATTATCGTCGATATTTTATCGCATAGTACACGAAAAAGTTCATTTAAATGAAGTGACATTTGCGAAAAAAAAAATCATAAATTTGATTTTTGTTGTCAATAATTTTATGTAAGCCCACACATTTCATTTGTTCACTAACAATGTATTGACTATTGTCTGTTAATTATTTAAAAGGATCCAAACATACCAAATTGTCTATCATTCATGTGATTTCGCTAATTAGTTTTCGTTTTGTACTATAAACTCAAGCAGTTTACAACAAAATAGTGAGCGATGTTGTAGAAATAAGTATATTAGCTGTATTCAAGATGTTGCTGTTTCTGCGCTCACTTACACACTGTTCTCTTTTGTCTGACAAGCTATTGCTACAATGTGTATGCATTGTATAGCTTGTATATGATGTGACGTTTGCTATTTATCGTTCAAATTATCGCATACTATTTTGAAGAAAATTGTATAAACTGTTGACGAATTTATAAATATCAGAGCGCAGTTGCATATATTTGTAATTTATATGGCTTTCATGTGGAATTCGTAACATAACGACAACCTATTTTTAATATCTGATGTTTTGGTTATAAGCTGACATATTGTTTTGGATTTTTTTTTCTTTCAAATCATGATATACGGATAATTGACAAAAACCTATTGATTTCATTCACAGTGTGGCATTCGTTGTATGTTTTTTCATGTGGAGAGCTTTGATTTCAAGACATCGACGCCACCTATTCGAATTATCAATGTATACTGACTATACTAACGGAAATGGCAAGAAGATACGTTTTGTCATTTGCATTCCGTACCGGTGTATGTGCAATCAATGTATATAATATATTAAAGGTGTGAACGGACACGGACTGTCCCATTAAAATTCATTTTTTGTTCGTCCGTCCGTCCGTATTTCGGAAACACAAATGAAAATGTCCGAAATCAAATTACGGACGGACGGACGGACGGACATGTATATTTTTTGTACAACTTCATAAACTCTTTAAAATATGAGTTGGGCATTTGTGCTCAAGTAAAACTATAATTTGTGTTAATAAATAAGAATTTCTTAATAAAAAAAAAATGTTTTATTGATTTATAGTATACTGAATAAAATTTTGGATAATGCAACTGGATTACTGACTTAAATACACTGATTTGAAAATTATTTACTATACATATATGTAAATTCAAATGTGGTGTTGAAAATTTTCGGCATATTACAGTGAGACTCTAGATTTGAATATAGATGGAGCAAATTGTCATACGCTGTTGTAAAAAAATATGTCACAACGATAAAACAAGAATACAAAGCAAAAATGTTGCTTTAATTCAATAAATCTCAGCATTATTTTTAGATAGCTCTGATGATCAAATATTTCCAAAACTCTTTTGAGCCACTATATCAGTGGATATGATAGAGATCGCTTTTTGCCCTACTTCATCAATGATCGTTATTGTACTTGCCCACGGCATGAAAGTTCAATGCAAATGTATACCGTTCTCGTAGAGATGGCGTAAAAGGCAATGAATTTATTTGCTAATGCGACTCATTTCTGTGTTTTTATTACAGATTTGTTTAATTTGTTGTTATCTAATCAACAATTAGAAAATATGATTTTTTTTTTCATTTTTGCATATTTGAATCACGCCAATTAGGTATAGTATATCTTGTATCTTATAACGTTTAGCGTTCAAGTATAGATGAATAAACATCAAATGTCAGTTGTAATCGACATAACCTCTCTTAATTAGCTATTCAAAACACTTGAAATATAATCAAACAAAAAATTCTAAACAGTACGTTATTTGTTTGTATTTAATTTAAATTAAATTTTTATTAAAATATAGAGTATCTTGTCGAACGTAAATAGACATGCATAGATATAACCGAAACCGAATTATGGTCGAATCTCATATTTTGGAATTGTTGCAATGTACATGATAAGGGAGAAAAAATTACTCAGAAACTATCTTTCGTTAGAATGTAGCTCGTTCCAATTCATTCAGTTGATGTGTCAAGCGTTCTTCTTTAGCTTTCCGCATTGCACTAATACGTTTGGCATCACGGTATTGGTCAAGAAACTGTTGAACATCCATTGTTCCATTCAAAAATTGCTCGATATAAGTATCACAAACACCGTCCGCATTCGATGCAGCAATTTGCAGTAATTCTTTTATATGCTGAGGGGCGAACTCTTCAGATTTCTTTTGATATCGCGCACTTAAAGATTCATATGAACCGCCCAACTTACGGAATTCGTCTAAGTTTGCTTCAATAACTGATCGAAGTTGCTGCATATGTTGCTCTCGAGATAGATTTTCGGTGGCTATCACCTTAACATCTTCAATCAGTGTATCAAATTCATTTTGGAGACGTTGTACTACGGCCATTTCTTCAACAAAATCGTTAAGGTATTGTTGGTCTTGATCAAGCTTTTGCAATTCTTCCAGTGATAAACTGCAAAGTTCTATGGGGAACGTAAGGATATTAGATACAATTGGATTACGAATTCATGTGAAATGACATGTGGCACCTGGAATGGAAGATTTGTTGAGCTCCGGTACACAATATGCCTGTTTTGATTGCGGTAAAACAATTCCTGTGAAGGAGAATAATAATTAAAATTTTCAACACATTTTACATGAGAAATATGGGGATATATTTGGAACTATTTCTATGTACCTTGATTAGTATTTGGCCAAATGGACGGAGGGAATTTTTCGAATTCGCGTATGATTGCTTGTACAACGCGCCCAAGATCGGAGTGCAATGTGAACTAGAAATGAAAATACTTTGAAATCATCATTTCAAATCAAGTGCGTTAACTTACATTCAAAAGACCAGGCGCTGAATGTATTTCTCCACTCGCTGGATCTGTAAGGGAATACTTATCATTAGATGTATATTTGCGCAAAGTTTTCATATAACAAGTGGAACAAAATGTGAATTGGTTCAATATAGATATTGATTTATAGCAAAATGTAATTTTCGAATGTCGATACTGTAAACTATTACCGCA
Source organism: Resseliella maxima (assembly GCA_029041755.1). Classification (NCBI taxonomy): domain Eukaryota; kingdom Metazoa; phylum Arthropoda; class Insecta; order Diptera; family Cecidomyiidae; genus Resseliella; species Resseliella maxima. The sequence goes on from JAQOWM010000192.1 coordinate 1,253,735, forward strand.
TACATAATTTCATTCATATAACAAGTGGAAAACGGTTTTGAAAAAAAAATGATATGGTTAGAGTTTTGCGAGTCGCACCTGGTATCCATTCATGCTGTATTCTCGGTGTTATAACAATTTTCGGTTTTTCATTCGGGAAATTTTGTCCAAGAAAAACATTCAAGAGCATTTGTCGTTCATCGGATAAAAATCCAACGGAATATTCCTCATTTGTTTTAATCTCATTTACGCTGCAAAATAACACAAATATTCCAAATAAAAACATTTAATGTGAACCTTCAATTAATTCAAAGGTATTTACATAAATGTAAACAATTACTTGTTATTGAAAATTTTCAGTGTGTCAATTTGTCTCCTTCGAATGTCAACAAGCGAATTTCCTGATAGCATCTTTCAGATTTTCAGATTTTTTGGAGTTTTTATTTTGGTTGCACTTTTATTATTAAATGCATAAATTTTCGTAAATGAAGAAAATTGTTTTTATTCAGATCAATTTATGAAAAATAAACTCAATTTAATGAAATAAACGTCACTGTCAAACAAACAGGGTTGCCATATTCAATTGCTGAATATATACAACTGTCATATCGAAATATTCTTTATAGTTATCGTGAAAACATATATCGTAAAACTTTCCCTATTAGCGTTATTATTTGAGAATCCCTAAAATAGAAATTTTAAAAATTCGTTTGTTAAATTTGATTTTTTTCAATTTAAAGTAATTGAATAATTTACGGCCGAATATGACCGATAAAATTCCATTTGGTGTAAAATGTTGTGTGAAAACATGCCAAAATGTTCAAAGTGCAATGAGCACGGTCGAATTCCATCGATTTCCTACTGACTCAAAAAAGTAAGTTTTTGCATATAATTTACCAAAAAACCTAGAAAAAAAAATTGTAATTGTATATTATCTATTTTATGAAGTCGAAAGGCCTGGTGCGATGCAATAAAGCTGGACGTGAATAAGATTACAAGGAAACATGCAATTTGTGATGCTCATTTTTCTGATGATATGTACATATTGAACCTCACTAAGGAACTCAATGATTGGGCCGTACCAAAACTAATTGAAAACAATGATGTAGAGTCAAATGAAATAATTTCACCTCACAATGGTTCCGAAACAGAAGTTTATCTTGAGATTCAGTGTATTGAACAATTCAACTTCTCATGTGATATATGTGACAAAAAATTTGCGACTCGTGAAGAACGAAATAATCACATAGATGACCATTTCAAATCATACACATGTAAAACATGCGGAGAAACTTTTATTGGTGATCGACAATTTGAACATCATCGTCTAAGCAATAAGTGTGTTGCAAAAATAAAAATGGATAGCATTATGTATGAATGTTTTTTGTGTCATAAAGGCAACTTTTTCTCCATTCGATCACTGAAAATCCATTTCAATCGATTTCATAAGTCAAAGCAAAAAAACAACGTAGTCAATATATGTCAGTATTGCAATAAAAAATTTGCGAATATTTACATATTGAAATCACATATCAATCAAATTCATTTGGAGGGACAGCGTTACATCTGTAAGGATTGCGGCAAATCGTTTAATCGTCCATCGAACTTACAATGGCATCAACTTATTCATCAGGATCAATTGCCATGCACATGTAAAATTTGCGGAAAATCTTTTCGTACATTGAGCGGTTTAAATCTTCATAAGCGAACACATACCGGGGAGAAGCCGTATGTATGTGACATCTGCAACAAAAAATCGTATGCTTATAACACAGATCTCAAGCGACATAAACGTTCCGCTCATGGCATCATTGATAAAGTATTCAACTGTTCAAAGTGTGAACAAGTGTTTTACGAACCCAAATTTCTGCGAAAACACATGCAAAAAGTACACGACTAAATTTCAACATGAATAGAATCAAATCAATATTGTGACGAATTACTTTATTATTTAAATTTCATTTTTTATTAAGAATTTTTATTAATGTTTACATAATAAGTTATATTATAATAATATAATATTAAATGGTCAATGTTCGAGATATAATGCTAATTGTGTCTCGAAATGCTCTTATTGGCAATTTATTCTTCTTTGAACAACTTTTAAAACTTTTAAACAGAATGAGAAAATATATTTTATGATTAGAAAATGCTATATCGTGCTCATTAAATTGTCTTCATTTAATAGATTTATCTACTCTCTTTTATAACTCTAAAGGAATTTGATTTTTATCTAAATTTCATCAAATGATTAATTCATTTCGTTCCATTGTCACCGTGTATCGATTGGCCTTCTATTTGGAAATTCAATGATGAAGATTTTATGATTTTGTCCAATTTTTTTGACGATCCAGTCGTTGATGTTCTTGTTGCACTTGAAGAAGTGGTTGCAAATGAGCGTTCGGATACTGCAAAAAATCCAAAAATAAATAATAATTTATTTAAATAAGTGACAATTTTGGTTCGAATTGATACAAACATCTTGAAATAATTCCGTTCTCATTACAACTATTAATGTTCAAACTACATTCACTAGCTCTTCCAGAGCTATGGCATGACATTCGACTTATTGCACGTGACATACTGGATGCTGTGTTTCGATTAGATTGATTGTGAATTGGAATTTCTAGACCTTTTTCGTAAAGCATTTTGGTTATAACTAAATTCATTCCAGGTATTGTATCAATCATATCGGCCAATTGATTTAATGCATTTGTATTACGATGTTCAAGCTCCTTGGTTGTTATATCTTTCTGTAAATAAATATTTGTTTTCACGTATTTAGTTGGAGTGCTTATCAAATAGAATTTAAAATGATTAACAAATAACCTCTAACAGTCGAACATATTCACGATCTCCGACTTTTCTAATCAATGCTTTTTTAGCTATCTTTAATTCTCGCTTGGCTCGTTCAACCTTCGAATTTTGTTCCATAATTTCCTTGTGTATTTTGATAAGAGCATCATTGTTCTCTAATCTATTGCGCGATATTTCATCGAGTTCAGCCTCATAATGTTCATACTGCCGTTGTAGTTCATCCAATTTTTTGGATTCATTTTCAAAATCGTTCTTAGCTCCTTTTAACCAACTTAATGCAGTTGCATACTCATTATCAAGTTTTTGGATGTTCGCATTGAGCTCATCTAAATAATGATGAAACAACAAAAATAACTCAAATTAATCAGAAATTAATAAAAAATGTTTTTGTAAAGTACCGTTGTCTTGAACTTGTCCCATTTTACGTTTGAATTTATCATTGGAAAAATTCAAAAGAATCAATGTATTTTCTAACGCTTTAATATCTGCCTCAGCAGTTAAAACTTGTTCATTCAATTTACTTCCTTGATCCAGTAGGAGTGCTTTTTCTTGGGCGGTTTCCATTTTTAATTGGATGGCACTAATCGTGGTCCCATCTTCATTTTTTCCAAGTAATTCATTCGTGAGCTCAAAACGTGCTTTCAATGCATCAATTTTATGTTTTCTTTCATTAATATCGAATTTCAGTTGATCTCTTTCGGTGCGTAAATGCTTTTGTTTTGTACTCAATAAATCCATTTGACATTTTAAATCCAGCAAACGCTCATCAATGGCCACTTGTAATTGAAGCTTATGTTGTTCCAAGTCATAAAATTTCTCAATTTGCTTATTATACATTTCAGCCATTTGATGAACACGCATTTTTAACAAACTGTGCTCGACCAAACGTTCATGTAATCTCTCACGATTAATTGAAATACATTTCAGGCCAGCTTCACAATCAGATTGGCGATTTCGAAGCTTGTTCATCAATTCAGTATTATCGAATTGGTTTGAAAATAACAGTGGCTTCAATCGACGTTCAGTCTGTTCAGCTGAACATAATTCTTTTTTCACTTTATCGCGCTTTTTGATTGTGTTGAAATATAATTGTTGAAGAATTTCACATTTTTCAATTAGCTTTGGATCCATTTCATTTATTTCCCCTTGCATTTTGGCCACACGACATTCCATCTTTAAGGTTTTGAAATGCTAAAATAGAAATTATGTGAAATTACTTTTTCATTACAACATCAATTGAGATGGCTTACAATATCGTACTGAATTTCCATTTGACGAGCAAGCTCTTTTTCTTGAGTCAAAAAATTACTACTAATCGCATGGATGGATGATTCCATTGTTTGAATTTTAGTCTGAAGTGAACAAAATGTTTAATTAATTGAAAATTTCAAATGTTTTATTGTGAATTCAAATAAACCTCAATCATTTTTTGTTCATTGTGTTGCTGCTGAATTAATTGACTTGATCGATAGACCATTTGAGATAGTCGCGACATTTCCAATTCGATGGCATGAATTGATTTCTCTTCATCTTCAAAAAGTTGGTCCAAATGTTCAAGTCTGCTCTCCGCATTATTTTTCTCGTCATGAATTTTGCTTATTTTAGAGACCAAATCATCGGCGATTTTTTTTAATTTTGTAATTTGCTTGTTTTTTGCATCACATTCAATTGTGGCTTTCTGTGTGAAAATTCCAAACATTACAAAAGCATTGTTTTACCAATTTTGAGAACATCATAAATAAATTTCACTGCTCATCGCAGAATACCTGATTCTTTTGACGTTTTTGTTGTAAATTATTTGTATCGTGTTGTAATTGTCGTCTCAAAGTGATCAATTCATTTGCTTTTAGTTGAGCTTCTTCGGTGTATCGTGTCAAAAGATTTCTTACTTTGGAAATTTGCTCGTTTAGTTCCGAAATCATAAATTCACTCTCCTTGTTATTTTGAATTTGTTGGTTCAGAAATTCAGTTTGTTCTTTCAGCTCAACTATTTTTCCATCACCAACTACTTTGACTTTTGTAATTTGCTGCAAATATATTTTTCGAGAAATTTTCCGTCTCACTCCCAAGCATATTTTTCAAATTGTGATCTATTACCTCCATTGCATCACATATGCCAGTATTACGAGTATTTAATGATTGTACTGCTGCGGTCCATGTTTCAGTCATTCGACGACGTTCAAGAATCGCTTGTCGATATAAATTACTCGTTCGTTCCAAAACTTGTTCAAGAGATTGTTTTTCACTTTCCAGCTCAACAAGACGATTCTCATTCTTCAAAATAGATTTTTGCAATGCTAACCTTCGAATTTCGAAAGCCTATGTTTTACATTATCAACTTTAGTAATTGAATGTTAATAAATTGCAAAATGTGAATGTTTTGAATAACAATATACACACATCGGCTTTTCGATTATCCTCTTTGCAGTATTTGTCAATCAAAGAATTTGTTTGTTCATCATGATCAATTGCTTGCGCCCATTCAATCAATGCATTCTTCATCCACTGCATGTCTGTGCCAAGATTATCCATTTTCTCATTTAATCGTGCCATATCCCCTGAAGCATAACATTCCATTATTCAATATAATTATAAAACCAAACTATGCTTTCGATCAATTTACTTTCAATTACGTTATTTTTTTCATCCAAAGCAATTACTTCCTTTTTCGCATCGCCTTTTAAATGTTCAGATGTAGCCAATTCATTTTGTGCCAATTTAAACAAATGGTATTCACTGTCACATTGACGGCGATGAGCATCCAGAAGTTTCTATAATTACATTTAAATGGTTTCATTTTGTGCGATATGGAAAATAGTATAGAAAATGAGTCGATTTTACCAAATTTTGGAGAACACCAGCTTCAGCATTTTGGCTATGTTCTTTTAACATTATTACGCGATCATTAAGTTGCTCTCGGTGTTGAGTTTTCATTCTTTTCGCCTCCATTTGTTGTTCGATGCTTTGCATAAGATTTTTATTCTCATCGTTGGCAATTGGAATGAATGCATCTTCGGGCCAGCCCATGGCTTCCAGCACAGTACTGATATGCTGGTTCATATTGTTCATTGAAACCATTTTTCTAAAATTGAAAATAAAATTTAAAATAAAATTTAAATTGAATAATTTTCATAAACTAATAATTATTATCAAAGCAGTTTGATCGTGATTAGAATAAAATTTTATACTAACAAATCATGTTGCTATGGATATTTCAAACGATTTCTATGATATTCTCAAATAAACCGTTGCCAGAGCAACGATAAATATTTTTTTTTCAGTTAAATAATTCAATTGATATAGTTGAACGCATTTTTGCGCTTAATTGAGATGGACTACTTTGCAAATCCCAACAATCTAAAGTTGATTCAAGAATTGTTATCGAAAAATTCCGAAGAAAGCTCACCGGAATCAGCAACTGATCACCGTGTTCCAAATGCCTGTGGCGTTAAGTTTTCAACTCCATTTTCTATTTCTAAAGATGAAGTCCAACGTGATGACAATCAAACAGCTGAATCATCCGAACTAATTGGGCGATTTAAAAATATTTCACTTGATAAAACCCAGACATTGGCTGAATGGGAAGAGCATGAATCTTTTGTGAATGATACTGAGTTAGAAGATCGAATAACTCCTGAATATCGCATAATATATAAACAATCCATCACACCAGAAGATATATATCTGCAAATGAGTAACCGGACTCCTGCAACTAGCAGTTGTGAAGAACTATCTTTAGAGATTCTAATGCCCAATGAAGTTGTTAGCATTGGTCAAATGAAACTGGATGTTACTCCGAACCAAGTTGATTTACGAACACCAGTCTATCGTTTAAGGTTGCCATTAGTTCAAAAGATTGATCCAGATCGTGGAAAAGCTCATTGGGATAACGAACAAAAAATCTTGCGGCTAACATTACGAATGAAGCGGGAATACGATTTCATCAATTTTTAACAGTTTTTTAGATGCACTTAACGACTATATCGCAATATTTTTTCACAGATTTTTTGCAAGTTATCAATTACGTGAATGTTTCAAGGATGCTGAGAATGTAATTTTAATAAAAATTCAATTTCAAAATTAGTATCAAATAAACTAAACAAATATTTTTCTTTTATAAAATTGGAAATTTCGTGTTAACGACAACTCAATTGATTTCTCAAATATGTTTCCATTTAGCTGAGGAACTATAAAACAATGTCAATAATGTGACAGTTAAATGGTTGGTTAATATAAAACGTCATTGCAAACAAGATTGCTGACAAGGTGGTTCTTCATTCAGCTGATTATACGCTCATTTTGACAGTTCAAGCAAAGTAAGCATAAGAAAAAGAATACACGAAAAATACTGATGACGTGCTCGACACAATTTAGTCTGTGTGATAATTGCCTTGTTGTTTGAATACCGAAACAGAAGGTAAATTACCGAAATCACCGCCAAATTGTATTTACGATTTTAATCAGTGAAGAACAAAATTGTTTGAATTAATTTTAAGTGATCGCATAGAAAATTTTCTGAAAAGATCAACAGTTTTAGTGAGCTTATAAATTAGCCGAAACAGTACGCGAATTCAATGTCAAGATGTTGCGGAACATATTTTAATTGATAAAATTGAGAAATAAAAAAGGTAATTTATACTTAAATTTGATTCAATGTCTTGCAAGCAAATGTAATAAGTGAAAATTGCATCAATTGAAAGCGTTTCTCCGAATTCAAATAAAAATGAGGAATGATTGAGGTGACAGAAAACTGCCTAATCATTAATTTTATTTCATGCCAGTGCACTTGAACTCATTTTTTTTTTTGCGCGAATGAATTTTTAAATTATTTCATTGAATTGTTTATTTTTTTATTATGAGGAATTGTAGCATTAAAAAGTAATATTACAATAGTGTTTATTGTATGTTGAGGTTAGATTATATGTATTGATAATGATTTTCATGATGTTACTTGGCGGAATATATTTGAATGATATCAATAGAATGTATTAATAGTTTAAAAAATAGCATAAAATTGCCCTTTAGTTGTGATGAAAAAAAAACCAAATCGAAAAAATGACACGTAGACTAAAAAATAGAAAATTTAAGAGCTTTAAAGTTGCTTCATTTGTCATTTATTATTTATATCAAAACAGACATTTATGATAAGAATTGTTCAAATTCTAGGGCAAGTTATGAACAAATTAGTATTACGTACAAAACAATAACTCTCATCGCATCTGTGAAAATCAATTTCTTTTCATTCAATATGCTTTGTTTTATTTTCCTTTTAATCGTAGGTCTGGGCAATTAGCAACAAGTTTCAATAGTGGCAATATACATCACACACTAATCTTCCATTCCACTTGTCTTTTTGTTTTTTACTTTAAAATCAAATTATCGATTTTAATTGTGCTGTTTGTATTGAAATCAATTCAAAATGCTTCCGTTAACGCATCGAGATCATCGCAGTTTAATGTATCGGATTAAATCCAAACTGAATGACTGGAAGCGACTTATATTCTCCGATCGTAATTCGAGAAATTTGTTTCTATTCTTACTGTTGAATTTAAGTTTCGCTTTTGTAGAACTTTTCTATGGCATTGCAACTAATAGTTTGGGTATGTGTTTTAATATAAACTAGTAAACAGTAAATGGTTAACAATTTTTGAACTATTAAATTTTTGGTTACAGGTTTAATATCAGACTCTTTCCACATGTTCTTTGATTGTACTGGATTATTAGCCGGTTTAGTAGCTAGTGTTATAACAAAATGGAAAGCGAACGAAAAATATTCGTATGGTTACGTACGAGCTGAAGTCTTGGCTGGCTTTGTAAACAGTTTGTTCTTGTTGTTTATTTCGTTCTTCATATTATCTGAAGGTGTTGAACGTGCAATTGAACCACCAGAGGTAATGATTTAACAATAAATTATTCAAGAATGGCTATTCATTCGCAGTATTTTCTCAATTCAGGTTAAACATGAACGTCTATTTGTGGTATCTGTCCTTGGATTCATTGTAAATTTAATTGGAATTTATGCATTCCAACACGGGCACGGACATTCACATGGTGGAGGACATGGCCACAGTCATTCCTCACATTCCCAAGATCATCACAATGATTTGCTGTTGAATAATCATGGACATTCACACGATAACTTCATGGATAATCATGGACATTCACACGGGGGCGGACATGGACATAGTCATAGTCACAGTCATTCCACACAGCCATCAACCGGGGCTGATTCACAAATTATGCGGGGCGTCTTTCTGCACATTTTAGCCGATACACTGGGTTCTGTTGGCGTTATTATTTCGGCTGTTTTAATGCATTTGTTTGGTTGGATGAGAGCGGATCCAATTTGTTCTATATTTATTGCAATTTTAATTGCACTTAGTGTTATTGGCCTAATTAAAGAATCAGCACAAGTTTTAATGATGCGACAACCACAAAGCATTGATTATTCGCTATCACAATGCTATCAAAAAGTGACTGGTTTAGCCGGTGTTTATAGCGTACAAGAACCCCACTTTTGGACATTATGCAGTGATGTTTATGTGGGTGCAATCAAAATAGAGGTATCAGAAAATGCTGATGCCAAATATGTTACAAAGCAGGCTCGAATGATATTCGAATCGATTGGCGTTAAACAAATGACTATTCAATTGGATTATGTGTGATAAAAAAAATGCATTTCAAAATTAGCCATTTTCAATTGAAATTTCTCTGCGTATCCATCTTTAGATGCCAAAAAATGTCACGAAAATGAACTTTGACAGGATGCATGACAAATAAATGAGAAAAAATAGATTTAAATGTAAAAGCCTCAACTAAATCGCGTAAAACACACACACAAACACACACACACATACTACTTGTTTTTATAATGTTGGTATAAAATTGTAAACAATTACATTTAGAAAATGATCTATTGAAAGACAAAAATAAATAAATAAATAAATAAATAAAATTAAAAATCGTATTTTAAGATCAGATACAACGCAAAAAATATAATTTAATAAATACCTTCCTGATTTTCAAACAAAAAAAATGTATTTGACTTTATACTCTTTCTAAGATTATTTGTTATCAGAATATTTAATATTCCAATTAATTTTGATGAGTAGGAAAAGGAATTTTTTTGAATAATTTCAATAGAATTCATATTGGACACATGTTACGCCATCTAGTGTCTGGCTTATTTGTCTTATATTAAAAAAAAAGTCTGTTGAAAGTTTCACTTAAATTCAAGTTTCAATTCATCGTCTTCTCCTTGAATGTTGATATTCCCATTGGCATGTGCTTTTTTCTATGATTTACAATTTGAATGAAACTCAACTTGCATTACAATTGAATCAACAGTGACACCCCATCGTTTTTCGAGTATTTTTCATTGTTCAAATCTTTTCAATTCAGCTCATTGGAATGTAATAGTAATGAAGCTAAATGCAATCGCAACAAAAACATTGTAATTACATTGAATACAAAGAACATTTGCTTTTCAGCTAATATAAGTCAACATTCTATTCAGTGAAATGGAGTTGAAGTATATTTATAGTATAACTTGATATTCTTTCAAGAAAACATAGAGATTACTTGTAACTCTTTCTTCACATTACCTCACCGTTTTTATATAGCTTAACATCAGAAAATGTGTTTACTTTTGTATAAAATACTTGTAACATGAAATTTGTAAAAAAGCTAAATACTACTAATCCACTTATTGATGTGTATCCGAGGATTCGGTACGTATAGTTTCATTATTTTAAAAAATATTCCGAGTTTATAACGTTTCCCTTTTTCAAAAATGAACCAATGAGATTTTTAAAATTTCAACTAAAAGACGTTCAAATGGAAGACTTGAGTTTGACTCAAAATTCGAGGTAAATATTTATGTTAAATTAAAATATTCAATGTTCTTATCAAAAAGTTCAAGCATTTCTATACATATAAAAAATCATTTGAAAGATATGCGCATGTCCTCTTTGAAGTGGCCGTTTGCCTTTGTCTGACTTCTTATTGGAATACCGGGTTGGTTGGAAAAACAAACAAAAGCAACGAAAAACGTACATATGATTCGAAATGGGCGGAGTCAAATCGAAGTGTTAATTCAAAGATACGATTGCACGAACGACCAATCATAGCAGTGCTTTTGTTTAAATAAAAAGAAACTATACTTCTACAGAAAATTGGTTATTCAATTCCAAAGAATTTGTACTTCATTAATAAAAGAGAATAATTTTATTATATATTTTTTCATGTGCTAATAACGCAAGTTGACAAAAAATATTTGTTTCACAAAGATTGAAAATAATTTTTTAATCTTGAAATTTGTTAATAACCGAACTGTCCCCAATCATGAGAATTTGCAAAGAATTTTTTTTTTTTTTTTAATCAATAATCTGAAAATACTTCAATTCAATGAAAAATCTAAACGGAATTATACCATTTCACTTGAGATTTAAAACCATTGACTGTTATTCGGGAAATAAATTGGAATACGTATGATTTGAAAAATAAATAAAAATCGAATTTCGAAATAATTTATTTCCAATATTACAAAAAAAACCAAGACGTCATGTGAACCTGTAACAAATGTGTGATTCTTTTTTAAATTTAGAAAGACATACGGTTTTTGTAATTACATTCGATGGAAGAGTTACTCTTGAATGTAATAAACTAATTTGTTACATTGAATCGCGCGAATCTAATGACTTAGCAATGAGTTTGAAGTTTTATTTCTTTCTATTGAAAATACAATGTTTATTTCGATGCTCATTATTATTATCATTTCGTTTCATTTCGTTTCGTTTCTTATTTGTATTCAGTTGGTAGAACGTCGTTTACTGTTGAAATGTACTAGAACGAAAATTTTCCTTTGTTCTGCAAAGACATATGGCAATGTTGAGTATGTTTTTAGACATTTCTCAAATAGGACCTTTGCGCAGAGTGGTTAACAATTGACTAGACGTCTTCAGTTTGACGTATATGTTTGATTACATTCCATTAACCAATATATATATATATATATATATATATATACGTAACCTTTAAGCTATTATATGTGATTCCAATTCAGCAGGAGGCTTTACTGATGCTTTTGGCAACATCAACATTGTTATACCAATAGACGAAAACAGCACCATTTATATTTAAAAAAAAAAAAAAAAATATATTCCTTCGAATCTGTCCTCAGTATGTTTTTTTGTTACCAGGTCGATCAATATATGCTATCACTAGTAATTTTGAGGACAAAATTCGCCCACATTATTTTGCTATAATCGAGAATATGAATGAAAATATTTGTCAATAATGAAAGAATGCTAACAAAGTGCGAAATGGCTAATAAATAATATCAGAATCTCTATTTCATTCTGACGTCAACACGCTGGCCCGATATCCATTAATCATAGCACAACAAACCGTATTCATTCGCTCACATGCTGAAAAAATACTTTGTGGTCGACGTTAAAATAAATTGCACTTCATTCGCATAACAAAATAAAAGAATGTGTTTGTTGTCTCAATAACATCCCTTCGAGTAACCACTTTTCTACATCATAATTGAATGAAAATCATAATCTCATCGTACATCTTAATAACATCGCCTAATCGAGTGAATTGTAATCTAATCGAATAATCTAATAATTTCTTTGTCGCAATGAATGTGAAATACACTTGATAAAGCATCAACTCGCATCACTATTCAAACGAACACAATCAGCAAACGAGGTGGGACACTTTATAAATGATTTACACAATTAGCTTGATAAATAACAAACAAGATTGTGGATAAGCTATGTTCGTGATTTCGGTGTGACGATGTTCTTCATGAATTAAGTGGTGATGAAAGCACTCAACACACCCTCGTATTTCTTGCTCTATTTTGAAGAGAAGCACTTTGTTCCGGTAATATTTAGGCATTCAATTTGCAGAACTAATGCTTTTTAAATAAATACTTTTCAAATAAATATAAATAATTTCATTAGTGTGATTACATTTTTACTGTTTTGCCGCTATTTTTCTTTAAAACAAAAATTTAAACATTTTTTGGATGAAAAACCGATAAGATGAAATTTAGATACATCGGTATTTTTTGAACGAAAGAAATATTTACATGTTTGGTGAAAGATATCAACTCAAACTTGTATGCTTCTTGTGAATTCATGTTGAGAGAACATAGACATGGTGGATTTTGTTTTTCATTTTCGTCGCGACATTGAAAAAGTGTGTCTATCTTTCAAAGATAATTTGTTAATCAAACGAACATAATTTTTAATGTCGTCCTTTTCCTCAGATCATTTCATTTTATGAGTTCTTTCTTCATGCTTCTTTTATTAATTGTTGCCATCACGAAACATGTATAACCTATATAAAATATTATTCTGTCAAAGCAAAGCATTTGAATAATTGGACAGAGTTTTTGGGTGGCGTTACAATGGTCCGAGCCTATAAATGAAAGATTTTAATGAACCAAAATATAAATATGATTCTGACCAAATGTTGATTAATCATTCAAAAGTGGAAATATCTTGAAAAGACCGAAGCAATAGGTGCTAACTCATTGAGCACTTAAAAGATAATAGTCCGAATGCAGCACAAGAAAAAAAAATCCAGTTTATTTTGTTTGGACACTAGACAATAAATCGATAAATTATGATCCTTTGTCACAGTGTGCATTGGGATTATATTTACTTTTTTATACGGCGGTTGTCGCCACTATTGCGTTGTTGTCGTTATCATCGACATTTGTACAATTCATACCATTCTCGTCTGAAGTGTATCGCACATTGAACTCAATTAATTGGCATCAAGCTGCGTATTTATGATGAATATTGCATTCTAAAGATGTCATCGGTGATTTTTCTCTCATCGCTGCCATGGTTTCTATTCAAAATATAAAAACTAAATATAAAGAAAACCAAAATCATGAATTAAAAACAATTTTATTTTGAATTTTTTTTTTCTGTAAATGCATCTAATTTATGCATTTTTGACTTCGATTGGATAAAACAAATAATGATTTGATTAATAGAAATCAATTTCATTGACTGAACTTCCATTTAAATGATCAATGTCTGTTTGTATTGTATTTCAACATATAACTTTTGACATTTTAAATTATATTTCAAAACGGGTTGAATATTTCGATAATTTACATTTTTTATATTTGTTTTTCACGTTCATTCAACAAATTTCGACATATTATCAATTTTAAAGCATCGATGCTACTTTGCTAGAAATAATTCAGAAGACGCGATGAAAATGAGCTGCGAAACTTCGCACCAACTGTAAACAAAACAATTGAATGCGCATAACAGCATACATAACAATTCATTGTCTTCTTGCTGAATTAATGGGATATCTTTCAAAAGAAAAAACGCGCAAAACTATCAAACGCGGCGAGAATGTTTCTTTCTAAATCCATCAATTGCTTGGTTTTTCTTTTATTCTATAGAAGGCTTATGGTCCAGCTTGTCTTTATAGCGACCTTTTCCATGACAATAACTACATGGTCCAATGTACTGTTGCTGTTTCAATGGCCTCATTAATTAAACTTAATTTAATTTAATTCTTCATACACGTTTTCCTTAAAAGTGTTAAGACTATTGAGAGCGGAGTTAGTGGAAAAAGGTTCATTCAACGGCAGTATAATTATGTTTTGAATATTAAATTAACTCAAATTATTGTTTATATATTGACTTAAATTTTGTTTATTGAATATAACCAAATAAGAGATAAATTTTATCAAGAATATGCTTCAATAAAAAATAATAAAATTCCATCTTTAGTGAATTAAAACGACAAAAAATAATTTTATTGATGAAAATGATTTGATCGCCAAATACAAAACCAACGCAATTTCTATTTTACATAATCAAATAAAACACTTGCATGTAAATCGTATGCTTATTTAGTTTATTAAAAAGACCCCACACTTATTTGCATCCAATTGTATAGTTTTGCTGTTTGATATCAATACAATAATGCAACATTAAGTACATGAACAAACTGCAGAACAAGCAAAACGAAATGAAATAGAATTTCGTTAATCAAGACGAACATGAGTGTAATAAAGATAGAGGGGTCGTGAAAATCCTTTAGAATATGTTTTTTCGCGTCAAATTTGTGTTCATAAAACGAGAACGGTTTTCTAAGAAAAGAATAAATTCTCCAAACAGTTACAACTCGGTTGTTCATTGCTCATAAATATACTTAGTGCCGTAATTACATTCTTAACATTTTCTGTGTCACAGAACATGTTCAAAAGAACCAACCATACAATATTAAATGCTCATAAAAATACAATGAAATGATTCCAATCGAAAATGTATAATATTTTCAAGGAATTTTCAACGATTTGATTATATTCTTGACTTTTATTGACTTTGCTTGACGTGTTCTTGTGCATTTATTCAAAGCCCGTAAAGTAATTATGTCGGTATATTTTGTGTAAATGAAAAAATGCGAACTCGCATTCAGATACGGAAACAAAGATCAATCGACATAAATAAGTATGTGTTTGCCACTGTGAACTAATATAGGGGCGCTTCGTTTAAGAATCGGATAATGTAGCAGTCGAAATGTGGAACAAAAGCTGATTTTTGTTAAAGGTGAAAAATAATTCCATCGGTAGCAGCAGTAATATGCTTGGTAATGTGTAATTTGAAACCGTTCAACCGGATGTTTGAAACAATGCAAACAGAAAAAAATTGCGATGTGTGAACATTCGAAAGTAGTTTCCCCGTTTAAATCGATTACATGTGTCAGTACATTTACGTACAAATATTTTATTCGTTTTCTTGACATTTACATTCTACAAATACAAAATTCAATGCCAAAGATTTTTTTCTTAACAACCACCGATCAAATCAAGCGAATCTTGTAAAATGTTGTAAGGTAATATTTTGCGTATCAAAAGACTTGATTCAGAACATTCCCTTCAGTTAAATGCCAAAAGACCGTCGCCTGTATGAGGGCTCACGTTGGCTGCCATTGAATAAAACCTAACAATTATTTTGCTGCGTTTTTCATGAATTATGTCTGTAATTATGAGCCATGGTGACTTTCGTGCATTGAAATATTCGAAAAAAAAAAAAAAAAAAAAAAAATCAAAAGAATTTCTGAATCAGGGCAGCAATTTGGCAGTTCTTTTTCTTTATTACGTTGCTCCTTTAAACTAAGCAAACTAAAAAGCGAAAAATTTCAAACAAATATCTTTGTAATAACAATTTTGCCTTTTGATTTTCAGATATACATTTTGCTATTGTGAAAATGCATTGTGCTCATGTACACTACATTTGTAAATGTTAGTCGAATCACAATCATAACTACCACAAAGTTTCCCACGGCGTTTCAACAATAGAGGTTGAACCAGCAACCTGATAAATGACATTAATGGAAAGAAGAACTGCAGTTTGGCGTCAGTTTATCGCCGATTTACGATTTATTTTAAATTTCAACGACTCTTTTACTACAAATCATATACGGTTTGACATTGTAAATGTAGTCAAATGTGTACGATTTTGATGAGATAATTAGCTGTTTTTATTTATACATGATTTTTTGTAGGATATATTGTTGAAAAATATGATTTAGTCTGCAATCTTCAACGGTTATTTTGTTGTTTAAATTCGAACGCTCTTTAAATGGATTTATTTTTATTTTTTACAAAAATATGTAACATTTACTTATTATAAGTGGACAATTTTGATTTGAACTAATCAATCAGTGAAAAATAGTATTGACGAAAGGAAGTACAAATCAATAAAAACGAATCAGAGATCATGGTCACTTTCATTAATCACAAAAGCAATTCTCAATGTTAAATGAAATTTAATCAATTTATGAAATATTAAACTCTTTGAAAACTCTGAAGCAAAACGTATAAATGACGTCAAAAAATTTGGTCTAACGAGATTTGGTTCTTGCTGAATTTGGTACGACTTAGTCAAAAGTAACGGAACAATACTTTAAATTGCGTAAAACATCCATCATTCTATGTGCAATGTGGACTAAATACAACATACGTCGCAATGTATTCATCTTCATTTTGTCTGATGCGTTTGTGTTTTGTTAAAAAAAAACTTTAAAATCATGTGAAATTTTGAAAATATCAAAGTTCCAATTTAGAAATTTAAATTGGAAAATATCCAACTGAGTAGATTGATTCGCAGCTAGTAATTACATACCAGTCTAATATGCATATGACTTCTGAATGCAGCTATCGGTATTTGTCCAACGGCAGACATCAATTGTCTGTATTGAAATCGAATCCTTTCACTGAGCATATGATGTTTGTAATTTTTTGTTTGGATTGTTTTGATTTGATTGGTTGCATTTAGTATCTAATTTATCTCCTACTGATAGACATTGGTCGATTTCAAATTCACTGACGATGACAAATAGCACTAGTATTCGTTTGATCCATTTCGATCGATTTGAAATCAAAGCATTTCATTCCCACCGATAATATATTTTTAATAAACTTTGAGTTACCGGTTTCCATTGTGGAAGGAAAATTGTGAATCCTTTTTTTGTTTATCAGAGGCTGCGGGTGTTTTAGAACTCAAGCATTGAATTTAAATTGACTTGGGGCGTCAAACAAAAGGACACACGTCCAGTTGGAATAATAGCAGTAAGCGCGGCCACAGCAATCATTACCATAGCTCAATATTATGCCATGAAATCAAAGACATCGCTCTACAGCTCCAGAAATGTGGTTCTGTAATTGTGCATCTGATATCATTGCGGGCGCTTTGGTTTTTTTGTTGAATCTTTTCAAATCTTTTGTGTGCATTCGATTGAAACAGCAGTAATTCGAATTAAATGATGACGCGGCGCATATTGATTGACTGTTGGTGTTCCACTTTTCTTTATTTGACGAAAAAAATACTTTTCTTGCCGTTTTGTTCTTTTATCTTCATGAGTAACTCAATCAACACCTGATCCTGGCTTATGCAGAAGAACAATATACTGCTTCTTCAACATGCAACACAAATAAAATTGTTTATACAATTATGTATTTGAAACAGATAATATAGTAAATTATTCATGTTCGGGATTTCAATGCAACCGATTGTGTTGATTCCTTTTTGCCGATAGTAGATATTTAGGTGTTAATAACAATTTACTTTGTGTTAGCCGCATTTTGTAGCTTGATAATCGATTCGGGCCAAACAAAATAGAAATGAACATGAACTGTTTCCATTTTCACTAACCATTTCTTATTCAATTCAAAAGCAATTCTACTATTGGCTTTTGTTGCAATTGATCGAAAATCGATCAACTGCATTGTTTATTTCGCTTACTAAATTATGGGTAATAAATCTTATCTGATCTTCACAAATCAAATTAAATCACATCTCTGAATCGAAAGGCAATAACAAATTTTGATATTTTTTCCATTAGAGAACTGTCATCGACTATGAAAGGAGAAAAAAAAGAGTTGCATACTATTTTGTATTAATGTTATTAATGATATTTTTACTATATTTCTCATGATTGACTTTTAAACCGTACACTCGAATATTTTCACCGGCTTTCCTTTTATATCATTGATAATGTATGTGTTTTTTCACTGACAGTGTTCACACTATTGTTTTCTATTGTAAATGCGCCGAATAACAATTCATAAAGCGAAATTGGATTAGAATATTTAGAAGATATAGCAATAGGAGGTGTCTTGAGCGTTGTTCGGTTCAATCAATGGATCGTATTTGACGTTGAAATTGGAAACCATTTCAATTTCTTTTCATTAACTGTAACTTTCATGTTCTGTGTGTATCATTTTCTTCAAGTAGTTTCAGATGAGCCGAATGGGAATAAAACATAACTAACCACGCGAAACGCACTTTCAACCAAATGAAGTATCGCCTTTCAAAATTCGAGTTTAAAGCACTTGCGGGAGGTAAATTTAAATAGCTAATAAAAAATATACAAAACGACGGATATGATCAAAAAAACAAATTGAACACAAAACATGAATTTTATTGTGTTCAAACTCGAATTTTCTATGAAAGAAAACATACATTCATGTTGTTTGTCGTGTGAATGTGTCACTTCACTAATTCGATGGACAATCTATTGTTCTAGATTTCAACACTTTCGATGCGAATAAAAAAAAGGCTCCATTCAGAAGATTTATTGACGAAAAGTCTTCATTGATGACTATGGCGTCAAAATGAAGTGAAATGGATCAATGTAACATTCGATTCGAATCTGTTTCAGTTTCGAAAACAAATATGACCACCGACTGAGCGACAAGTGTTTTTATACGCTTGTACCTTCAAATATTGCCAAACATTTCACCATTGTTTGGTTATTTTTCCATGTCTGGCTAGCACTTTGCCATTTTTTGCGCCTAAACCGAAATGATTTTCGTTTATCACCCACACCAACAAACGTACGCTTACTATTCGCATTACATGGTTACAATCAAATAAAGCACTTTTCGTTTATGGTTTTCGCCTTTCACTTGGTGCATTTGTTTTGCATCAGTCAATTAAGGTTTACAGCGTTTGTTGTTATGAGGCGTTCAGATTTAATGAATCATGACGATGGTAACGGCCACATAATTAATGGTGTATCATTTATGGGAACATTGTGAAAACTTTGTTACCGAAGCGACAAGACTAATGGTTCCTTTGTGCCGCCAAACCACATTTTTCCCAAAGGGTCATTCTATGTTTTTTTTTTTTTTTTTTTTTTTTTTTTTTTTGCAAAGAGAGTGCTTATTAATATAATTTTCTGATTAACAAGAAAAGATTGAATATTCAGCTCCCAGCTTGGCAGACCACGAAAAGGGTGATATGGGTGATATGACGGTATAACACCAATATTGATATATATTTGGTGTCATTTCATTGGGGAACAACATGAAGACGATTATAACGTCACCGGACTGTTTGGTGTAGACAAATACAATTAGGATCAGGAAATTGAATAACTTCATTCGAGTAAATATACTTTATAAAATTATTTAAAAAAATATTCACTCGAAATCTTTGAATAGCTTAAATTCAAGCATTTTTATTTCGTTTAGTAAGTGAAACATTTCGGTTGTGAGTAGTTTTGTGATTCTTCTGTTGCATAGGTTGTACTATTTCTTTTAACAAGAATCTCATTTCAAGAATAACACTTTTGCGTGTACGTTGTAAATGTATGTCATTTTGGTGAAGTAGCTGCAGAGAACACAACGAAAAACTATTGCCGAGTTTGAGCTAATAAAGAAAAATTCCAAAATATATGGCCATTAATAAAAAAAGAGAAGCAAATAAATGGAAAATGTGCAATTTGGTTGTTTTTCACGTCTTTTGGCAAAAGCACGAACATTAGATGTGTTCAACGCTAAGCAATGTATATCGGCAATGTGAATTGGTTGTATGAGTCAAAGAAGAGAAATTGAGATGATAAAAAGCCCGCTGTGCATTGAATTGATTGAGAAAAACCGAGAATGACGCGAATGAACCAACGAAATCGAACGAACAACCTCCTGCCGTTTGAACTATGATGACGCGCAACTACGGTTTTTCATAATTCACTCAATAAATTCGGGCTGATGTTGAACACACAAGCGAATGTAATGTGTAATATCAAAATATAATGTATGAATTAAGCTGATGCAATAAGAGTAGAACAAGAACATTAAGTGGATCATGCATGAATTTGAGTCAAAAGAAAACCAATAACGTCGACGTCGTCGTCGATGTGACCAAGATTGGTAGCCATGCAACGGTTTCGTTGTAAAACACAATAATCACTTGGAATCGTAGTTGATATTTCTTATTCTGGCCATCGAATGGCCAACGGTTTGCAAATAGTTGAATTGTCTTATTCTATAATATACTTGTCGACGACTTCAAGGCAATATAAATGTGTTGCGACATAAATCTGGAGCCGCCTAACACCAAGCGAATTCAATTTCAATCGTTGCCATGATCGTTGCAAAAAATTATTCCTTCTTTCTTTCGTTTGGCTTCTTTACATTTATAAAACAGCCCCCAGTTTGGTTTGAAAAAGAAAGACGCATTCCAATCATTTCACCAAATTCTATAAATTTAAAAATGTAAAATCAGTGAATTTATATGGCGCTTTTTGGCATTTTTTGCTGATTTATTGGGCGCATATCGATACGTTTCACAATTATGAATATATATATATATCGGAATCGTGCATATAATTTATAACTGAATCATTAAAATATTAAAATAATTGCCTTATCAGCCCAAACCAACAATCGATTTTCACACAATTCGCGATTGCCAATCCATAAATGAGAAAAACAAACAAACAATAAATATATGCATCAGCCGCCCCACCATTGAGTTGAAGAAGAAAAAAAAATTGTAATAAATTATGAATTTGATTGTTCTTATGGGAACTGTTTCTCTTAACGATGACTGTCTCTAGAGCCTTTCTTTTTCAAACAACCAAACAAAAAGTGGATGCTTATTTAAGCATGTTACAATTGCTTTTTTATTTATTTCTTCAAAAGCCATTTTTGAGTCCTTACGAGTTCAATTCGTTTTGGGTTATAAATGCGATTCGCGCACCGTAAATGTGTGTAGAGAAATGATAAATGGCTGTATACAGTTGAAAAATTGGTAAAGTCAAATAATATGTATGTTTGAGTGCCTCCGTAGTTGCATTTACCGGAATGCATGTGAAACATCACCAAGCCAACCAATTGAAATACCCAATTGAAGCTATATTTTGTCTACTCAACTTGTTTCCTCATCACTCAAACGCCAAAAACAGTTGCTCAACAACCATTTATTTTTCACCTTATTAACATACAATTTGTTCGAACGAAAAAAAAGTTTGTCCAAACTGTCCAAGCGCTGAGAACATTGTACAATGCTACATTTATCTAAATGTTTGATAAATCAACCTGTTTCGAATTTAAATGTGAATTGAAAATAAGAAAAAATGATTCATCCTTCAATCATCAGATCAAAAACCACCACATTGAATCATTTCATGGATGCAATGATTGATTTTGTAATTAGAAATCATTTAAAGTCAATGAAGGCATATGCTCGTTTGCAAGCTGCTCTAGAATTATGAACTCATTTCCAAGAAGCTTAATGATAAATGGACCATTCCAATAGATACACAAATTAATTAATTGCAGGTAAACATAAACAAATTGAAAAATTGAATCGCTTTAACTAGAATTCCAATTTCACGAATTGTTTTTAGTGTGGATTCGAAAGAGATTGATTGTATTCAATAAGTTGTGTTCCAATCAAATGTCAGTATGATTTAAGACAAAAATATTTTTCAACAATTTTTCAAACATGCATCAAGCTGCTAGAAAGTTTTATATTTTTCAAAAATATGAATTGCGAAATAATATGTTTTGTTTGTAAAATGTAAATTTTTATAGGAGCTACTGATTTGTGCAAAAAACATAATATTTGAATGTTACAGCGAATTAAAATAGTGTTAACAAAATAACACCCTCGTAGATAGACCACTTAAAATGTTTATCTTTCTGTCCACCCATCCAAAACCCATCATACTGTTTGTGGCATGAGCATCATGTGTTTTAATAATCATTTAACAGATTTGTGGGTGGAACCGCATTTAATTAAAATGTAATTAATTTACTTTGTTTTTTTTTCAGTTCTGAAGGCATTTCCAGGTAAAAAAAAATATTTTTTTTTTCTGCTGATTCAACAAGATCCCACACATGCTACATGTTTTGAGTGTAGATCTAAATTTTATGGATTCGAATTCCTCAAAATAAAGTATTCTAAGTTGAAAAATGATGTTTCTATCAGTTTCGAGAAAATTGATTATTTGCACGCTGTTGATTTATGGTGTTAGCTCTTGTTGCTGAAAAAGACTTTGATGATTCTTTTTTGTTGAATAAACCCAATGAATAAACAATGTTTGGGATGCACGGTTTGTTATTCCAAAAGAGGACGTCACACAATGAATTTAAATGGTCACTCTAGTAAAATATTTCTATTTATGATGATGGTGATGATGATGATGCAAATCGTTATGGTAAAATATCAAAACTTCGAAATGTGAAGAGAAAATGGAATTTGGAATTTACTGTACAATTGTACATTGATTTTAGATGAACCATAAAGGTGCTGATTTTCATTTTTTTACTGCTTTTACAACTAATGATAAATTATATACCTATGCAATGATTTTTGGAGAATAAAAATGTCCAACAATGAAATAAATTCTGTTAACGTGGAAAGGACTTTTCTGCATTTATTGAGAAGAATGAGTGTGAATTTCGGTGTGAAAAAATTTATTCTAAATACTAAAATACTTGACTATTTACGTATTTGGATCATAGTGTGATAGTAATTGAGCATTTCTATTATGAGCATTGATCTAAGAATAAGTGTGCGTCTAATGCAATGGTAGTTTTTTCTCTGCGGGTTGACAAAAATGAAAAAGCTGTTTTTTCACTTTTCATCTGACCACATTGCTTGCAGCGAATCCTGGGTTCCATGCAACATCAATGAAAGAGTACAGTATGCGTAATTATAATCGTGGTGCGTTTTTAAAACCGTTCATTTACACCGATCACGATTTTGTTTATTTTATTCCCAATTGTCAAACCAATGCATACGTTGTCGGTTTTGTCATTTTCATCTCGAATTCGATTCAATTTTTCACAAGATATTTATTTCAAATGTATGGTTCATGCTTATTAAAGGTTGATTTTTTGAACCACATGATAGTTTAATGCCGTGTGATTCATAGCGATCGCGCTTCCGTATGTGCGTGTGAAAAAGAAATTCCATTCTATAAATTCTCATAGATTCCACTAACCAAAGAATCTACATTCATTTGCGTTATTAAAATAATACAATTATAATAAATGGTCTTGATTAACGCGGGCGTGTGTGTAAGGCTTGCTGTTACAACTGCTGTGCCCGTACGATATTCGCTAAACAAACAATAAATGATAACGCCATGTGGTTTATGAGTTAAACAGTAATTCGTTTGGTTTGTTTTTTCTTGTCTATTTCAGCATGACTTCGTCAACGTGCGCATCTTGCAGCCTCCTTAGCACATTTTTGTTTTCATTTTTGAGCAGCAGTCTGAACGAGTACAAACATAAAATAATTAAAAATAAATTATAAATTATTTTTGTAATTGCATCATGAACACTTTTTGTTTGTACGTCAAGCTTCTGATATTAGAAAGATAAGTTTGTACAAGAATTTCGGTACCGGATTCGTGTGTCGCCTGTCTAATTGAAATGAATTACTGTTTTTTTAATTATCTTTTTGGCTTTTCTTCTTTTAATTACATGAAATTCAGTTGCTTATTTGTGGAAATGAATTAAAACATAAATCAAAGAAAGGGATTGGCGAATGGTGTACACAGATTTTAAATTACATTATACACGTAACTTAATTTAAAACATTTTTTTGCTTATATAATAAAATACTGTAAATTATTTTGGTAAGATTTTTAATGAAAATACTCTTCAAATGAATGGTTTAATTATGAAAATAAGATAATTTTTCATCCACAATCTTATCACGAATTCAAAAGATTTCAATAATCGTAAGCAAAAGTCTTTGATATCAAAAAGAAAGCCGCCTTATTGTGAACAAAATGATGCTCAAAATTGCATCATAAATCAAATGCTAAATTTATTTTAATATAGAATAAACGGGCTTTTAATTCATATCAAAGTTTCTTTTGATCAATATGAAATAAAAAAAAAGGATGATGTTGTGTTGAATCAATGAATTGAATCACTTTTATGATGCGAGCCACCGTAAAGCATAAACATTGTTTGCTTTGTTATATGGCCCAAGGAATAGATCGGGATGTTCAATGGAGGCAAATCGGTTTATCCTCTTTTCATAGTTACGCAATCCGCTCAACAATGGCAATGGCTGAAAACAGAAACAATATCAATGGCCACATTTAAACACATGCTATACAATGAATTAGTTTCATCATATATTCCTTGCATTGAAAAGAAGACAAAAATTCGAGCAGATGGAACTAATTTCAATTTTCCAGTACTTCATAAAATCGGTTTTAATTTTTTAATACAATGAACGCTCTCTTTATGGAATGTGCCATAGATTTACGTGTTTACGATCATCAATCAGTGGCAAACATGTGAACTTCTTTAAACTTTCATTTTTGTCTCATACCTCTTCAAAAGATTATATTTAAAAGTGATTTCAATCCTTTGACCAGCCCTTCGAGCGCATTTTTCGTTGCTGTACGACAGATACAATTTCACTTCTACTACAAACATTTGTTCATTTGTTTTCATTTCTTGTAACACTTCAAAAGTGTCAATATGACAAATAATTCAAAGCTATGCAACTGTTCTATAAACTTAAATGAGATTTGTATGTCTTATGTGCATACAAAATTTTCCAAAACTCACCCATGTCATAAGCACCTCTTTAATAAAAATATGGTTTCATTTTTTTGTATATAATGTTAAACGCTTCTTGATAATAGAAAAACAATTTGGAAAAATCATTTATGTAAACGATTAGAATTGAAAAATAGTGAAACTCATTAATAAATGATTTTATCTGGATTTTAATTTGAACTTTCCCTGTTACCGAAGCTGAGTGAAATGGTGATTTCAATTTGAAGCTGTAAAAGAATGATTAACATTTGGCAATTTACAATTTACAATTTACAATATAATTTATTATCGTATCTTGTTCACGGTAATGGCCTTTCATTTGATTCCATAAATTTGTTTCGCAATCATTTGAAGCAAAACTTGACTTGATTGCTTGATCTGAGGTCATTACAGACTAGTAAATTAATGCTTCCATTTACCGCAGTTACATTGAGATAAATTAATGGAATTTGTAATTTTGGAGAGTTATATTTTAACTTGTCATTACTGGAATTGATGATGCCAAACTTTAAAAGTCACCGTTTTAAGCGAAAGAGAGGGGAAGAGAGAGAGAGAGAGAGAGAGAGAGAGTGAGAGAAAAAGGCAAATGACGGAAAAGTGTGCTAAATGCCATTTAGATTGGCTATATTTTCGGCACCACAGCTGGATATTTGTACTTAATTTTGTTAATTTACACAAAAAAACATACGTAAGTAAATACTTGGCAGTTAAGGCACCTATTTTCTCATGGTTAATCGATACAAAAAAGGAGACTTTTTGAGTTACGTGATTTTCTCATACATTTCGTTTTGCTTTGCATAATTTCCAACAATAACTATGAATTGTGAAAATGAATTGAAAATGGCCTGCATTAAGATAACATCCCTTGAAGTGATGTTATCCCCTTGAATTTAACAAAATAACTATATTATAATATACA
Source organism: Resseliella maxima (assembly GCA_029041755.1). Lineage (NCBI taxonomy): Eukaryota > Metazoa > Arthropoda > Insecta > Diptera > Cecidomyiidae > Resseliella > Resseliella maxima. The sequence goes on from JAQOWM010000192.1 coordinate 1,279,822, forward strand.
AAGATACAATTCCATAAAAATGATTATTCTGTTTTGTGGAACATAAATCAATGTAACACAAATAGGGGTTGCTTCATTAGCGTTATCATTATCATCAATAAATCTGAAAATAATAATTGATTTGCGTATTTCCAGATTCATCAGATAATTTTTTTTTTTTTTTTTTGACAAAGCCGAACATCTGCTTCAAGGTTAAAGACTGCAATCTTCTTATTACGTTTGTTTATTTTTACGTCTGACTAAATATCATTTCTACATTGTTCAAGTATTCTATTTTTCACTAATTCACTAATTCAATGCAAGCAACTCAACTCTTCAATACATATTCATAGTTTATTCAGTCGATGATACTTGACATTTTTTGAATCAATGTTGTACTCTGCTACCGAATTGAGTGCAGTGCTAACAACACAGTCGAAAATGCTGAAGTAGCATTATATTTTGCTTGGTTAAATGCTTAAAAAGAAAACAGCACGCTTTTTTTCTACCATTTTGTTAAGATCGTTCCTGAAAAATACTGTCAAATATATTGCAATGCATAGTAAAAAGTTTCATATCACATCGCATTTCTTCATTGGAAGAAATTTATTCAACGGTTATATGCAAAAGTGCAAAATATTCAATTCGAACAAAACTCTTATGACAACATTGAAGAATTTTTTTATTTGAGTTTGAAAAAATTCCATAATTATAGCTTGTTTCGAAAAAAAAACGCACAAAAGCTTTGGAGTTGGTAACCAGTAGCAATGCAATAATAATTTCACCGTTGATTCTCATTTTTATCAAGTACAAAGAAATGGTGTACAAAAAAAAGTGTACAACATATGAACGCAAAAATATTGATATGAGTTCTTGTGCCATGCATTTTTTTTTCATTCTTGTTGCTCAGTACGCTATGAATTGGATATTTTTTTCGTGCAAACTCATTGAGAATTTCATTGACTCATTGTGTCGTCAGTCGGTCGACATCGGTTGTTATTATTACTTCGGCTTTGTAGTTTATATGACATGCTGTGAGCTCATCTCCATTGGATATTTTTTTGTTTGTTTGTTCGCACATCTCTTTCTCTTTTTCTCTAATACATGCTCATTTTATTCGAATTGGAATGTGTTCCTTTTTTTCAACTACAATTTGTCGGTTGATGAAAAAGTAGTGAAAATTCACTACTCTTAAAAAATATGTCAAACACTTTTTCCTCACAAATTACCCCTGCAATTTGAAATATGTTTCATTTGACGAATGGAAATTAATTATTTTAATTGTAATCAGTTTTTGGCGCGGTTGTTTCGAACATTGAATGATTTGACTGATGGCCAAAAATCAAGTTATGGCATAAACCTGATAGAAAAATTCAATTCTGCAATCAATCTAGGATTGTTTGAATTTTTTTAATGTCTCAATTATAGCATTCTGTTCGGTAATTTTCATAATTCTATCAAAATCTTTGTAGATTTTGTCACGCGCATGCTGTGTTTTTCTGCATGTCCCATTTTACGTTGTTCAGCTGGTAATGTGATGTATGCATTGCATCGTGGTGCGCACAACAATTACTTAACTTCCAGCCGCGCATATTTTTTTTTTCTTCTGTTTGATGCCAAATTTATGTAATTCCACATTTATATTTCATTACAAATATTATTTATTTAGGTTTTGTTGTTTGTATTGATGTTGTTTGATGGTCTAGAAAAGTGATTGCTAAAATGGCAGAATAACGACTATAACTTCATTCTTCGAGGTTCGAATTTTATTTTATATGCAAAATTCAAGGGTGACTTAGACTATGACAGCAGCTTCAAAGTCATTTATAGTCCGTGCGCACCCTTAAAAATACAGAAGAAAAACATTGCATAAAACAATATTTTCCGAGATGTTTTCTATAATCACTTCGCAACCAAAGATATTCTATATGAAATTAGTCGTTTTTAATTTCTGAGCGACACACGTGGTGTGCTCATTTGATTCGTGAACAACGATACGAATTCAAATTCTACAGAAAAAAGTAAATTAAATTCCTGGACGAAAAAATGACAGCGGATCTTTTGTTAAGCATCAACCAAGGTTCAATGAATACGGTATACAGCTGCAATAGAAGTTCGGTGTTAATCCATTTTTGATGCATTGTTTTCCATTTGATCTTTTTAGCTATTTTTTTTATTTTTTTTTTTTTTTTCATTTTTCTGGATTCAATGGAATTCTGGTCGCCTGTTGCTCTCTGAACAAAAGTCATGCGTTCATAAAATGACAAGCCACAAATAACCGTCGCAAGACAAAAAGTCAATTTCATAGAAAATTTCATTTTAACGGTGTCAAATGAAATAGAAGAGAAAAAACACAATATTAACCGCCTTTCGCTGCGGGGTCAAAGCAGATAGCCTTGGAAATATCCGCATATTGTTTCGATTTCAGAGAAAAATAAACGGCTCGCAGGATGCACAACGAACAGGAAATATTTGGTGAATAACGGCTCTAAGCCATTTGGAAATGAAGGAAAATGCTGTGCCTTTGCTGCGGTAAATGCCCACCGAGCCATTTATGGAAATTTTCCAACTCAATGAATCCTTTCAAAGTGCAACGGATCGATTGTTTATCTTATGTTTGTGATGCTTTTTGAGCTACAAATAGGAGTGCAACTTACAGGCATTTATTGAGCAATCGTATTATTCAAATGTTCAAAAATCATTGTTACTTGTTCTGGATAATTGATGAAAATTGAAATGAAGCATTATATTTGGCTTTTTTTTTTTTTTTTTTTGATTTTTAGTAAGTATACACATCTATTTGGTGAATACTGAAACAGTAAATAATTTCACAATGAAAATATTTGGAAAACTGCAGATAAATTTAGTTTGGTTACAATTGAAGCATCTCTGGATGTAACGAAAAGAGCAATTTATGTCATATTGCTACACACCACGCCATGAATCAGGAATATCGATGCTATGCATGATGCGATGTCTCAGGGTGTATTCTTCGTTTTCGTTGTCATTATTTGCAACCGATATCGGGTTATATGCTCATCGGCTGTTAAGATAAGGGCCGACGCGTGCTAAGGAAATTCGATCGAACATACGAATTCAATAAATATTTATCATAAATAAAGACAAATAAACAATTTGACAGTATGGTGAAGAAGGGTATCGTTCGTATGTCGATTTAAAGTGTGATCTTTTGGTGAATATCTTGAAACATTTGTTACGCCTCCATCGTACCACTAAAAAAAAGTCTCCTGTTGCGTAACTATCTTTATGCCAGAATCTCGAGGGTGAAATTCAGCTGATTGACACAAAATATAGTCGCATCTTTGTGTCGTGGCGAACATCTTTATTCTATCTCGACCTCGTTTTTGTACGATCGAGCCCAGTTAGCGCAGGTAAGTTTTGGCATTATTAAGTAAGTTTTGGTTTTTTTTTTAGCAAAATCAAACAAAGAATAAAGGCAATTAAATACAATAACATTGTCCTTTTAAACTATTACAAAGTCAATTGAGCTATGCTATGTTCCTCAGTTGTTCTTTTTGCTGTCTTCGATTGATGTTGTTGCCGTTAAATAATTGCTGGAAACAAGATGAAATGTGCACAGCGAATCACCGCCCGCATAGAAGGCGCGTGTGGCGCTTTGTCACATATATTATTTGATTATTACAATGCAATATTACATATTGTCTTGTGTTTATTGTCTTTCCGGAAACGATAAATTTTATTGAAATAACAGCAGACCGAATTTCGGTAATGTTTTTACTACCATTAAAAGAATGAACCAAGCAACCGAAGGAGACTCTTTGCTCTTATGATTATTCATGCGAGTACTGCTAAATTCAATGTTACACTTATTGAAATCATATAAACATTTCTTCAGCTCTATGGTGGCATATCGCATAGCGCTTCATGAGAAAAATATCATATTTTTTGACATCTGGAACATATCCAAAATAAGTCATACGCACTGAAGAAAAATGTATATGAATTTCGTTGTTGGATATAACTCATTTTGTTTTACATATCGAATATTATTCTCTAATTCTTTATAAACAAATTTGACAATCAAACATATTTTATATTTCGAAATGTTTTTGAAAATTTGACATTTTTTTTTGTGGCGCCAAAAAAATGTCATCCTGGAAATAAAATTCGATTGAATTACTAAGTAGGTAATGAAAAAGTTTACGCCATACGAGGTACAGTGTCATTAAATTAAATCTCATACAAATTGACACTTTGAAAAGCTAAATAAATTTATGTAATTTTTAATGGGCGCAAATTATCAAAGTCCAAAATTTGAACTCCAAATAGAGGTGCCTGTAACCGAAATTCGAAATTATTCATGCCATAATTTATGCTTTTGCTCCTTTTGAATTATTAGAAACATTCAGTTGAAATTGTCTAACACAAATGTTTGCACCATCATTAATTTTCAAATGTAGCAAGATGCTTTAAAATGTAGCAGTGATGCGCGTGAAATATTTTGTGTTAGGTTTCGAATGTCCAGGGGATATTAGGTCAATTTCATGGTGGTTAATTGTTTTACGTTGGAAGTAAAAGAAAATTTAAATATGTCCATTGGTTATTTATTTGGTTTGTTTTATTGTTGACTCGATTTTCTGCAGTGTGTATGTGCACGCTTATATTTCGGCTATGTGTTTGTTTCACTTAAATGGTCAAGAAAAATGTATACAATGATGTCATGTTGTGAGGGTTGTTTTGAGTTTTCCAGAATGCAGGCACATCTCTTATTGTTTTCCAAAGAGAATTGAACAATTGAATATTAAAACATGAAGAAAAATGAATTGGCTAGACGAATAGATCGTCTGGATGATACATTCATATTGAGTCATCACCTGTTCCTTTGCTCATGCTTCGTAAATGTACCAAATAGCTCAATTCAAGCTTCGAAACTACTAATTTTCAAATTGAATGTTTCACTCTATTGTTGATACAATGTCATTGAAAATGAAACGATATTTGCTCACATTCAAAACATTTAATTATTGCAACAACTTTTTGCATCTTGTCAAGGTCACTAAAACATTTGTTTGCTCTCCAATTCCATATTATGACATTCATCATTGTAAAATAATATTTTGAGATGCGATTGTATTAAAACATCTACTTCCTGGCCATTTGTACAGCGACACACATGTGTTTTTCATTCAGCATCGGAATGAGTTCAGCAAAAAGGAAGGAAGTTTGAATTCAAAGTAATTGTTTTGTATGAGTAAAATGTGTTTTGTATAAAACCAAAGGATCATTCAATTTCATTGGCCCTATTAGAAAGTGTTTATTTCTCGAAATATATTTGTTAAATACCATACAAAAGAGCAAACAATTTTGACAACAACTCAACTTATAATGAAATGTCTATTTGATCTTTCTTTTCTTAAGCTAATGAATGTAGAAATCACCTAACAATAATGGAAAATAAGATTGAATGACCAAAAAAGTCATTTTTCTTACATTCATATTAAAAGTAACGATGATTTTTTAAATGAATCGATTTTTAAATCGCTGCCATACTATAACCAGAATGATTGTTTCATTTTCGTTTTAGCGTTCTGAATTAAAACGAAAAAGCCACTCGAAAATTCTCATTAACGTTATGAGCCCATAAAGATCATAAAAACATAAATGATCCAACCACACAAAAATACAAGCATTGCAGTATTGAAATGAACGATCGAGAAAAAAAAGAAAAGAAAAGAAAAGAAAAGAAATTAAAATTAAATGCTCACAAAAACGAAACATCTATCGAGCATTTACAAGAGTTGAAAATGAAAATGTAAAGACAGATATCTGCATGAACAACGTTGGCAATCGGTTAGTTTTTTTTTTAAAGGAGAAATCCTTTAGGCCAAACGATGGATGGAAAAAATGTCGTTTTATCGAAATAATAATAGCTGCTAATAAAATGGAAACAAGTTCTTCAACACGGTATTTATGGGATTTAATGATATTGTTTATTCCATATCAACTGAATCGATCTACAAATCGAATCTTCTGCCCGTGAACCAGCTGTATTCTCGCACGTTTTGATGAAGATGAAATCACTGAAATAAACAAACTACCCAATGCTCGCACGTTGCATCCGCTTGCAAACTATGCACTTTCATCACAAAAGAAATAATTATGTTGCTTCATACTCTTTTATCACGGCATTTCGTCGCTCTCTGCAATCAGAGAGACTATTTGTTTTATGATTATTATGATGTTTTTGTGCGCAAATCATGAGTTTTTTTTTATTAACTGTTCAACGAAATTATTTGTCTGGATTTTTCGTTCGTTTCCTATCTTGCATACACTTTTCGCACTAAATGTATCTTTGTAAAATCAATGTGGTCAATGGTGTAAAACTGGACAGAAATCTGGATTGCTGTGTCATTCAACAACACATCTTATCTCATTAAATTTCATTTATTTAATTATCCTTTTTTAATTGTTCACTTTGTCAATGGATCCATTTTTAATGTCTAAATTAAAAAGAATAACACACAATAATGATGTTGATATCCATATTAATATTACTAACTCAGCAAATTACCGTCTTTTTTATTCTTTTTATATGAACTACATTTCAAAAATCCATGAAAATTTATACAATTTTTCCTATTAAAATTCAAATGTTGATTTTTCATAAATACATTTGACACTAAAGTTTATTTCATTTCTCATTTGGCATGTCGATGTCCATTACGATGAGATTCAAAATGATCTTATATTGTTGGTATTTGTAGATATAACATTGCAGATTCATGAAGGATCCAAGAAGTCAAAAACACGATAAATAATAAGCCATAATCAGATGATATATACATTGAATGGCACATAATGCTTCGTTTCTGTGATATGTGAATAGGGAAAAGAACGGCTTTCTAATTGGATATTGATTTTGGCATTATCATTTTTGTTATCGCAATAACAAGAGGATACGCACACGTCATAAAATGTCACTGACTGCATTTTGATATATTTTTCATTGGCATCGCCAATGTAACGTTGTATGTAGAAAACAAAAAGCGGCAAAACAATCGAGGGAATATCGAATCAAAGGCGATAAAATAAAAAACAAACACGACTTTTTTTTTTATATTCCTTTGAATATAGTAAACAAAAAGACAGAACAAAATGACGACAACATAATATCAAATGACTACAAGCTATTAAATGAGATAAGATTAACGTTTTGATAACTGTCTGATAGTCAAAAACGTGGAAAGAGACAAATACCAAAATGTAATCAGCTACACTAACAAAATGAACGAATGAAGAAAAAACACAATATTGTTTTTGGTTTTGTTTTGTTTAAATTGTGGTATCTCCATCGTGTCGTGTGCCATCTACAGATTATTTCTTTCTCTCTTTTGTCTTTGGAAAGACCGATTTTTTTCTGGTTTTCGTGACGATCATCATCTCATTTTATTAATTGTTTTGGTTGTTTTTTTCGTCCGATTGCTGGAGCCATTTTCATCCATCGATTATTTTTCTTTTGAGATTCTTACTTCACATTTACAGTATCAATTATCAATTCATATCGACAATTCCGAATGTTTACAACAGACTTTGTCTTGGTGTAACCAATTTTAATGTCTGAAAAGACGATAAAGCGTTTTTAACCATAAGATTACTGATCAATAATTTGAACAAGTGATTCAGGTAAATATATTTTTGAAAAAGGAAAAAAAAAACTCTTGCATACGTCTCCTTTATATATTTTTTTTACTGATTTTTATCGTTCGTCTTTATGTGTTTTCGTTGTTTATCGCTCTCTCAAATTAGAATCTGAAGTGTTGAATCGATTTTATTGGTGCCGCATAACTTTTTTATACGTCAATTGCTCAAAAAATTTCATCGTTTTATTTATTGTAATAAATTATCATCAGTTTTTCCCTTAGTTTTATATGTTATCAAGAAATTTACTGGCAATTTTAGTTTCAGTATGAGGGCGTTTCCATTTCAATGGACATATTTCATTTTTCATAAGTTCATTTTGCCCTTTCGTTTCTATTTTTATCAAATTTTTTTGATCAGACATTAAATTGAATGAAAATTATCAGCCAATCTAAACGAGCATTTGTTGTTGATTTTCAGTTTTAATTGAAATTCAATGGATTTGAATGTTAATTGCATTGAATTATCAAATTAAATTTTTCACTCCATTGAGATTCACCACATTGTTTATAGTTTTTCATGCATTTTTTCTAGAAACACCTTATCATTTATATAAAACCAAATTACTGAATTTCAATTATCCACTTCGATCAAAAAAATGATTCTAGTGGAAAGGTAGTGTATCACAGATATATGTATTTGTATATATATGCGTGTAATTCTTTTATAAAAGAAACATAAATATACTGACCATATTCTGTTTCATTTTCATTACAGAAGACAAGGGAAGCACCATGACAACTTTAGTTGGAAACACATGACACGAATGGAATTATCGCCATTGGCTACGCGCAATTTTTTATTCTTTGTAAATATATCATAGAATAAAAATGGCCGCGTGAATAAAAAAAAAAAAGAAAGAATTTTTTTTGTATGAAGAAAAATGCAAAGAATGAAGAGTGAATTTCATTGTGCGAAGGGTCAATAAATTAATATCTGTAGGGTTTTTTTTATTATTCAATGGTGTTTTGTATTTTATGCTATTCTATATTCGATCTTTTCTTTTTTTTTATTATTTTTCTTCAGTTTTCCTTCAACCGCGTGCCCCAAATATTTTTGTTTCCATTGTTTTCGAATCAAATTTTCGTTTGGCTATCAAAATGAATTCGCTTCGAATCACAATGTAATTAATAATGTCTGCTTTTGTGTAAAAAATTCAAGCGCGTATGTTATATTCGATTCATGCAAACTGACCGAAACTGAAAGACGCGACCGACATTTTTCTACATGAAAAATTGAAAAAGATGGGAGATAAGTTGGAAGAGAAAAGCACATTTGATGGCAAATTGTGGCCATGCTTTGGACACGGTTTTTGAATAATCAAATGTGGAATTTGAAACAAAGCTGAAGAGGAACATAATATGTATTTTATAATGAAGAGAAAAAAACGTAATCCAGATGGTCTTCTTGACACATTTCTTTGGCATAAAAAATAAAATTATAAAAGGTAATTAATTGTTTTGCAAATGAAATATATCGCATAGAAAATGTGGCAATTAAAATCTCATTATTGCAATAGAAAAATAACGATATTATCATGTGAAAGGGAAATTATATGATTTGTTCAGTTCACTGACAAATATCGAATTTCAGGTGCTAATACTAGTCAATTAATTGTAAATACCATTCCAAGGAATTCAGTTTACTAAAAGGATAAATATAATAATAAAAAAAAGGACCAATTTTTTAGATAAATTATAAAATCTAGGATCAACGCATTCCACTTACCGCCAACATTTTAATCAATCAAAATTGATGAATTCCATGTAACAAATATGTGAAATGCGAAGTGAAGATGAATAAGAACATATGAGAACGGTATTTTTTATGTTCAAACAAATATGGTTAGAGTGCGATTGATCAATGTTTGTTCCATGATAGGTTGTTGAACGACAAATTGAATGATCGCACTCAAACAAATCGGTTAACCGCTGTGCAAATGCACATTGAAAATAAAATTTCACTGTCATGTCAATCTGTAATGCATTCATAACATTTTATTCATTGTTATTTGTTCTCTTTTATCTTTACTTCGGTCATGAAATAATATTGAAAAATGCAACTCGAGATTGATATTCAATTTATATTTCTGGTCTGTCCGAATAATTTATGTGAACGATGCAAGCATAAATGCAGCACATCTTCATTTCGTATGTGTAATCAATTTTGAAAATACCATTGTGACTATTGCTAGTGCATTTTTTGCATTTTATTTATGTGCTTCTTCATTTGTTTTTTGCTCATTTATCGATGCCATTTGTTTTTATCTATGTACATCGCCTATATTTCATGAATTGGAATACATCCAAATTCACTTGTGTTGAAGAAAAAACCGATAGCACCACGATTATGAAAAATGTACCCAAATCAATTCTCTTAACATAAATTAACTCAAGAACGAACAATTGTGGAATTGCTTGCACTATTGAGCACACGATGGTATGGTGAAACAGAAAGAAAAAAATCTCAGCCTTTGATGTGATTTATTTGTTTTTCATACAGCGTACATCAGATCTTTGGGCTTCTTCAGAGTCGAGATTTTTTTGGGAATATATTTAATACAATGCAGAGTTCAAGACAAAATAAACAAGCAATAGAAGCGCAAAATTGAGCACATCTTCGTGCTTGCATCTTTTTAAATTTATAAAAGTCGTTGTTTTGTTCTTCGTCATCATTATTTCCACTCTCCGTATTTGTTTTTTGAATTTCTTTTATACATATTCGATACTTCTTAGTTTCGCTTGGAAGCTGAGAAATGATTTATTTTTTTGTTGTTGGAAATCAAAACTATCTGCATTGTTTTTGAGCAATTATATTGGCTGTTTCTTTTTGTTGACATTACAAAATTGTACACAAAACTATGAAAATGATGTAGAATAAAACTTTCAAGAATGAGATCCACATTTGACATAACATATTTTTGAATTTACATATGAATGTTTGATTTGCCAAATAAAAACAAATATCATTTCGACAAGTTACATGTCAATATCAACTCGATTGTAAGTAACTTATTAATGTCACTGATGATTTAGCTCAGCTTGAAAAATCTCACCAATATCTATAAAAATTGTGATTTTTATTCATTTTGCGGTATAATTCAAATCGAAGTCAAGGAAATTAAGAATTTATCAAATTAGCGAAATCAATTGGCCGAAGTTTCAAAAATCTGACGGAAATTTGCGTAAAAAAGTCACTACCTATGGTGAACGGAGCAATTTGGTGAGTGTCATCAAGCTGTGCAAGTGAGCATTTCAATCTCTGTAGTCGTGCCATGGACAAAAACAAACGTGACATTTTATAATCACTGATTGAAGAGGAAAAATAAAAAGAGACACCAGCATTTTTATTGTGTGTTAATCGACTATAATGGATGGATTAAAACATTCATTTACAGCACGATGACAGAAAGCACGATACGAAAGTGATCGAGAAGATTATGCTTTTTGTTGCTGTTAATTCATCTAGTTTTTTTTTCGATGCTGCATCAAACAGTGGCAGTGGTTACACGGTATGATGCGACACTTTAGTCAATTTTCTGTCCAACATAAATCGGTGCAAACATAAAACCACAAATCGATCCATCAACCATCTGAACATCAAATACATCAAGTGTTTACAAAAAAACAAAAAAAAAAAAAAAAAAATCACTATAAAAAAAGACGACATTCACGCGATACCAAGCTGAGCTTTTTCCAATGACGGTATGAACAGATAAAAAGAAAACGAATTAAAAGACAAATGATGAAAAAGATTTATCTGCTCGAGATGTGATTTGATCTGTTGTAATTTGTAATCATCGTTGTCTCTATACATTGTTATCCGCCATTATGCGCCCTTGTTCCTGCAAAGACACAAATCTCAAATCTTCTTGAGAAAAAATTAAAAAATTTTGAAAGACACATAGCCGAAGATGTATTGAATACAAAGATCAGTGTATCGCAATAAGTTTGGTTGATTACACGTAAAATAAAATATAAAAAAAAAAAACCAAATCAATCTGATCGTTCAAAATGTAAAGGAATGCAGTTTAAGAAATAAGAAAAAGAAATGCATCAATTGCCTTTATAAAGCGAATTACTGTGATCATTTATATTATGTCATTATAAATGATGGACTGTTTTGGGTCTATTAAAATTCGCTTTCAAGTTCACGGCGCCCCAACTAATTTACTAATTTGATCGATGATTTTTGGTGCGTTTCTCTTATTGTCATTGCTCTTTAATATTCGTTGATTTAGCGTTTCTTTTCAAATGTCAATCTAAATTGTTATGTATTACCCATAAAGTGTCTTAAACATGTGATTGAATATTCAATTGAATCCTTTTTTGATTTCATTGGTATATGAATTACCATATATTTGTTCATATAGATCTGCTAGGCATTCAACTCAAAAATAAGTAATTAACTATTTATAATTGATATTGATGAAAATGTTTAACACCGATGAATTCTTATCCATCATTTTTAAATATCGAATTGATTCAAATATATCTATTTGCATTTCACACTATCGAAACAAATCATAAATTACCAATAAGAATCAGCTTATCCAAATCATTTGATTAAACCCAATCGGAGTATTCGATCCAATTAAAAGGAATTTTACCATATATTATTATTACTTTCTCATAAAACTCCCATAAATCTAGTGTTTTTATTGAAAAAAATAAAATCAGGTGTATTTTTATCATCCAATTAATTTTGTTCACCTTTTCCAAAATTCGAATGTAAACGTAAACGCAAGCATAAATATTATTTTGGGCATTTATTTGAGAAAGATGAATGAAGAATTTGCTTTCTTCGATATTTTTTTTCTGTGGGTTTTTCGGTCCAATTAAAATATTTGTTAGAATATTGTAAAAGAAAAAAAAAATGAAGATGAATCATTTTCAAATTATGCTAATTAAATGCAAAAGTGTACATTTTTTATTCAAATGACGAACGAATATGATTATGATTCAATAGCTAAAAGATAAGACAACAGGTCGCTATGATAAACCATATCGAATGTCTCGTTTCGATAAAAGGTGTCTTTGTAAATCAACAATTTTTGATTAAGGAAATGAATATCCAGAAAACTTTTTATCGAGCCTCCAAATTGATTAAACAAATAGTGAACAGAACAGAACATAATAGAATGAAACAAAGCCAAAAGAGAAACCAATTCCAAGGCATATGCAATTATTCAATTTATTACAAAGCAATCTTTCTTTGATCAAACGTTTAAAACAAATAAACTTTTACCCCACTGTGACGCACTGTCATAATTCATAAATTAACGAGATGAGAGACCATAAAATACTAACGAAATACGCTTAACAAAACCCATATTGTTTATAGAAGAATTAACATCACACTGAGATGTTATCTAATCGCCTCGTCAACATAATCGATTTTGTATTCCTCACTTCTTCATATTAAAGAGTTCTGGTTGTGTCGTCAAGAACGGCGCGGTTTTTTAACGGCGATAAATAACCCAAATTAGGAAAAAGAATCAATAAAAACACTCATTCCAATTTGTCGTAGCGATCTGTAAGAAAATTATTTAATTCTTTATCTAGATCGCAAAGCGCAATAATTTACGAATTGAATTAGAAATATCAAAAATATTGAGATGATGACCATTCCACTACACGAGAAGTTTCGAATATTTTATTTGAGTTTTATGATAATTTCTAATAGTTGTGGCGTTTTCTACGTCAATTTGAGCTTGCAAAACTGATTCTTAATTTATTGAATATTAATATATTTATCAAATATTTTATTTGTATAAAAAATGTCCATCGGTCATTTAACCGAAGTGAAAAAGTTTCATTTCGATGATAAATTCTCAAAATACGTTTTAAAATTGTTTAAATTGACAACAAATGCAAATCGATACATTTTAATTTACAAATGCTATTTTGACTGATCATTATCAGTGATAAGTTATCACATGAATTTGAATCAGAAATAAAAAAAATCATATTTTTTCCTCCGAATCCTATTTACGATTCAAAAAATATGATTACGATTTCAACTGAAAATATTTTTTCCATCGCTTTGTGTTAATCATTTTGAAAGAAAGAGAGAGAAGGAGGGGAGAGAGAGAGAGCAATGTAATAAAAGAGTTGGTAAATATGAATTTTTTTGACAAATTAGCACATAAAATTAACAGAAAACGGGAAATACATATTTTTTTTAAATTTCCAAACGCCATAAAATTTATTGATGTTGGAATAAATTTCAATAAAATAACGCTCTGTAACTGGTCAAATGAGATTTCTGCATATAAATCAAATGCGATTTGCGGAAAGAGGAATGAAGTTTGATAGGAAATTTTGCGAAATTGGTGCGTGTCATTCTTATATTTTTCACCCAGTCTAAGGGAATGTGTCTCCTGGCATTTTATACTACATCAAAGTGGTGTCCAATGTAAAAAAAACCAAATGAAACCAAATCCAAGCGTCTTGATTATTTGCACAAGCAAAAATCTCATCGTCTGCGATCATTTATTGTTTTAAATGTATTTTATGCAATTTTATGACATTTGCTTGTATGAAAATAAACCGTCCAACGAAGGGCAGCACAGACAAAATGGAAAAATGTGGCCAATCAACCACATAAATATGCTAAATATTTCTATATTTATACATTCGAAGGTTAAAGTGAGAGAGATAGAGCAACGGAAACAGAGACAGCAAAAACGACAGTAACAGAAATACAAATAATTAATTAAATATCATAACGCAGAGCAGAGATTTCTCATATTTTCATTGGCTTGTACACTGCTCAGTGTATAGCACTGTACACGAACGACATGCCAATGTAAACAGATTTTTCACTTTTTTCGTCTTGTATATTTACGTCGATCGTACTCATTTTTTACACGCTTTGAAACGCAGAAAAATTTTCTCTTGTTGAATTGGATTGGGAATTCATTTTAATTCTAAACTAAAAACAGTCAATGCAAATATATATGCATAATGTATAATAGCTATGAAATTGTGATATCGTCAGTGTAATTGCAAGCCTATTCAATTTTATCATTTCCAGTTACTGAACGCGAAAAATGAAAATGCATTTCTAGAGTTTATTCTTTGTTCAAAATATTATTTGTGCAAGTGCTCGTTTCAATGCCATTTTGAATTTTGGATTCTTGTAATTCGTTCCTATAATTAAATTGGTTGAAATTTAGATTCAAGGTTCATGTTCATGTTCATGTTCCTGTTCATATGTGTTTGAGCAATGTGATCATAAAAATATTAAAAAACCAATGGTTTTCACAAATTTTATGGAAGTTCCGTTTCATGAGAATCATCGTTGGACATATGGAAATGAAAGAAATCCAATTCAACTTCCTTGTTTCCTTACTCAAGCCAACAAATACTTTCTTGTTATAGGCTTGTTAATACACAAAAGGCGTACAAAGTTTGGGGCAATAAAGTCATAAATAACTTTATGTACTGCAATTACAAGCAACAAAAAATGCTGAGATTTTTCTTAAAACAATTTTACCATTCCAGCGAAATGTACCACTCCATCGGCCAATTCTAAAATGGCAAAACTCCTAGAACAAATAAATCCATTTTTGTTGCTTTGTCTCCCTTCTTCTTTTGAAGAAAAAAAAAAATGAATATTAAGCAAAAGCCAATTTGTTTTAAACCATTTGATTTGCCACCATGAACAAACTTTGTTTTTTCGTATTTTGTTCTGTTCAATTCTGTTGCTCTCTCTATCTGTGTCTAAAAATTGTGCTAAAAACGAAGCTACACAGAGAAAATAGACAAGAAACAGAGACAAAAAGAAAACCGACAGCAAAAAGTCAAATTTTTGTGTGTATATTACAATCACATATGCTTAGACAATGCAGCAGTTTTCTAAGTCAAAATGAATGAACAAAAATCTGAGCTGACTTCTGGGAATTGCACAATATTCTGTGTTCCTTTTTCCACATTTGTTGGGCACAGGCACCACAAGCGATGCGTTGAACAAAGCAGTGTCTATGTTTATTTGTTTTTATTCGGTATTTATCGTAAGCAAAAGGTAGATGAGATAAGAGCCAAAAAGGGGATTAAATTGCATTCGACATCCTTTCCGCAAACGACGCATGAGGAGTGACAAAGCCAACACATCCGATAATGGGATAGAAAGTAGATGGCAAATCTAAACGAAGATTTTTTGTAAAGTCAATTGGCGAAACTAAATCTAAAACAATAAACATTCTCGGGTCTATACATGACAAATATAAACAGCTCAATGTTTCATTGTAACAAGATGAAGGAATATTTCGTAGATAAATTATATAATCCTGTTAAAACAGCACACAGCCATTTCTCATACAATTTTTAACCGACGACGGACAAGCCTCAAATCGACCATTCGAGGCCAAAATACAGCCAATTATGTCGAATGAAATACAATATTGGCATTGACAACATTGAACAAGAGATGTACAATTAAAAATTTAACATTCATTGGAAAATAATTTCACATCAATTGTTAAATTAGCAAACATCGATATTATTTTGACAACTTGGACATTTAATTTAAAAAATGAACAATTGATCAACGCAGATATCCAACAGAGTTATATCAAAACATCACCATATATACAAGCTTCATTCAATGCAAAATATTCCCTTTGCCTTCTTCCTTTTAAATTTATAATCTTCTTTTCTCTTCATCACATGCTAACCCCTCATCGTCGACTTGCATTGTATTTACGCCTCCATATGCATGGCAAAAGAAAAATAAATGCTTCATGTAGCGAGGAAATTTTCTTAAGATGGGCTTACCATGAAAATCCTTTGGGAAATCACATTGTGATAATAATATTATCATGTCTAAGTGATTGCAAACCCATTTATATTATTTACCGAATTAAGGGAACTGTAATTCTCATCTAAAACGGGCATTTTTCATGAATTGATAATCAAATCTGCTGTGATGTGTACTAAGAACGGCAGTTAAGTAAAACAAATTTTAGTCAAAAATTTGCACATTCAGCATCATTCATTGAGTGGGAGAATGAATTGTTTCATACACGGTTTCCGTAACACATGCACATAATTTTCAATAAGTATAAATAGTTAACATAATATCAAAATTTCTTCGAAGTTTATTCAAACAATGAAGCCGTAAAATGTTGGTAATATTGCAAAGTTATTGTATAAATCATAAATTATCATTTGAGTCATTCATAAATGCACATGTTTTTTTTTCTCATAATTGAGAACACATTTGAAATTCCGAAACTATTTCCGATTGAAAGAAAAAGCAACTATTGATTTCCCTATTTGTTATAAACGCTGTGATTTTTTTGGTTTTCATTTTGCATTCTTCTGTATAATTTCTTCATTTTTTGACTTTCAGTGAAACTCAAAAGAATAGACGAAGGCAAAGAGACAAAAATATGACGATGACTTTATGATATATGATTAGTTTTTGTGAAATGGATATGTTTTTGTTACACCAAAAGTGTTCAGCGTTTATGATTTAACTTTTGATTCTGGACCTGTATTGTACATTCTGTTGTTTTTTAATGGCCTAAAAAACAAAATAAACACAAATATTTGTATGAGATAATCAGAAAGATACATTTGTTCATGTTTTTTTCTATGAAGCAACACATAAAAATGTGTAAATTTTGAATTTATTTTACGAGTTTCTTAAGAATGCCTTGACTTGTTGAGGCCAAATACGAAATATTTCGCAAATATTTCAATCAAGCGTCCACAAAGATTTTTTTTTCTAAATGCCTTGACTTCGTTTTTTCAAATTTTTAACCCTTTCTGAAATAGGAAATTTTGCTTCTATTCTTTCAGTCAATGAAAATAAGCACATTTAATCCGTTTACGAAATCTCATAAAAATATTGAAATACTTTATCAGCTTCTGTGTCTCCTTTTTGGTTTTTACCTTTGGCATTTGCATACTTCTACTTCGGCAGGCCATTTTATTTTTATTGAATGAAAGGTAAAAAATTAATCCAAATAAAACTCAAATTTATGTTCTATTTCTGTCTTTACGGTATTTCTGCTGTTGATAGAATAGAAATGAAAGGATGATACTCTTTTTATTACTCATAAGAAGAAAGTTCACTTGCACAAAACAGAAGATACCTGAGTAAAATTCACCTCAATGAAGTTCAAATCTCGTATGGTCTGGTTTTCATTTGTCCGAAATAAAAGTAATAAAACTGACTTTGTTTAAATGAAAATCATAAACAGTTTTTTGTTTTTACCAAAAATTTTGAGCTCATTCCAAAGATTGGTTAAATCGATCGAGATTTGCATTCTTTTTGAAACCGTCATCATGTTGTGGTCAGATTTTTATTGCTCAAATATACAAAATCCATTCGTTTTGAAATGACATGGGCATTTCTAGTATGAAATGTGAATTAATTTTTTAATATTTGTGAGCTATAAAAGAAGAACTGCAACGAAAACTCATTTTTGGAATTATTTTCATTAAAAAGTGTATTGCGATTTACATTTTGGTAGAAGAAACATTGAAATTTTACAAATTGAAGAATACGAAATAAAAGTAATAAATGATAGCAACAAAATTTCCTCATGTTTGTGGTAAGACCGCCCTTTTCATTATCTACGCGCACGCTTCGTTTCACTTACAACATTTTCAGAGAGTGTTGTGAAACCACGAACGAACCAGCAATGCAAACAGAAACAGTTGCTGAACGGGGAAAAGAAATAAACACGCAACCAATATTCATTGAGCTGTATCATTACACTTAAACGTGCTATAAACAACACACTCGTTGCACTGACCACCGTCATTGTGTAACAATAAACGAAACAGCGAACGAACGAACAAACAAACAAAGTAAATGAAAATAGTCACCGAAAATGTAAGCTCAAGTTGAAGAAATTCATTGAACGAATGTACGTCGATTGCAGTTGGTCCATTCCGGAAACCAACCAAACGACATGTGTTCGCCCACAATTTAATGTGACTACAATGTGTGAGACTTCGATTAGCGATCGCAAAGCGCATCATTGGCACACGCGCTCACCACTACTCAGCTGGATTGTTGTCGAATCACCAGGCTTGCTGAGATCTCCACGCTTTCTCTATATCGCCGTTATACGATGTGAATTCGCCAAATAAAAAATCTAATTTTCGATCAATATTGTACAATCCAATCGAAGTACTGAATGAAAAGTATCAATTAAATCCATGAAATTGTAACACAAAATCGAAATTTTCACAAATGTATTCAAAAATATTACTTAATTGTGTTGGACAATTTATGTTGAAAGTTACTTGGTTGATAAACTGTGGAAGAAAAGTCTCCAAAAACTGCTCGAAAGTGTGCACTATATTTTTCTCAGTCTATCTTATACTTTGCTTATGATCATTAGATTTTCGTGCAGTTTTCTTTCTCTTTCCAGCCAACGCGTTTGCTGCTTGCTGTATGAGCTTGCGCAATTCAGTACGCGGAGTTTATGATACAAGATGTTGAATAAAAAGCAACAGCACCAGAATCGGATCAGAACCAATAGCATTCAGAAAATGGTAGACCGAAAAAAGAGAAAACGAACAGTATTGTGAAATGGTACGGTACAAGCACCGCCCCTCTCGTACATATTAAACGTAGTTTCGTTTCACGTTCATGTGGATTCATTCTTGCTGTGCACTTCTGCTGGTGAGATCTCTGCTTGAATGTGTATTCTTTGTATGTTGCCCCATGCGTTCTTCACATTTATTTTCATGTTTTAGTGTTGATGTGTGTGCGTTGTTTCTTTTCACATTGTTCACTACATCCTTGCTTGAACGAAACCAGACTTCAGTGTTGAACACGATTCGATGCAGGCACGCATACAGTTTTCGAGTCGTTTTAGTCGCAGTGTGTGTCTTCAGTTTGTTGTATGACCAGTTTTGTTTTTCTCGTCGTTGAAGCGAGTCGCATCGCAGCAGGAAAAATAACTGAAAGATCAGCAAGACAGCACGACAAGAATATTTTCGTGAATCTAATGTCATCAGTGCTGTGAAAATTTTTTCAAATTTCACTAAAAATGTTTATATTTTTTTAAAATATCAATTTGAACAGAAGTTTTATTGAATATTAAATATGCTAATAAATGAAATCAAGAACTTAAATGTTGAATGAAATGTGCGTGTGAATTTCAAAAAAAAACCAAAAAAAAAAAAAAAAAAAAAATAATAATATCAAAAAAGAAATTGCAATAAAAAACCTATTTGTTAGTGATAAACACTATTAATTGGATAAATTAGTGAACTGCACAAATAAATGTTAGAATTCCAACTGGTTAACAAATATAAAAAAAATTGACATTTGTGAAAACTGGAATAAAATAAACTTTAGCAATTCCAAACTGTGAACAAAATTACAAAAATAAATATGATGATGAATGCTTTCATGGAGCCGACGGCTCCTCCACATCATGCACAATTGGCCACTTATGGCTTGAAAATGTCACCACCGCCACTACATGATAATGTTGGCAGTGGAATGATTTCATCAACTATGATGAATCCAAATGGCAGTGATCATAGTGCCGTCGGTATTTCAAATAATACAAATTATCAATCATCAAGCTATGGTCCATGTGCAGCTGCCACAGCTCCATATCCAACATATGGTCGCGATTATTTATTGAAACGTGATCAAGACTATTTTTCAATGACTGGCCAAACAGCAAATGCTGCTGCTACTCCCGATCCAGTATTGTTCCCAGGAATGCATCATGCAATGCACGATGCAAATCAGTTCAGCTCGTATCATCAACATCAAATGCGTATGGGTATTGGAAGCGGTGCAGTTAGTTCGTCAGTTGGTGGACAAATTCCAACCGCTCCTGTTCCACAATCAGCATCAGCATCAGTTGCTCCGTCAGCTGGATCCGCACCGCCAGAATACAATCCATACCATTCACACCAACATAATTTTGCATCTGTAATGCATGCCCATAATATTGCTAATTTCCCGATGAATACTGGAACTGGATCTGGAGCCTTTTACCGATATATGCGTCATCAGCCACCAATTAAACAAGAAATGCAATGCCAATGGGTTGAGCCAGAAACAACAACCATTTCGCATCATCATCCTCATCATCCTCATCATCCACATTTCCATAATTTAGGAAATAATAACAATAATAATAATGGCACCACGGGGGCAGGACGCAAATGTGGAAAAATTTTCCATACGATGCATGAGATTGTTACTCATTTGACTGTGGAGCATGTAGGTGGACCAGAATGCACGACTCATGCTTGTTTTTGGGCTGGTTGCGCGAGAAATGGAAGACCATTCAAAGCCAAATATAAATTGGTCAATCATATTCGTGTTCATACTGGGGAAAAACCATTTGCCTGCCCATTCCCGAGCTGCGGAAAAGTTTTTGCCCGTTCTGAAAATCTCAAAATTCATAAACGCACCCATACTGGTGAGTATTATAATAATGCAAAAAATCAATTTTATACAATACAAATTAAAATAAAAAACAATTCGCTATAGTTGCGTCACATAAAAATCAATAATATTTGTCGATATTGTAAATTTAATCATGTGGAAAAATTCAATGTTCTGATGTAAAAGAAAAATACACACGAAGAAAAACAAAACAAATTCTTTATATTTCCAAGAATGTAAGTGATACTACAAATCAATGCTTCTCGTTTACCTGTTTCAAATTTTTGTAGGTGTAAACTGTGAATATATTCGGTTTATGGACTTGTTCGAAGAATTTAAAAATCCATCCACAAAGAAATGGGCATAAATAAAGAGAAATATTCGAAAAAGGTCATTTATGACAACCATGAGTGTATTGAAAATGTTCAAAAGTCGATGTGGAACAATCTTTATAAATTGATTAAAATGCGTTCAAATGATAATTTCTTTCGAATTACATTTTCAGCAATTCAAAAAGTGATTCTTCTATTTACGCCCAAAGGCAATCAAATCTGCTCATTTATTGATGTAAGTAACATCTTGAAATTCACATCATTAAATAAAAATCATTCTCTAATGATCATCCAATCACGTCATAAAACCAATGTTTGCTTACGGTTAATTTTGAGTGCATCCAAACAAAAAGTCAATTAGACAAGTGGCCGCACGTGCATATCTTATCACATTCGTCACATATTGGGAATTAAATAACTCTTCAAATAATGTTGATGTTCAAGCGCAATTAAAGAGAACAAACGCTCTAATTCGATTCGATTTGATGTAATTGAACAATGTGAATCATTTCCAATTACAGTCACATTGAACAAAGGATAAAAGTCATATTGAAAACGGATGCTGATTGAAGTATGAAATGAAAAAAAAAGAGAAAAATTGTTCAGATTTCAATAGCTTGTATGTAAATTTTTGGGGTAAAATATGTATAATGAAATACTTTCTGTGGTTTTAAGATAAAATCAACAAGAATTCTTTGATCACGTGCCCGATGAGCAAACAATTTCATTTTATTTATTCAATAAAATGTTCAAGAATAGTGATCTGAAATGACAATGACTTTTCTATCAACATCTAGATTGGCGATGTTATCAACGGTGTAATCCTAATAAATAGCATTGAAACATGAGGATTTTTACATTTAAAATTAATTTTTTAACATCGTTTCAGTTTGCAAAGTGAAAATGCGATGAAATGTTCCAAATAGATTTCTATCTGTATCCAAAATCCTCTGTATGTTACACCCGTTTCTATTGGAAGGCAATCAATGCAAACTGATTGAATGCTCGATTGTATTCATTTAAAATGGAATATGTTACAAGGAAAAAACAAAAAACAAAAAACAAACAAATAAATACAAAATAAATAAACAAAAAGGTGAAAACTCAGCCTTAAATCTGTATAAAACGAAGCAAAGCTAAAAATCCGTACAAAATAAGCAACAATGATTTTTTACCAACGCAAAAACACTTCAGTGAATGGCTTTGTATTTGATCGTCAAGTGTTTGGATAGAAAAATAACATAATCGCAAAAAAAACGAAACAAAAAAAGCAAATACATTCGAAATTGGAATCCGTACTTTTCTTTCACAACTGCTTGTAAAAACTAGTCCAAAACTACTTGAATCACAATCTAATGCACTAATAATGAACTCCTGACTACTTGATATTCGGGCGACGCAACTCAAAGGAGAAACAGTTGCCAATTCTATCCTGTGTATTAAAGATTAAACATCACAACAAAACATAATACACATTTGTTGTACGTGTACAGATTCTCTCACCTCACTCAAGAGACTATTAACCGTTGTGTTGTGCAAAAATTCTAATCCCATGTCAAAAACTCCATCTACTTAATGCCTACGCTTTTATTTTATGATTTCAATTCCTTTCTTTTGGAGTATTATTATTACTATTATTATTATTTTTTTTTTTTTTTCGTATTTAATTCTTTTCGGTTTGCTGCAAAATACAAAAGGTAAACCAACATCACCTCAATTTTAGATTCAAGAATTGGCACATTTTTTTTTTCGGGTGATTTCAATTTTCTGTTTGAAAATATTTTACGAAAAGGAGCAATATAAAGAAACTTGCAATACGAGACGATGATGTCGCCGTAAAGAACAAAAACTAACAAACTAAAAATCGAATAAAGAAAATGCCGCCACAACTTCACTTACTTTTTGATAGCAATTCCATTGCATAAAATTGCAGAGTTTTGTATACTGATTCATTTCAAATACCAAAATATGTACGAAGAAAGTAAATGAAACTTTTCGTTTGTTTGTGAAAAGAAAAGATGTATTTTGACGATGACCAGGGCATATAAATAGAAAATGAAGCAAATATTCGGTGCACGTAAATATTCAATATCTATAAAATAGAATCGGATTAGCAAAATTGTTGGCAAAACTTAACATAACTGTGGTTGAAAACAGTATCGCAACAATTCTATTTAGTGTAAACGAGAAAGTGCATCTTGCTGGACTGGTTCTGAAAGATTTTGCAATGTTGATGAAATAACGAAAATCAATATCAACGCAATTATTTGAACATAATTGACTGTTGAGCGGTCAAATACAAAAGCAAACAAATGTGTAATTCATTTTGAATTCTGAAGTAGTCACAGTATTTTTTCATAATATTGAATATAGATATACACAGAATGAAAGGGATACATTGAATTGATTTAATTTATTTTTCAAGTGCTAATTTAATACATATTTTAAGTTGCCGAAAGCAGGAAATATTTCGATATTGCTCTCCAATGAAGCTTAAAACAAACAAAAAACTGTTTTCTTATTATTCCATCGAATATTTTATATTCACTGAACGATGGGATCCAAAAATAAGATGCGAAAATGAATTAACAAAGAAACCAGACGATTGTAAGCACAAACGAAGCAAATATAAAAGGCCGCCTTATGTTTTTGTTTTTGTGATATTAAATACCATCGTGGTGATTATTGTTGCAGAAACAAAAGAAAGTGCGTCTTTTTTGCAGACCGCTACCTCACAGAATGGTGACGGCGTCATGGTGATTGAATTTGGTACAATCAGACATTTTATGGTGCAGGTGGTTCATATATTTATCATGCTCAAGACTTTTGTTACATGAAAAATTGCCATACAAAAGATTCACAATTTTGGACAATCAGAAAATTTGTAACACTTCATTTCAAATGAAATATTCTAATTCCAATACAATTTGCATTATATATGCCAAAAAATATGAAATGAAAATATGAAGAAATTTTTTCTGAATAATGTTTTTTATGAAAATATGGTTAGACTAAAAAAAAGTTAAAAACAGACATTTCACATAGATAGAACTAATCGAATATGACCATGAAGTGGTTTGTAAAAAAGAAGAAATGATCAAGCCCGTTGATGACAACCAGAGTGGTCAAATGAATGAGTTTTACTAACGAAAAAAACATTGGTAATTTATTAAAGCGAAGATACGTTCAGTATCATTTTTATTTTCAGCCAATTTTTATTAATAATTAATAACATTTTTGGTTTTTACTTACTCCCAATTTCGTTGTAGATTTTTTCTTCGTTTTACTTTTAAACAAGACATAAATAAAATGTTTGAAATAAAAAAAAATATTTGGAAAACGACAAAACTAACAAATGCACCAACAAAACAACATACGGCGTAAAGAGGTGCACAACGCGTTCGCTCATGAATGTCAAGACAATATTTCTCTTTCCTAAAGAAAGACGTCTTCGTTTTTCTCTTTTTCTCTTCGGGTCTCATTCATATTTTTTTTTATTCTTCATTATTACAACAAGTTTAGTTTATCGTTTTGTCTCGCGCATTTCTTGTGTTTTTATCCAGAGTACATACCTATTTTTTCTCCTTCGTTTCTGTTCGATTATTGTTGGTGCTTACGACTTTTTTTTATGATTAATTTCGATTTTGAATAAATCTTCTTTTTATTCCATTCAGCGTTTATATTTCTTTCTGTTTGAATATATTTCGTTTATTTCTTCGATCGTTTCGTTTATCAGCTCATATTCAATTCTGGTAAATGTTGTGTTGAAACTGGAATGTTTGGCAGCTCTTTCTTTTCTTCGTCGTTTACTGTCGAGAAAATACAAACCAAGTGGAAAAAATCTCAAGAATTTTCGGTTTCGAGAAAGACAAGCACGATCCAAACGTCATTTGTGTGTGTGTGTTTTTTTTTTTCATTTCGAGAATGTGTGCAGAAATTAATAAAAAAAAATGATCCAACATTCGAATGTGCGATATTAATCTTCTTGTGTGTTTTATAACATTCGTGGAATTAAGCTAAAAATGATGTAAACAATTTAACAGACTCTCAATAGTTTAATAGTTGAAAATACGAGTTGATCGTGTGCGTGAATGATTGGAATGCGGCAATGGCACACAACTTTTAAACGCGCCAATTTGCCAAAGTTTTAACCAATTTTCTGCCTGAAATCATATATATTTATTATTCATTAACTTTTAATTAATTGCCATATTTTTTTGTTTTTGTTTTTTGTTGTTTCTAAAGAGCGACGCTTTTTGTATTTTATTGCGATTTTAAATCTAAATGATTCATAATTAAATGATTACTAATGATGTTTTTTTTTTCATTGGCAACAAATTGCAAATTTTATATTTTAGCCACTTCAACAAAGAAAAGATTCGGGTTTTCGAATAAATGATCTCGTTCAATCGAGATCCTCCATTTTCCAACTTTGTTCCATGATTTTATCGAGAACTTAAAAATGAGTAGAAGAGGTGATAAATTCTTAAATTTCCCTTTTGTTTTTTACGATGCGACAAATATTGCTGATTTCAACACACAAAAAAATATACATATTTTAATCGGATCGATCTTGTTCGTGTGCATATTATATTGTCAACAACTCGCGCGCCACCAAAATTTCCACGAATAAAAAAATTCCAATGAATCGCTGGCATGGAACATTGTTTTTTTTTTATGTGAACACTTAAAATATTACTTGTGCCATGCAGATCGATTGTCTTAAATCTCTCGTCGCATATTCATTTCATTGCTTTTGCAAAACAATAATGAAGATATTGATTTTCAATGATATTAGCGCACTCAGATTGTTTTTCATTGCTTACAGCAAAGAAAAATGTCGATATTGGACAACAAATAATTAAAATGGTGTATGGCGCATCGTCGCGCGTCTAAGCCAAAAACTCGTGTGATTGACATTAAAGTTCCATTTCATTAGACAAAATGCCAGTTGGAAAGTCATGTATGACATTAGTTTTACATGTGTCAGTATAAAATTACCGCCCTCGACCAACCAATCACTCGAAAACGGTAGACAATGAAGGCGTTGTAAGAAACGAAAAAAAATATCAAGTGTTATGAATTAAGAATGGCAAATTGTTGGTTGATCGCTGCTGATTTCGATTGATTGAACACAGTTCAGCATGAAGCACATTGTGTTCATTTGGTGAAAATCTGACAAAACATCTTCTCAACTAAGTTCCCTTAACTTTTCATCAATTTCCAGAAGATTTATGTCTTCTGGACGTTAAATTGTTAACACCTCGAAACATTACCTATTACAAGTGACATCGAAGTGGATCCGACAGACAGCATACAAAATTTATTTTGAAACTACATTCCATAAAATGTAGTTGAAAAGGCGTCAAAATGAAACACAAGATGATAATTTTTGTCACACAATTTTTTTCTTCTCGTTTTATCCTTTCGACCATCTCTTTTGCCATCTGTTTCGTTAACAGTTCATTTTAAATTCCTCTCCATCACATAAAAATGCCTTTGGGTTGCTTATCTTGAAAAAGGGACAGTTTCGAGTGGCTAATTTAATGTCTTAATATTGATGTAAATTACCGCCGCCGTTCAATGTTTTTAGTTGTCGGTTGCATCAGTCCGACATTTGACATATGTTTTACATCGATAACTATAAACACCAATTAATTCGGGTGTGTTTGTTTTACTTCTACACTCGACAAGCGTCAATTCGTCTCTCCCAAATGTTAGTATAATGGTTTTGAATTACACTTGCTTTGATAGAATATGCAGGCGATTGCCCTTGATCTATTTAATTCTCATATGGAAATAATTTATTTCGTTAATTGGATAAATTTAATTGAAATTATAGTCATTTCAATTATATTTCAAATTTATACAAATTTGCCTTTCCCACAAATTTCATAATATTTTTCAAAATTTTGTCTCATTGAATCACTAAAAGTGTTATAACGATTCAAATCCAAAAATTATTGGCACTGAAAAAAAATGATTTTTTTCAAAAGATTGAAACGGATAAAAAGGCCATATGTTCTTGAAATTGTGTCAACCATTTTTGACAAATAAGCTATTAATCACAAGACTTGTGTGCATTATTGCTGAAGCACAAAATATCAATGAATAACCTGGAACGTATCACAATACAAATAACTGAAACGGTTCAACTACCAAAAATAATGTGACAAATAAAAAAAAACTACTTTTCTTATGCAACAACATAAACAATTTTGAATTGTATAGAAAAAGGGAGGATATAAAAAAAAAACTCGATCGTATAAACAGCGAAAAATATGAATTTCATCCCGTATTCATTTATGTATTTGAAATCAAATGACACCCAATTTGATGACATGATACTCATTCTGTTTTTTTCGTAAGTCTTCCGTTGCACAAAACGATTCTAGTGATATAACATTGCATTTGATTCAATGAAACACATATTTGTTCAACAAATAAATCATACTTTGAGCACTGCAAAAGCGCTTCAATAGCCAACTAGTCTGCATGTAAATATCCGAGTTTCGTTTTTTTCAAACTAAAAAATAAAAATTCGAACTGTTTGCAATAGCAATCACATTTTATTTGTCTTTAATAAAATTATGCAAATATTTTCGATGCGTTGAGAAAGAGTCAACGATTTGAATTTTCTACTGAACATTTTCTATTAAAATAGGTTTTAATGTTTCTAAAAGATAATCTGTGAAGAACATTATAAATCTTTTTATATGGTCCAGTTGGAAGACTTTAGGTGTAATCAAACTTGAATCGTCAACCCGCTTTCCTCAATTTGTTGTTAGTTGTTGAATATGTTGTTGACATTTGATGTTGTGTGCAGACGATGGATGATGAATTTGATGTTTTTTTTTTGCCAGCAAAAAATTTAACATATTTAAAAGGATGCTTCAGCAATAATGGCGAACCTTTGTTGATTCTCGCTTGTCTGTATGTGTGATTGGCTCACCAATATTTCACCGTAATATTACATAGGTAACAATCATTAGGTATACAGATACTTTATTGTTTCGTTTGCGAATGTGTTAGTGCATCATTAGCGATCATCTTCATTCGTTAGGCCTACTGAAAATTTCAACATAAATACCCAACTCAAATTCACAACGATAAACGTCCTTCATTTTCTATCCTTGTTTTGTGCGCAATTCAAAACAGGGAGAGAGAAAATATTATTCAATATTACTGAACTGATGACGACGAAACGACGACGATGTTGTTGATGTTTGAACGAATCTTTCGCTTATTTATATTCGATTGTTTTGCTTTGAATAAGGGGAGAGTGAAGGTACTTGTATTCCGATGACAATACCAGACGCAAACTCATACAATTGCAATTGAGCCGAACAAAAGCCTGAACGAGTCGAATGAAGCACTAAATGATCTATCTTTTGTCTGTGGATTTAATACGAATGAATAATAATAATAAATAAATAAACAGATGGGTTTTGTTGTCTCTTTTGACTGTGCGCTTTTGGGCTGGCGGTTTTTGTATGTGTGTGAGAGTGGTGTGCGCTCACGCTTATGAATTTTCCAGCGTCTCTTATGTATTTTGATGTTTTTACAGCATTGTTTGTGTATGCATGCATTTTTTTTTGGCATAAACGCAATCGTTCTGGTTTGAAGTGTCCAAAGTATTACATTCATAGATTCAAGCGGGTGCTTTTGACTAATCCAACTGTAGCAATAAAAAATGAAAGATTTACCGCGATGGTTCGTTAAAATCGGGAAAAGTAGCAAAGTACCGGTATTTTGCATGAACTTTGAGCCATCGTATGCCGTTAGACAATCGACATTAGAAGAAAGTTTTGCGCATCGTTCATGCAAATGCACACAATTCATATTGATATACGATAGAATTATTCAAATATCCACAATTTTTTGATGGTGGTATTTTTCACAAAAAATGGATTTGCCGTGCGATTTTCTTTAGTACACAGAGCGAGAATTAATTTTGATTTAGAACCACAAAGTTGTTTTTGGTTGTCAATCCATAAATTAACGTTTAAATACTACTAGAATTCCAACAAAAATATCTCTATTTCTGTAGCCCAAGTTTGGACTGCAATTGAATTTGTTTGGCCATTTATTGCGTGTGATAATGGCATATTCTAGATATTTCAATTCGGGCAATTGTGTTTCGGGTGCTGTATTGATTTTATTATGATAACAATATGGTCGAGCATTGTTGAAGCAAAACGTGTAATCAAATCAATATGGTATCAGGCATTGAGTCATTCTAAATTGAACAAAAGAGAATGCTGTACAATCGAAGAGTAAATAGACACCAAACATAATTCATAATTCGATTCTTGGAATAAACAATTCAATTTTGTGCGATTGCATACCGCTTTGTAGCGGTAAAACTTGAACATCACTTTTTTCCCCGAATAGTGTTGGCTCCTCCTCAGCAGCATGTTTGCTCGAAACAACTATTTGCCATGTAAGTGAGTGCATTGCATAGTTTTTGCGCGTATGATTTTAACAGCGATAGATGTGATTGCAATCGAAAACACTTCTTCGCCAAAATTCCATGGAACTGTGAACAACCTGCCGATAAATCTTTGAGCATAAATGAAATATCGGATGTCAAAAAGTGGCGATGATTCAATTCAAAACAAAAAGCCATTGTTTGCCGGTTTATGTACAACTATTATTGCTAGCAAAAAAAAAAATTCCTAACATCTCTCGCTAGCATGCATAAAGCAAACCCAAAGCGCTAGAATTATTATCATGCGCATAACAGCTTTTTAAAACATCACTCGCCAAATTGCAGCAAACGAATACCAATATTGCTGCTGAAAAATATTAAATCGAACCAAACTATCGTTAATTCAAATGTTACTTGAATGGAATTCGTATTAGCTTTTATTTTATATAGATTCCCGTATTTTTTATGTCACATAACAACAATCTTTCGACAATATGATTTTTGTTTCATAATGAGAAAAAAACGATAATTGATTTACTGTTAGAGCCATTTCATATAGGTTTTAATTACGTTTCTTGATCCATTCGTATGGATTAACTGTTTGCGTAACCTGTTTAAGCGCAGAATCATTGATGACAATTCCCAAGATATTTGAAAATATTTACGAGAAAATGGATAATTTGAGACCAAAGCTGACTAAACCACGATACAATTTCAAAAAGGCATCAACTGTTTCTTTTTTCTTTTTTTTTACTTTCTTGAAAATCCATCATTAATGTTTTATATAACGTAATAATTTTCTTCTTATGTGAATTGAACTCGTTTCGTTGCACTTTTGAATGCATGCAGTGAAGAATGAAAATACGATACGTTTTAAATTGCCATCTCCGGTTTTATATCGCAATGACATAATACCAATAGTATTTACAAGAATAAATTGATTGCTTCACATGGAAAACTAAAAAAAGTGCAGATAAATAAGGATCTTAGGTGGTAGTTGACATATTAAAAGAAAACAGAATCAGTGTGTATGCACACATTTGTTATGTTTGCGCATCCTATCTGTCGGCCTCGCTATTCGCATTTTTAAATATGTTTTCAATTGAATAGTTTCCATTTGATACCTTTTTCCCTTTGATTCGTTTTATTCTTCAATGTTTATATATGAATACGGTTTTTTGTTGTTGGTCCGTATTTTTTCTCGTTTCATTAAGTCCTTTTTCTCGCTCTGCTTTATTTTGTTATTTAGTATTTGGTGTTTGACAGTATGATTTGAGTTGGCTTGACAATGGCCGACACTTAAGCACCTTAACTACTGTTTAATAATAATAAACATCATAAATAATACCTATTTATCTGTCGTTCGATGTCAGTAGAAATGAAAAGAAGAGCCGATTGGCTTCGCAGAAACAAGAAAATACGAAAAATCAATCGAAATGTATCAAATCAATGGAAAGTGCATACAAATATAAAAACTCACACATGTATAAACCAAATACCTTCCATTTTTACGACACATCCTCATTGTTTGACTGATCGTAGAGTTTATGTCAATTGAAGTAGGTATATCATTTCGATATTGCCATTCATAAGTGTCAACGAGTTTGTTTTCAAGTTTGCGTAAATATTTTGAAACAATCATAAATTGTTGTCAAATAACAACAATTGTAATTTCACTTCCGCTATACTAATTCGAATCGTGTGAAGATGAGTCTCTTCTTGAAGAGTTTTTAAAATTTGAATTGAACACAAAAATGATGATTTTGGAATTTTGAATAGAAATTTGAAATTTTCATTGACCTTTTTAGGTTTCTATGGTTTCTATTGATTTTGCCGTCGGCAATTCAAATATTTTTGCACAAATATTTTGAAATGCAATATGTCATTCGATTTTTTTTTAAATGGAATTTCGTGTGTTTGACGTAGATAACTTTTTCCGAATTTTACGATATGCCATAAATAATAATTAAAATTAGTTTTATATTTAAAATCAAAGAAATATATCTATTCTACATAATAATCAACGGAAATATATTCGGGCGAGAACAAATTTTATTGATTTCTACCAAAGGCGGCTATTTTTGACCATCGGATTAGTTTCAGAGGGAAAAAAGATCTCATATCTCACAATACTTTTAATATGAAGTGCTGATTTTTATTTTGATAGTAAAGCATGCTAAATTCAAAACAGAGAAAGAACAGAAAAAAAAGTGATGAACAAGAATCTAAAGCAAATTCAAAATAAACCACAAAACCACGGAAACTGGTCACAAAAGCGCGACTCCAGTCAATTGATACAACTACAATACAAAGACGTTCAAAATTATGCGTGCATTCCAAAACGATCCACACAATATTAATATAGTTCAATGTATGAGAAATAATGACCGCTTTTGTGTGTATATCATCTCTGCGAACATGATACAACGAAAGGGGAACAAAGATAGCAAAACGAAATCTTGTTTAACAATTTTATTTGATGCTTTAACAAAATTATTAAAATAAATAATAAATGTGTTTTTTTCGCTTTGTCCTTTTGTGCCATTCATAATTTTTCTGGTTGAACAGAACATTTCAGAGCAGATAATGTTCGTTCATTCGCAAAAAAGGAACAAAAAATTTTTTTTTTAGCTTGGATCAAACCATGTAAAATAAATGGAATATCGTAGCGCACTTTGTGTTATATAAATTTTAATAATGTGTCAAATAGAATGAAGAGAAAAAAAGGTTCGATCGTGAATTTGTGGTTCGAATTTCTGATTTTTTTTGTGTCCATTTTGTATGCATGTTAAAATTAAAGCAAGTTGAGTTTCGAATCCATGTCTCTTGTTGTTGTTTTTTCTGTCTGTCTTATGACACATGCAAAATATGTTATTTTTCGATCAGGTTCTAAATTAACATCGGTGAGAAAAAACTACATGGCTTTTTTTACCAAACAATAAAAAAGCGTCAATTTTGACCAGAACAAAAACAAATTCCACCACAATCTGATTTGATCAAAAAAATTTCAACACACTTAATTTAATTAATTTTCTACAAGATTTTTTTCACAATTTTAATTAACACTTTTTCAAAAACTGTAAAAAGTACGATCACAGTTCAATATGAACGTGTCAACAAGTCATCAATTGTTTATATAGGAAATCAAAGGATTACCGACTCAAATGGAAGATATTTTACATTCAGCGATAATAAATAAAATATAAATAAAAACTAATTCGATTTGTGTGCAATTAATGTACGCGTATAACCGATAATTATTAGCACAGCGGGAAAAATCTCTCTAAAAAAACTTTACAGTCGGAAAAACAGCAAATATACAAACAAATTTCTTAAAATGGTAAATACAAAGAAACTAAATGGTACATAAAACAAATAAAAACGGGGAATTTGAAAAAAAAAGTGAAAAAGTAAAAAAGGCTACCGTTTGCTTTCAAACAGCCCAGAATGAATGGAAGAAAGAAAGAAAAATTAATGTGAAGTAGATGCCAAACAATGTAGGTCTTCATCGAATGCCTACTGACAGCTTTCAATTTTCTCAAGTATCATTGGTTAATTGCACTGCTGTGCATACTAAATGCAGAAGTAAAAGTAAAACCACAAACAATCGATTTGGTCCTAAGCATATAAATGGATTCGCGCGTGCATTTGGCCCAAAGGGACTCGAGAACAGAAAACAGTTAACAGATAACCACAAAGGCATTTAAAAATTGGCTCGTTTAAAATGCACAATCATTTTTGCGCTTTGGTTTTTTCTATATGAGTGTTTTCCATTCAAAATGCACATCGATATAATCGAAGACACCTGAACCACGCGCTCTCGCAGCGGACCAGTCCATGCGCGATGCATCTTACCGACGAAGGAAAATTAATTGAAAAAATTAGTTTGTGTGCATTTGGCCGAGCTCTGATTATAGGCTGTCGGCATAATTCATTTAACTCGTTTCATTCTCTACCGATTTTTTTTCTTTCTTCTAGTAGCGCACTCAGTGGTAAGTCGATTGAAATGTTTCCGTTTGACCATTTCTACCTTCGTTTCCGAAGAAAAAGAGAGAGAGAAAGGAAGACACAGATGCAGATGAAGAGTGAGAAAGAGAGAGAGAGAGAGAGAGAGAGAGAGAAGAGTTTGCTCAATAAAAAAAAATGGAAATTCAACATTTCAACATTTCATCGCATTGTTTTATTGACTCAACCTACTGAAATTTCAACAAATATTGTGGTTCTTCGAAACCAATTCCAAGATGAATTCTGAAAGTGTATATTATGAGTGAAAAAAACAGAACTTATGAAATTAAATGGACTACGCCCACAACTCACACCCATAATTATGGTTTATTAAAAACATTAGAGCCGAAAAGTATCGCGCTGAAATCGCACAATTTAATTCGGATTCATTTTTGCGCGGCTTTCTTTCACATTCATATTTTCAATTGATTCAGCTAGTTTCAACGATGGTCATTCGTAATGGGCCCGACGCAATTCAATTCTGAAATATTTATAAAAAAAAAACAAAGCAAAACAAAACAAAACATATTATGATTTACCGACAATATTTTCGTACGCAGATTGCTTTCGATTCATTTAGAAAAATATCCACTTTGTTTGGCTTTGTGTCGTTGATCGCATTACGCATTCAATTCGTGCAATGTATGCACGAGTAAAAGGTTTTGGCTTTCATTCGCACGCATTTCGATTAATTCATTTTCATTCAGTCCATTTGGATGGTAATTATTTAGCTTGTAGTTGCGTTACGTTACGCAATTTATACGCTTATAAATTGTGACTGAAGCCGAATCTCATTTGTGGTATTCGCTGTGACATTTGTTTCATGCATTTCTCTAATTAAAATTACGAATGAAACAAGAATATAAATTCAAAAGGATAATTATCTGGGTATTAAAGTAAAAATTATTCACTAACACATTTGAATATCCAACATGCCTTTATTTTAAGAATAAAAGTGGCGCACGATGGATAGAGAGCGAGAGAGAGGGCGAACGAATGAAACAGTGCGTATGACAATTACCACACTCTGCATACTCACCATTCAAACGAAGTTAAAGCGATTTTTATAACGAGAAATCCATTTTGATTATTTTTCTGTTTAATTTTGCATTTTTTTACGTGGCTGTTTCACCAGTTTAATTTTTCTACCTTCCAAAACGCTGTACGATTCTTGTTAACCAACTTGACAGGTCATTAATTTGAAATATACATTTTTTTTAGTTTGTTCGTTCGTTGGTTCGTTCTCATTGCTTGTCGTGTACGCGTTTCTTCCTCCATTTTCATTTTGGTGGTCAATAAACATTTTTATGATGTTTGGGTAGGAAAAAATAAACACAGTTCATGTTCGTGTCCGTGTCCATGTCGAGGAGCTCAGGTTGAAGATAACCAGCACAGCAATGACTGTGATGACGACGTCAACGGGCGGAAAGAAATTCAGAGCCGTAAATTCATGTTAACATCCGAATTATATGATGGTAATTCATGCATGACCAAAAATGGACATTTTCTTGGTCTTGAAAGGTGTTTTCAATGGAAATTATCCTTTAGAGGTGTCTTCAGCTTGAATTATCGGCCATTTTTGCATTCCCTTTCTTTAAGTGGCAGCTCGCGTCGACGGAACACATACATATGTGCTCGACATTTCGACACCTTGAAAAATGCATGTAACTGACAAGCTCACTTGAACATTCGAACAAACTGTCTCAGTGTCGAGCCGAAACCTGCATCGAAAAAGTTTTCACCAAAAATATTGGAAAAGTTTTTCACTTACATTCTACACAAAATTCCAAGGTGTAATGGCTCAAAGAACTAGATTTACCACAGAAAAATATACGTTTTCAGAGCTGCCACTTACACAGCTCGAAGCCATTACTTTGCACCGTGTCGATATAATGTCGATACAAATGACGCGAACATTAAACGAATTGGTTTTCACATTATAATCATAATGATCGTCATCATTGCGTCTAAAGAAAACCAACAGCAATACTAATTCTATAAAATTACCTCGTAAAACACGTCGAAGGAGGGCACAAACATAGGTATACTGGTATAGAAAGAGAAAAAATTGTTTGTTTTTTTTTCTCCTTATTTTCTTTTCACTTTTCCACTTTAAACAGCAACTACTCGAAATTCTTCACCATTTATACTTTTTATGGTTGTTTTATAGCTTCGTTTTTGTAGTGCAAAAGTCTCATTTACTTGCTGAGTGCTATTCATCAGAATATTCGATACTGCGCGTTTGTGTTTGCGTATTCTGACAAACAATGCACAAAACAAATCACAGGGTTGATTGATGAAATCTAATACATTTTAATTTCCCGAAATGAGGAAATGCACAATGATGTTGTTGGTAATTGTTTTTGAGTGGCAGACGTAAATCTACTCAATTTGATGTAATGGGCCTCTTGTTAACTAACTCTTGTTATTCATAATGTAATTTTTCATACAATCGTCAAATGCATTTCAACCGGGACATTTTTTTTTATTTTGGTCGGGAATTGCTAAAATAAAAATTAAATTTACTAAAGATGCTCATTTGATTTGATTAATGATACGTACGCTTTGGCTTTGGGCAAACTGAAATTAGTGAGTTTACAAGTTCTGCCTTGTAGTTAACTGTTGAGCATTCAACTTCAATTTATTTATTTGCTGAATATAATTGAAACAAACAAACTGATATTATAAGAAGCACAATAAAATTATGTAAATAATCTTTTGACAGCTGACTGCGAAAAACAGAATCCTCTTGAAAGAATATTCAGTTCTATATAATGCCACAAAATTTAAGTACTCTCAGCCTCATTAATGAAAATTGTGTTTTGCACTACTAACTCGATACAAATTCCCAAGCGAAATCTCAGCTGATCATTTAACTAAAATGTCATTTTGGACCGCTCCTATAATAATATAAATTTAAAATGCAACGACCAAAAGTACATATTTCTTACGATTATTTCACAGCATATCCAATTACATTCGTATTTGAAAGTAGCTGCTATTGCGGTTCAAAATCGTTTTTGTTCCCATTCTCAACAACAATGAACTCAAACAAAAGAAATGCGTTTGAAATTCAAGCAATAATGAACTACCATATATTAAAAAAAAAATCGTCGATTTCTCCATAGAATTGACCTGATCTTATTTCTTCACTCAAATTGTATTTTTTCATATATGAACTAGAAATCCTTCAATATTTTGATTTTACAGCGGCTCCAATGAAGTTCAGGTAGATGTCGACGAAATTGTTTCTGCTGACATTTTTTCTGTGCTGAAAGTGAAGGGAAATTTTATGGAACATTTTGTGCGCGTCAAATTTTACATGAATTGGATGGACAAAAAGAAAAAAACCATGTTAATACTTTAGTCTTGTTATCAATTTCAATTGGAATGCAAATAACATGTTCATGGCTATTTCTCACAAGCAGAATGGAATGACGCAAAATGAAAGTTTGTGCTAGTTTCGACCATTGCAATACAAAACAAAATTCAATTGAATCTATCAATCTAGCCTCTTAATCTGAAATCGACAACATCGAATTTTTATTGACAATTAGACACATTGAAATGGTCTGTTACTTTGAAAACGAGGCAAAAAAAAGAACAGCCTATGCAACATATTTCACATGAACTTGATCAATCTTGGTAGTAAATTCGTTGTTTCTCGGAACCATGGTCATTTCCATTTGCGTTTTTGTTGTTGTTATTGTTCAGGCGAAGCAGACGATGTGTCATTGCTTATAATTTTTATCGTTCAGCAACAATCATTTATCATATTTTTATATCCATTTTTGATTTGGTCTTCGTTGGTTCTTCTTCTCTTCTCATTTCAATTTCAGTCAAAAAACCTGAACCCACGAAATCCAGTTTCTCTCAAATCGATATTACACACACGCACACGAAAATCACGGACTCGTCTCCGTTTTGTTTTCATTTTATTCAGATGTTCATGACTGAATTTGAAGCGAATACAGTCAAGTCATTGTTGATTTGATCAAAGGTCGCAGGCAATAGTTTCTTTTATACGCCAAATCTGTGATGACTTTTTAGCAAATTTCTCAGGCCGATTTCGTTTCGATTTGACCAAAGCGAAGTGTTCTCACGTTTATTTAACGTGTATCCTCTATTTGATTATGGAATTTTATGAGTGGTGTCAGTCTACATTTATTTTCCGTGAGCATGACAAGTGTGATGCGTGCGTTAACGAAACAAATGAGTTTCAATTCAAAAAAAAAAAAAAAAAAAAAATTAAGAAACGCAAATAGTTTGCATTTTTCTTCCTAATTAAAATAAATGCCTTACATATTTCATGCAAAATATGAAGCCATTCTTGCAAAGCACGAGTCTCTTATTTTAATAGCAATTTTCTGGCATTTTCTCTCCATTTTAAGCACATTAGGATAAAAAAATAAAAAGAATTTACAAAAACTAAAAACAGACCCAAAAATGTATACATTTTGACACGTTAAATGTGTCAGTATGTGAAGGGTCCATAAATATCGAATATGTTGAAAATATTTCGTTTGGCTTCAGTGCATTCAGAAATGAGAAAAACAAAAAGCAGACGACGTGTGCCTGTGCCTGTGGATATTTGAATATCTCCTAAACGTTCTTCGATTCTTGCGTTGAAATATTTGTGGAATGTTTCGTATTATTAATATGATTGATTTCGTTTATGGCTTACATTTATTTGGTTTGTAATTCGACTGAGTGCGTTCGAACTGATGATGATTATTTGTGGGTGTGTTTCAAGTTAATATGCTGTTGATATTTCTTTCAGGCACCTGAACATTTGAACAATGTTTGATAATCAAATGAATCCTGAGAATTCATAGGAATCCTGTCAATAAGGTCGATGACATAACCTTTTTGGAAAATGTCAACATAATTAGAATGGAAATGGCACTCTGACAATTTCAATCAATTATTCAATTGGTGAGGGTGAAGAAGGTCAAGTAAATATACAAATTACAAACTATAACTGAACTTCGGTTTTCATATAAGGAAAAAATGCAAAGCGAATATAAAATAATAATTTGAAATCATTTCCCATGCATTATTAGTGAATTTCACATACGGTTTGCCAAGCATATAACCCAATCAAAACCAACTCACCTAATAATACTTACGTATCAATGTTAAATTTATTTTTATTGTGAATTCATGCAATTTTCATTCTCATGCTCTCCAAAACTGTATTACAAAAAAGCAATCGAATACAGATACATAATGCCACAAAACATTATCTGTCTTAGTCTCACCAAAGACGACAAGCCAGAACACCGATTGGCCCAACCATATGAGCTGTACATAAATAATAAGCTGGAACATTGTTCCAGAGCGTAGACAAACAATATTACGCTTTTCCTAATAAAATTTTTCACAAATCGAAATAAACCAAGAAGAGAAGAGAGAAAAAAAATGATCGCAGTTCACACACGAACAAATACGCCTAGTATCGAGTGCTTGAGCCAAAACAAGACAACCAAAAAAAAAAAAAACAAACCGAAGAAGGAGCAAGAAAAAAAATTAAAACAAATCACTGTGTCACATAAATCACCGACATTGTTATGCTTTTTGTTGTTGTAATATTTTTTTTTTTTTTTTTTTTTTGTGTTTTTCATGAGAAGCAGAGGGAAAGAAACATTACCAACGAAATCAAAAATGTGAAACAATTTTCTGTGTTTTTCTCTGCGTATTCGTGTTTCTGCACTTGCATGCATTGCTCATGATGTGAGTTTTATTTTTGGTTTTTTGCAATATGCAAAACTCAACGTTGCCATCAGTGCTAACACTGCATTATAGTATTTGTGAGCATAAGTAACAGCAACGATGCAATTCAAAGTGAACTAACTTGGTTCATATTGATCCAACATTATCATAGAAATTGTAATGCCATTCCTATTTATTGCAGCTCTTGACATACGCAGTGTTCCACGAGCCAATGTTTTTTTCTTCTTTTTTCTTTTCTTTTTATTTTTTGGTTTATTTGTGCAGCTGAAGTGGAAAATTCGTGCACTACTTACCATGTGTATCAAGTATTTAAATTTTGCGGCGAAATATGCATAGTATTTACATTCCATCTGATTCACAGATGGAATATTTCAATTTCTCTAATATCATTGGCTTGCAGCAAACATGTGCATTGGCTGGAAAATGCGCCAATTTGAACACTTGAGAAAAAAAAAATTAAATTTAACGTAACTGAAGAAAAACTCACAGTGTGATTCAATCAAAATGTAAAATCATTTAACATGACTATTGTTGAATGGCAATAATTTGATATTTGTTCATCACCCTGTGTTTGTCGCACGGGCACCTCTCCTTTGAATTCCGTTTCAACGGAAAACCAAAACAAATTCACAAGATAATGATAATAATAAATAAATATATGATTACGTACAATGCATGTACCGATTCTAGACTCTTGCCGCTGATGCTAAAGTCGAAGCATAAATACCAAACGACAGAGAGCATATTGTGCACCAAATTGCAAAGAAAAAAATACATATATTTATAAATGCATAAAAAACTTGAGAGAAAAATAAAGGAATACTTGTTGAACGAATACAGAGGAAAATAAAGTGAGCAAACACAAATGACTTTTATTGTTCGACTCCAGAGTTGTTGCTTTTTTATTCTTTCGCCGCCATTGGCTTTTTGTCGTTGTGTCATGCTCGCGATTATTATTATTTCGATTTTATTGTTTTTATTGCCCATTTTTTTTGCTACATTCGCATCGAATGTCTTCCTACTTTATTGGGTTTGCATATTCAAATCGCGTTGTCATATTGATTGTCCTCGTTCGGCAACATTATGTTTAGGTAAAAATGTTTTATAAATTATATTTTGTCGTGGCAATATTTGCGATGGTGTGATTGTGGATTACCATTTTTTTCTCGTTGGGTTTAATATTTCCAATGAAATCGGCTGAATGTCGTCGTTTCATATCGAATGTGGATAAAAATATGTATTAGTTTTTAAAATGCATGACAAACTAAAAACCGAGTGTCGAACGTTTTCGAAAGCTGATAACAACAATCAGATAACTGGAAAATGTGTTCGTTTTTCATAATGAACACAACCGTTGTATTTCGTGTTTAGGTTGTTTAT
Organism: Resseliella maxima; assembly: GCA_029041755.1. Lineage (NCBI taxonomy): Eukaryota > Metazoa > Arthropoda > Insecta > Diptera > Cecidomyiidae > Resseliella > Resseliella maxima. Next base: position 1,320,745 of record JAQOWM010000192.1, read on the forward strand.
GTGATTCTTATCGCTGCATTTGCATACAATCCTACAGCTTAAAAATATTTGTTGGCGCCATCTACAGACTCTCTCCGTTGTTTTCAATTCAATATATGCTTTCAATTTTGGAAATTACGGAAATTTACCTAAATTTGGGTGCAAGAAAAAGAAAAAGAGAAAAAAAATAGAAAATTGTCAGCATCACGACAAAAGTGCTTGAACAACGTGGAATAAGTGAAAATTCTACAGACAGTTTTTACAATTTGGTCATTGTTTGGATGGTATCATGTTGTGAAACGCGAGAACAAAGGTGCACACTGCACACGTTAAGTAGATAGAGAGCTAATCGAAGCCAATTTTCACACTACTTATCGTCGCACACACACTCGCTCTGACATCTTAATCAACGGAACCCAGTCGAAAGTACAGCAAAACAATTTCAGGACTTCATTCATTTGCATATAATAAGCGTGACTGTTTGCTTCGATTCGAACGATTGTAATGGCATTCCATTCTGTAAAAGTGTGAAGAAAGTGTGTTGCCTGGTGAGCGAAACACTACAATGGCAATACATGACAACGTGCTTAAGACCAATTTTTCTGCCAAACTAACACTGTTTCATCGTCATTTTTCATCAGGAACAACGCGAAAATCACGAAAACAATACCCAGCAAACAAAACATCAACGACTCTCGCTGCTATTTTGACAAATGACTTCTTAAGCATGCGTGCATTCGCTTGAATATGCCATGAAATTTATACGGTCATATGAAAAGTATTCAATTGTTTGGTTTCACTTATCGAGTGCGAACAAGAATGTGTATTCGAGCTGCAAAAGCGTTTCGTATGCAACAATTGGCAAATTAAGAGGAACGAAAAACTTTGCAACAAGATAAAATAAGAAAAGCAATGAAAGAAACATGCGTTTATTTCATTGATGAGAAACGAACAAGAAGCACACAATTTCCTTCTTTTGCTTTTGAATTGCAAAATGGCATGTTTAACAGCATTTCGTTGCGTTTTAGCCTATTGTTATCGTGGTGCAGCGAACAATCGCCAGAGTGAGCGAACAATTATGCGCGATTTGCTAAGTGGCTCAACAGGCGAAAAGAAAGATAAATTGGCATTAATGGCCTCATAATTGTGCACAAGGCAAATACATGCGCATAATCAACAAAGCATCGGACGTATGCGATTGCGATTCCATCCTGACAAATGCAATCGTTGATTTGTTCAACGAACGCGATTGAATCATAGATGATTAGCAGTCGTGACGACATTGCAATGTCTTCGAATTTTCATTTCTAGTTGTCACTAAGTCAGTTTATTCGAAGTAGTGGAAAGCATGCAATCCACACTCGATGACTTTCAGAAGATTTACTTAGTTGAATATATATGGCGAACATAATCGGACTAATAATTCACAATGCCAACGCAAATAATAAAATCAAGTATGAGATTTCGCACCGCACAATATGAATCGTCGAAAAAGATTGTTGTGGAAGAAAGAGCAAATAATCGACAATTTATCATATCGCATTGAAATTTCCGAGCATTGAAATTATGATTTACACAGGCTCATGTTTATTTTTTAAATATCGGTGTTCAAATGACCCACAGTATCCGATTTCAAACCAATAAATCTCAACTGATTGCGTAAACTCATTCAAAATATCTTCAAGTGATAAATCATTATTGCTACTCACTTACAAAGCTCTTGTAAATGTTCTGTGAACTCACTAAAAATGTTATCACGGAATTAAGCCGCTCGTAACAAGCAATAACATTGAACACTTTGAAATGAGAAAAAAAAAACTTTTTTTTTGGGGCTTGTGTTGGACCATTCAGACGCCCAAACATTTTGAGATCAACCTCACCTGTACCATTTAATCAACGATAACTTTTAACAAAAAAGCAAGTTTTCCTTTTTCCATATTCGTCGTTGAGCCACCGAAACGACAAAAAAGAACCAAAGAGCAACAAGCACAAAAAAAGCCATAGACCAACAAAATCATAATATGCATTTTACATTAATATAACAAATGTTATGCTGTAGTATATTTTATGAGCTATCAACTTGTCAATTAAAAGATTTTGTACGATGCATGAATGCGTGTCGGATGGTCGGATGGTGTGTCTGTGTTTGTGTAAAATGGAAAAGAGTTTAAGGTGGAATATTCTTATTGTTCCCAGTCGCACAGAGTTGCACCGGACATTTAACTAAGTTGCGTAGTAAACAGCACGAACATCGTTCTTTTCGACGGTTTTATTTGATTTTTTTTTTTATATTCGTGACCCATGAGAACGAAAAGGAAAACAATAAAAACGATTGGAATCACAACAGACTATCGCCATCGAATGACTTCATCTCGATGACGAAGGGTCTAATACCTTGTGTCCAATACACACACAAAATATTATTAATAAAAAAATTCAAAGTTATAAAATATTTCAAGTCAAATGAAAAACAAATCATCTTCATACATCTTTGTATATGCATATTTTCACCAGATCGTAATATTCGGTCAAATATGCAAATCTGAGAATTTATGAAATATGTTCACATTCAAATGACTTGGAGTTTGGAACTTGGAACGCAAAATGCACACCTAATCATCACATACGCGAATGAATTGCATGATGAATTGAAGAAAGGGGCAAGGAAACAACCTCGCAAAATTTAATTACATTTATATCAGGAGACTGTTCGGTTAATTTTCTTTGGTGCGGTCGGTATTAAATTGCGTGCGTTTAAAATTCAATGATAATACCACATCTTGAACTGATTTGTATTTATGTGCGTTTTCTGTTTCGAATGGAAATTCACGACTAAATCGTACTTTTTCAATTTTCATTTCTCTTTAATGCACTGTAATCAATTCAACGATGCGATGATTGGAATTTCAAGACAACCAAATCAATACTTTGAACGCCATAAATTTCATGGCTTGACTTTAATTATTCGCGCTGAATTGCTCCAAACAACTTTAAAACTAAGCAAATGAAATAAGAAAATCGTTTAAACAAATTAGTAGTTAAAACACGGTACCGTTACTGTACACAAAATGTGTTCGGAATTTCTGTTTTTTTCCAATGTGCCTATACTAATTATCCGAGCTCAAATACTGAAGCTATCGATCGCCTATCACCTAATTTTTCATAAATACCTAAGATAAACCATTTGTAAATCAAGTAACAAACTTAAACTTGATTTATTTTGTTTACTCGCAATCACTCTAAATGAACAGTATTTTCTCACTCAATGCGGCGTAATTGATTCACTCTGAATGTCTTGATCTATGTTAAACCATTAACAATTCTACATTAAATGTGTACTAATTTCCAACGCTTATTTCCAAAAACAAACGCGAATGTATTTTAAATGCTCGAAGTCTACTGAAGCCACTAAATATATTGAAATTATGCAACCGTTTTAATGCTAGAACAAAAACAAATTCACTCATTTTTCATTTGGCCTGGCTACGGCACAGTACTGGTCGTACTTGGTTCAAATATGCTAAGCAACGATTTAATTCGATCGATCTTTTCGTATGCTCCTAATCTCTTCTTGTATCTTTTTTGTTGTTGTTTTCCACACGCTTTTCGTTCGTTTAAAAATAGATTTGTTATGATTACATACGTAATCAATGAACTACTCAAGATATACCAAATGAAATGGAAAAAAATTGGTTCTGCTTCCAGCGAATGCAGCTCACCCGAAATTGAAATACTAGTTTCAGTTTTAATTATCTATATATTGTTAGGCAAAGAAATCAGAAAAAAAAAAATTAATAAGCATCATTTTGAACCTCTGCATATGAGATGATTGAAATTTGAAAAATGATGTTTTTTAATAACACTAAATAGGTTCTTCTTTTTTCACGGATTTAAATACCAGACTCGACGATTTATTGTTTTCACCTAGTTTGGGCATTCGACATACAGACAGCACACAAGGTGAATACGAAATACATTTGAAAAGCAGTGTGTGAAAATCGTTTAAGATCGAATGATTTACAAGAATTAATTTTTATGTTGGTTTTGTTTTTTTTTTTGTTTTTGTTTTTTACTTTAGAGAATGCGAAGTGAAGAAAGAATCGTTGCTTTTTTAAAGTTATTCTCGAGAAATTTATTGATTTAATTAAATTGTCATAGATATGAATAGAGGTGATTTTCCATTGGGATTGTGATTTGCGCATGTTGTTACGTTTTAAGCTCGAATAATCTGATAATAATGGCTATTTAATATCGTTATTATAGAGAAACATTTATGTGGACCACAAACCCGATATGTAAATGAACTGCGCAACAAAGTCATCAAAACGATAAATTTGACAATAATTTTTCAGTTACGTTTTTGTTTACGAGCTTTGACGCCATTTTTGCGTATGTAAATGTGCGAGAAATGAAAGAAAATCTCTTCATTTCATTGGAATATATAGAATAGAAAAGAAAAGAAAAGTTCAAGTTATATCCTCTTTGGTCCTGAACACAAAATTACACATCGACGAGAAAGAAAAAGTTGTATCGCATCGTAAATATTGCGAGAGTATATCTCTGACATGAAAAATCCTCAAATAAAAATCAAGCACCACAAATATAAAAAAAAAAAAAAAAAATGGAAATTCGGTGCGAACAATTGGCGTAAGAAGCGACAAAAGCGCTCAAATAGACACAAACCACATAATAATATACTTTTTTACGTGGCTCGTTTGCATTTTCTACGCTTGGGAAAAGAAAATTGATATAAAAATGAGAAAAAATGTGTTCATGGATCGTGCACGCACACGAAAGCAAAAATACTGAACATGAGAAACGACGTAAAAAAGCGCGAACGAATTTTATTTACGATTATTGTATTTGCCCTCACAATAACTCCGCGCCATCATATTCTCCTCCTCATCGTCATCGTCATCGTCATCGTCATCGTCATCATCGTCATCATCGTCGTCGCCTTCATCCGCGGCCGTGTATCATTAACGGAAACCGAATCAAGTTTTAGTTTGACTAAAACGGTTTTTCATGCGGATTCATACTTATTTCTTTGAAAATTTTCCGCGATTTTGCATATTTGTTCATTTCTTAATCCAATGTTCATGTACTACGTATTTAAATCCAAAACGTTTGTTAGCGAATATAAAAAAGATTTCCAAATTTTGTATATTTTACACAAATTCCAAACATCAGCTATGAATTATGTTAAATCCAATGCCAGTGTTCGTATGCTTACACCCGACTGTTATTTTGATAAAGTGAAGTTGCCTCAAACATGTACATTTTTAAACGAGTCGTATTGAATTTTCTGTCCTAAATAAAGTACTTATATGGTGAGAGAAAGCGTATTTCGGTTTTCATTTCATTTTCATCATGTGTCAAATGCAGCGATAAAATACGTCCCTCCGAATGCCAAACGAAAATGAGAAACCTTGTACCATTCATAGTAATCATCGTCATCATCGTTGTTGCCGTTGTTGCCGTTGTTGCCGTTGTCGTTGTCCTTGTCGTTGTAGCACGGAATGTTTGTGCGTACAATAAAATGCAAACGCTTTGTTATCTAAAATTATCGTTCCAGAGTTTCTTCATCGTTGCTTAGAAACAAAAAAAAAAAAAAACGTCTAAAATTGTATATAGAAATTTCACTCTGAATACAATGTCTTGCGCCAGAACCTCAAAAATCGAAAAATAAGTGAAGATGCGAACGAAAAATTGAAATATACTATTGTCGAAAACTGATGCCGAAGAGATGAAGTCTCGCAACAATAATAATATCAGCCAAAGGAATCTAAAATTTGACATCTGGAAGTGGCGTTTTTCATAAAGTGCACAGAAAATGTGTTGCAAGTACAAGAACATTTCTAATGATTTTGTTGTTTGTGCGCCCCTCCTTTTCCATCGTTACTGCCTTTCTTTTTGATCGTCAACGAAAAATTCATTTGTTATTTCACTGCGTACGCAAACGTGTTTATTTCCCATTTTCGCTGTGGTTTTGATATGTGGGAGCATGCGAAGGGTGTTTTTATGTTTGGCAAACTCGGCAATTTCATTTCAAAACATTTGTCCTCATTTGATATTACATTGTTTGATGTTTATGCATGCATCAACACTGCACTCAATCCAAAAGAAATGGGAGTTTCAATCTGACAACTCCAGAAAACGCCATTGACCGGGATGCATAGTTCTTTCGACTGCGTCGAAACATATACTTTTGGTTGAATTGATTTTATCATCGCTCAGATTACCTGGGACATATTATATTTAGGCGCCATTGACACACGTGCATAAATATACAGAGCACATGGAGAAACCTGCTTGTTTGTATGTTTCGTCAAAAGAATAACATTCATGTCAAAATTTGTTCGAATCTGACACATAACATGATTTCAACAACGACATGGCAACGCATCCATTAGATAATGAACGTTAATTTGCTTAAATCTTCTCTCCTCTCATTTACATACAATTTCGATAACGAATTGAATTCTTTCTATACGAAGGTATCAAACAAAGAGGAAAACACAATAAAAAAAAAAAAAAATAATATTAAATTTATTGTAATTTCTTGATTCGAACAACACTTGACATTTTTAAAGTGTCTCGTTCTCTTGTTTATCACTTCAATAATGATTACAAATCCGATAAGATTCAGAAATAAATGTAGTTCAGTTTCGGTTCGATTCGATTCAGTTTTAAATATTTTTATAAATAGACATGGAAATTATCATACAAAATCTACAAATTCTTACATTTCCAACATTTGACTATTCGTTTGCATAAATTAATTTTTTCTTCTGATTTTTGTCAATAAAAAATTATGCTTTCGAACAAACTAACGAGATGACATCAAAATCAATTGTCGAAAATAGTATTTTCAAAATGAAATCAAAAGAAATTTAGTTATTCTCATCATATGAAATTGCGTTTTTGTTATCAAAATTGTCATGAATATTGGGCGTTGTACATTTTTTATTTTTTAGCTTATTTATTTAGTGTCTATTATCATATTGAATCAGTAAGGATTGAATTCGGCCTTATCAGATCATGTTAATCAAATTGCTTTCTTAGTTGAAATATGAAACATACACAATCAACATCATCATCATCAGAAGACGATGCTGTCGCGCCACAATGAAATAATAAAAAATTGTACATTCAATGAAATTTGAATTTTCGTCTATTTTCTCTATCAAAATTATAATCGTTTTTTATTTTGTTTTAGTCTGTGTCATTGTTTTTTTATTTCGCCATTTGGTTTCTATCTCTTTCTCTATTTTATTATTTATTTGGGATTTAAGTTGTTCGAATTGTTTTAAATGCAACTTGACGCCACATTTGGATGGACGAGTTGATTAAATCATGTAATCAAGATGAAGTTGAACAAAACGTAATTGGATTAGAACGCATTGTTTACCTTTTTTCTCATATTCATCTTGATGCCGTTTTATTTTTAACTTTCATTGGTACAACGCAATGGAAGAAAATTGAATGGTTGGAAAAAGTCATGCAAATTAAAACAAATCAATTTCGACTTGGAATAAAGAATATCACTTCAGCGTTGGACGTTAGTATCTAGATCGAATCAGTGGATTAAATTGAAGAGAGAATGATTACATCATTTCGCTTTGTATGTCTTTGTTGTTGTTGTTATTTTACGTTCGTAATTCAATATCTCACTCATTTTGAGTCAAGTCATTTAATTAAGTTGTTTGCAAACGATTAAAATCTGATTTAAAAAACACAGCACGTACAATCAATAGTCCGAATGTAAGGGAAGTAAGAGCGATTACGTTCAGAATAACAATACTAACACCAACACCAATATCAACAATAACCGAAAGAACAAGACAAATTCATTTCAACCTATTTTTAGATTTGAATTGAAAACCATTAACAAAGCGACATTGAATTGCTCTCGAAATTGTTTGTTTCCATTTCCACATCAAAAAAGGTTTTTATTTTATAGTTCCTCTTTTACATTTAAAACTTTGCGCACCAATTTGACAATTAGTTTCCGGAAGAAGGACATCAATTTTGATTTTCTCACATTTCCAAATAGATATTGTCTATTTTGTCCAGTCCCAATTTAGCTTCATTTACTTTTCCGATTTCTATTGCTATTGCATTGAATCTCGGAACTGCAATAAACCAAATTGCAAATTTCTGGTGTCTATTTCAAGTGAAAACTGTTTATATTTCACATTTTGTTGGCAAAGTAAAGCTATGCAATTCGTTTCTTCCGTTTCAAACGACCTTTTGCTTTGAATGAAAATGCAACAAACGGAACAAATGGCCATTATAAAAAAATTACAAGTTTATGGTTATTTAGAACTGTGGCTATCTCTCATTTATGTATCTATCATTGGAATTTTTACGACATCTTATGCAGAACCGGCAGCCGCAACTGGCCATTTACAACAAACACAAAATCATTTATGCAAATCAATAAACATTTTTCGTTTCACTTTTCTCTTTCTTTCGTTAATGGTATTTTTTTTTCTTGATGGACAAACAGCCTCTAGAAATCATTCAACAAAAAAAAGTGTTCAATGGGCTCAAATTTGACATGCACATTTCTCAATATTTTTAACATAAACCAAATGAAATAGAATGAAATAGAATGAAAAACGGACAACACTCATAAATCACACTGAGTGGCAAAAATTACTGAGAATTAGATTTTCTTTTGTTTTGAACATTTTTTTCTTGCATTACGTTCGTACCGTTTATGACTCAGCCATTCGGAAATCACTGCAAATGGTTTCGAAAAACTAAATGATCAACAAAATGATTAATTCATTTTCATTGATTATCATTTGAAATCAAAATTGATTTGGATTAAATCAAACGTGGCAAAAAGACTCACAGTAATCGTACAAGGAAGATCCAATAATATAGCGATGTGAAGAGATAAACATTCCAAGATGTGATACAAGAAATTGAAATTGTTTACAACGTGTTTCACAAGAACCATATAACGTAATCGGTACTATCACATGTCAAACAATGAAAATGTAAGCAAAGGAGAAGTTAACGTTTTTTTTCCTATCCTTCAGATTTTTTTGTTGTTAGTGTTTGTCATTTTTTTTTTGTTCATAAAGGCATAGCAAAACAAGCGAATTCAATAGGTTTGTGTTGTCAGGTAGAAAGACAGCTGACCCAAAGACCTACATGGTGAACCAAAATGCTACATCAAAGCAACATATGCATGCGTAGCGTTTTCGGAAAACACATTCGCTCTGACAATAACACAAATGGTTTTACACTCATAGCAATATAAATCAAAATACCCGTTCATATGACAATAATTTAGTAAGATGAGAACGAAAGAAGGGAAAAAAAGTAAGCATTGGTTTATGGAAATCGATCCAAGACGCATTGCCGGCTCATAAATATCATGATGCTCATTACAACAAGTATGAAACGCCCACGATTGCACAATGTGTTGGAATCTTTTTTTTTTGTGAAGGCTAGTGTATGTAAAAATGAATTGAACCTTGCTTTATTGAGGATTAAAGTTTACTTACTTTCAATTGAAAAAGGGTCAAATGGTTATTTCCTAAAACAATGGCATTGTAGATCATGTTCTTTTTTCGCCTATGATTTGAATAAGCCTTTCCTATCATAAAATATTTCACATTATTACGCAACTTAGACTGAAGCAAAATATACATATTTAGCTATGAGGTTATTTTTTACTATTGTATGTTTTCTTCTTTTTTTCGATTTCTTCAAAGCAAATTCAATAGGAAGAGAATTTTTTTCGTGAAAAAAAATATTCATTTGTGTAATAAAATCAAAACTTTTACGACTAAAATTAAGCGGCATTAAAACATTTATTTGATAGACAAATTGAGACCTGCATGAAAACAAAATCCTTGAAAAAAAAAATAAATATATAAATGATTCAACGTTTCAGCTATTTAATCAAATTTATCCTCGTTAAAATAATTTATAACAAAAATACGATAAAACCGCTCAGTAAAAGTTGTTCATTTTACATATTGTTAGGTGTGTATATCTTTGGAACTTTCTCACACAAACATTGGAATGAAAACAAGCGAACAGCTAAACAAAAGAATCGAACACCTCGAACCATTTCTCTATAAGTTTCAATCCAGACGGACTGACAATAATACACACAAGGCAAAAGGGATGAAAAATTATTATTGATATTTCTTTGCCATTTGTTCCTTAACTTAGGTGAAAAATCGTATTCATTGTTTGTGTGTACGTTTGTGACAGTAAACTGAACCACTCGAAGCGGTGATCCGAAATGAACGTAAAATTTTTATAATAAAAAAGAATCGGGTGAAAAGAAAAAAATGAAAAAGAACAACATCAGGGCTTCGGTCAATAAATTACCAAGCATTTTAGTACAAATGTATAGCCGTTAAATTCGAATCGAGGGCCAAATTGAATGTATCGTTTGCCGCGCAATAGATTTCCAATAGTTTTCTGATCTAATCAATGCTCATGGAAGATAAACGCTTGTTTTGTATTGGTCAGATCACAAAAGGAGAAAAAATGAATTATTTTTATGACAATCTTTTTGTCTGTTGCTTAGTTTCATTCACATTTTTACGACCAATCCAATAAATATAAATATTTTATTTATATTTCATCTTTGTTCTTTTTAAAATAGTTTTGAATTTTTTCATTAATCGAATCCTTTTCCCGACCGGTGTAAGCATTTAAATGTGAGCCATGAATAATTTCGGGAAAAAAAAAGAATTATCCATTTATCTTTTAAATAAAGCTATTTGAATTGGCTTTTATCATAAAAAAAAAAATACACAATCTCCAATAAAAATTCAGTGATGTTTACAGAGAATTTGCAGAAACCAAAAACCAATTCGAATTATCCGAAAAACATTTTCAAATTAAACAACAATCTAAAGATAATTCGAGAACAATTGAAATATTCCATCGAAACAATGAAACTGAATAATGGGACAGATGCGTCGTGCTAAACATTTTCTCTTTATTTTCATCAGAAACTTTTGTGTGTCATAAAAATACAATGGTCATTACCAAAGCAGAGGAGGCGCAAACACATACAATGATCGAAATACAATTCTCAAACTCTTTGAAAAATTACTGTATTTTCATGTAACGCAAAATTCAATATCATTTCGTTTGTTGTGTTTTGTTGTATTCCGATGTGTTCAGTTGAACACATGGCTTTGTTACAGTCTCTTGAAAATTGCATTGATTGAAATTGTGTCGAAATGCATCTCTATTCCATAATGTTTAAATGAGCATTGTATTGCTATTGCTTATGTGTGTGGGTGACAACTTTACCACTATTTGAAATGAACGTTGACCAATTTGAACAGAGTAAACCCAGCGTTTGCCTTGCGCCGTTTTGACTTCAGTAATGACATCGTCGTCGTTGACTGTATGACTGTTTTGTTTGTCAATTGACAATGTAGGTTCATTGATTTTATGTGCTTTACGCCGAGTGACACGTGTGCATCTTCACTAAACGGTGATTTATGCACTGTCTCAATGCCTTTTGACAAAGCAACTGATGCGAAAAATATTATTCCAGCCAATTTTAATGCTTTGAATGCATTTCAAAGAATTTGGTATTTTATTTCATTGAGTTTTGTGATTAATTGTAATTTTATCTTCATTCTATTCTAGGCGAGAAACCATTCAAATGTGAACACGAAGGATGCGACAGACGATTTGCCAATTCATCGGATCGCAAAAAACATTCACATGTCCACACCAGCGATAAGCCCTACAATTGCCGTGTCGTTGGTTGTGATAAATCATATACGCACCCATCGTCACTAAGAAAGCACATGAAGGTACGCATTGATAACGATAAATTTCATATAATTTTCAATTCTCTTATCACTTTTGAATGTATTATTAACTTACATCTCATTATCATTTACATTTAGGTACATGGAAGTCTTGGTGAAAAATCACCGCTACACAATACATTTGATAGTGACAATGAGGATGATTCCAGCTCTTCTTCAATTATAACTGGCGGAGCACAAACTCCGCCATCTGCAAACCGTTTGGGCCACAACACAGATGTAAATTCATTGAAATCGCACACTCCATTGTCCATCAAATCCGAGCAAAGTTCAAGTGCAGCTCATACAAGATCTCCATCATCGGGCACACTCGCTCCTTCAAATAATAATAATCACAGCATTAACAATAATAATTTGACGGGATCTACATCGTTGGCTTGTATGCCACCAGCTTCACCCTATGGTGTAAATTCAAATTTGGCACCGCCACCATTGACTGCTAGCCACCATTTCAATCATCCGAATCATTTGCTCTACCATCAACACCACACACATCATCATCATCATCCAAGCAATGACTGGTATCATACGGCAGCCGTTGCAGCTGCTGCTCCACCAACCGACATTAATCATTTAAATCATTTTACTCATCAACATTTAATGCATCATGCAACTGCTTATTGAACTTTTGACAACTTTGAACAATAACTGGTTTTTACATAGAAATGAAAAAGTAATATTTTGCCGATCTAAACATAATTTCAAGAATTTTTGTATCAATAGAAATGGTCATTGATACAGTACCGCTCTGTGCCTACTAAAAAACATCATTTCAATTGGCAAAATTCAGATATTTTCCACCAATTCGTTGAAAGAGTGGCTCAAGAGATATGAAAAATAAAGTATTTGCTTTCTCAGATGAATGTTTTAGCACCCTTCATTGGATATTATATTTATACATATATATATATATATATATGTTGGCGTTAATGTAAATATTGCTTTCACATGAATTGTATTTAATAAAAAAAAAAATGGCTTAATTGAATGAAAAAAACTCTTTCTTTTTCTCTTAAACATATATAGGTATCGAAGGAAACGTCCACGCGACGTAATTATTTTAATTTACAATAATTCTAAGTACATTTCAACTGCTTTACTTCATATTATATTATTTTATTGTCACACATTCAAATGTATAGTGTAGTTACTAGAGCCAAAAATGATTATTATTATTATTGTATTAGCATATGGCTGATGCGAATTCTCCGCTATTTATGTATATATTCATAGTTGCAAAATTTGTCAAATGAGATTGATTAAATGTATTAGTAATAACAAAGCATAAATTATCCGAAAATTTGAGAAAAAAATCCATTTTTAATTTAGCTGTAATTATATTAAAAACATTTTATGCAAATTCAGATGTGAAATAAATTGAGATGTTGTAATTTTGAAGAATCTTCTGTTTTCCTTTCGTTTATTCTTTTCCTTCCGTTTTTAGTTACGTTTGAAAATTGTCTTGTATTAGATTCTAATATTATGATTTCAATACCGACAAACTCTTTATTTGCTCTTATATGTGTCATTTCAGAAAAAAATATTTTTTGAATGTACATTTTGTTTTATTATTCACAGAGTTGGTTGTTTTTAAATTTTATTATCAATTGACAATTTCAATTTGCAATCAATACAAGATTGATTTAACTTGTTCATTGTGCGTCATTTAATTATGAACACGAAATATACGTAAAAAATGTGCATTTGAACATATTCTGTGGTTTCATCATATATAGTGGAATGGGAATTGCATTTTTAAAATAATAGAAATAATGTATTTACACAACAATTAATTTGATTGGCTTTGACATGAAAAATGTGAAATGTGAAATGTGAAATATGAAAAGTCGATTTGTTGAAAATGAAATGGTTGGCATTTTAAAAAGTCAACAAATTGTTTCAATTTGCAATGAATATTTGACACAAAGAAAAATTGGTTTTCACCACAAAATAAATCAAACAACCAACTGATTCGTTCGATAAAAGTACAAAAATGTGTAGCGCAAATTATTTGATGCGGTTTCAATGAAATAATTGATCTCATTGAGTTTGAATATTTAATTAAACGATTTCAATTAAAATAATAATATTTGGAAAATAAATACGTAATATGTGCATTATCATCAATGATGAAAGATGTTGAAAATAACTTAAATTTAGAATAAAATTTTGCTCGCCAATCCAAAAATTACTACGCAAAATAGAAATTCAGCTAGGTCGTAAAGATAAAATCTGCATTCCATGTTTGAAACATGAAAATCAAACAGTAAAAACATGAAATTAATATTTGCAAATTGTTTATTAAAATTATAATTATTATTGAAAGTTAGTACTTATACGGAGAAAAGGGAAGGCAGCTATTTAATGAGATGTAATTATTAAAACAAAAACCTATAAATAAATTCATAAAACTAAATTCAAAAGGAATTTTATTGCACGCTTATTTCACATTCTACAAATGCTTTGGTAAGTTGAATTGAAATAATATCCATTGAGTAATGAGTATATAAATATTAATGTGAATGTGAATATTAGTAAGAGAAACATATCGTAGCATTATTTTCAATCGTATAAAAATTGGCACATATTCGAACTTACTGGATTTGTTGGCTAATTTAGCTGTAGTATTACTTACATACGGAAACAAATGACGTTTTCATAAAAATTTCATTGGCAATACCTTGGCATTTGCCTTGGGGATTATTCCTTTTTATTTGTGTTTTTTCACTTCAATCAGATTATAAAAATTAGTCGAAATTGAGTGAAACTCAACATTTTGTTTACCCCCTAGTATGTACATTTCTTTAAAAAAATCATCACCAAAACTTTGGGTGTATTGTGTAAATATAGCAAGTAATGATGAAAAATAGAGTATGAGTATAAGCATTCTTTAAGCTTTGAAGTTCTGTTGTATTTTTTTTTTTTCTCTCAATAAAATGCTCGATACAACGCCATACAAACTTGTGTGATTGGTGTGATTAGTGTGCTGTTGTCGTATCATATATTTTTTTTCTTCTCGCTTTGGTTGAAAATGCGATGTCACAACATTTTAATCAAAATCAGATTAGTAAAGTTGTCTTGGTTGACTAGACGGAAAAAATAACAATTTGTTATTCATTGACGGAGCATTGCTATAATCCGGTTACAGTGAAAAAGCAAATGAATTGATTTTCTTGATAAAATTAATTAAATGCTGATTAAAGATCTAATGCGATTTTATTGCAATATTTGAATATGGTAAAATCGGATTGGATTTTTATATGTATTTTTAACACGTTGAAAAGTTTAATCTAAATGATTTGCGAATGATGTGATTATTTCACTTCTTTTAAGAACAGAACACCAAAGTGAATGAAAAAGAGGTCTATTCATTTCATCAATTCATCATTTAAGAAGGGAGAACCAATGACATCAAAATTAAATGCAAATGACTTTAAATTGATTCACATGACCTTCGAAATTCAAACTAAATTATTCAATTGAGCATTTATTGCACTGATCGTCTTACAAGCCTTTAAATAACGTACGGTCGGTGCCTTACCGACCGAAATGCATCCATTTCGAATTTACTTTATACCTTTTGTACAGCGAGCATATGCCGTAACTACTACATTGACATCTTACTGAATTTTATTACATCTGTGTTACTGCATACGAGTATTTGTGTAACATACTCAATTGAAAAAATGCTAAACAATAAAAGTCGCATTTTCGAGGGTGGCATTCATTTCAGAGTGTTATAAAATCTCAGCTATCTTAAGGCAATTTTCTATTTCATAAAACATATTCTTTTTCGTGTTATTAATCCCCTACTTATTTCGGGATGTTTTCCTGGCCTTTAAACAACGAAAAATGGGGGGGGGGGGGAATTTATTTTCTTTCACACTTATTAACCATCTGCAATTGTTTTGTTCATTAGTTTTTGTTTAGCAAAGAATCAAGAAAAAGTAAATTTTTCAGTTTTGAAAATATTTACCTTTGCTTTTTATTCAACTCATCACTTCTCACCAAAAAAACAAAACAAATAATATGTTTTAGATAATATATAAGGAAATATTTGATTGAATTCTTATCCATTTTTGTATTTTGACGATAAAACTTATCGATGACATCTTTTCAAATCGAATGCATTAAATGGAAATGCCTCACATTTTTAATTATCTGGAATGCCAAAATCAAGCGATATTTCATAAAATATAAGTCAAATTCATCTTTTCCACTTAATATACAATTTCGCTTGAGAATAAACACGGAAGCGGTAAATTGTACTGTTTTCTTGTGCGGCATGTACAAGAACAACTATAACCGGATTCTAGAATATTATTATGTTGTTTGCACTGAGATTTGTGGGTGTATTTCATAATTTCACACAGCACATTGTAAAAAATGATGTATTGAGTTCATTTGAATGGTCTGATGAAAACGGTAGCGGCAAACGAAAAAAAACAGAAACAATATCAACCACACACTTGCATGAATCAAGAACTGCGTAAATTGGGGGAGAAATTGAGAAGCGTTTCATTGTGGATATAACGTTCCGAACTGTGCTGTACAGAACAAAATGTAAAGGAGGGAGCAAAGCGTGCGGTTATAGCCTAATGCAAATATAGTGACGATGGAAAAAGAGTGCATGTGATACATGAGCGTGTGCATTTCAGCGTAAATTGTTTTTTTTTTCATTTAGTTTCAACTTGCCATCCATTATAGCTCGGTCGATTCCAGCCCTCTCATGCGATGATGAACTTTGTTTTTATTTATTTATGAGGTTTTCACAGTTTTCTCAATGAATATGATTATTGCCGTATTACGTGCGATGATTCGCCCTCTTTCTTGTGTAGCGTATTTTCAATATTCAGTCGTTGGTTTGTTATTATGACTATTTATTTGATTATTAAATAAGATTTGGTGAATTGTGCCTTGTGCACAGACTGCCAAAGCGTTTGGAAGATACATTCAAATCAGCAATCGTCTGAGAATAGAAAAGTAAACTGATTTACTATTTTATTGGGATTTATGTCATTGATGTTTTTTTTTTTTAATGTAAAAAGTGGTTTCACATTTGGCCAGGCAGACGCGGTTTACAATCAATGTGATTCGTTTATGAGTTAAAAATTCAAATTCAAATTCATGCGCAAAAGTACTTTCGCAGCAAAAAAAAAAAAAAAAAAAAAAAAAAAAGACTAGCGTTGAGCCAGTGCAGGCACACGCACGGATTTACTGCGTTGACACTTATTAAACTTTGATTTGATTTAATAGTTCACTAGAATCCTGTCGCTTAAATTGTTTGTATAGTTTTAGTATGGTCATGTTTAAATTTCAATTCGGGATGATTGATTAATCGATTTTAAGGGTAAAAAATTAAATGATCTTTCAGTCACTTTGCTCATTTATCGTGATTAAATGTCATCAAACATTGTAGCTTATGAGGCACGACACACATGGTATGGACTAATAACTTGGAAACCATAGTCATGAATATCCATTCCAAAAAATTTTTTTGAATAATTTGAAATAGATACTGTTAGATTGCTCAAAACTTTGTACTTGGACCATCTTGTATCAATTTGCTCAAAAACCACAAAAACATGAAAAAATTCAGCACATTTAAAGTAGCAATAAAATCAACGATACATTACGAAATGCATAAAAGAGATCAACAAAATATGCATAGTAAAAGTAGGTTCTTGTGCTGTTGCTTTCTAAACGGAAGTGAGGAAAATGAAAATCGGAAAGTCGTTATGGATATGGTAAAAATCATAAGCAAAGCATAAGCATAAGTAGAAGAAGCGCACGCCTGTAATCATAATGTGGAAACCATTTCCATGTGCTCTACCATTCAGAGTTTCTTGTGAAAATGAGTTGATTCCGGTTCCGGTGTCGTTTATATGAAGTGTTGCCACTCGTGTTTCCAAGTTTCCCGTATTTCTGTACCACATTGAGTTTTGTTATCCACTATGCGAAATACGTTTTTAATAGGGAGAATATTTGAATCGTTAATCGACTTTGAAAAAAAAACATTCTGCGAAAACTCAATGAATCTTACTGGTTTGGTGTGTATTCAGTTAACATTGGTTGCTATCCAAAACTGATGCAGAAATGTCGGAATATAAACTGTCGAAGAAAAAAGAAAAAAGAAACAAAATAAAGTTTAGTTGAATACAATTTTATGAATAGTTTCAATAGAATGCCATTTAGTCCAATTTATTAGCATGCTTTGCAAATGGAACCTTTTGAAAGAATGTCAATATTATTCTAAGTGTCGCCCAACGATAACATCTTCACAGAATCAGCAACATACAGGAAGTAAATGAATAAGATAAAACGCATGATGAAAAAAAGCGATTCCAGTGCACGCACGTTTTTGGCATGAAAGACGCAGAACGAAGATGCGACAAAGAAAAAATTCGCCCATTTTATTTCGTTTTTAGGTGGCAGTCAGTGATGTTTGCTCATTCAAGCACACTTTGACTTTTTGTTGCTATTCGTGAACAACATTTTGCCTCAAATTTTATCCCTGATTGTCATTGGTGTCGATGTGCTCGATTCTTTATTACATTTCTTTGTTCTTTATTCTTTTTTTTTTTTTTTTCATTGAATGAATAAATAAATGTGCTTATTATTTCAAATTGTCTCTTGATTCTTTTGAAATTATTTCAACTGATAATATTTACTATCACTATTCCATACATGGCTCACCAATATCCAGAATTTTATTGTCGAATTAATTCATTTTTTGAAATATATGTGTCCCGTAGTTTTCTTATATCGTACAAAATGTTGGTCAGAAATCCAAAAGCATTAAAAATACACATGCGACAATTCTTGCGAAAGCAAATAATGCTATGTACGATATGTTTTGCATGTAACGCCAATAAATCAGTCTAATTCTTTGCTTGGATTTGCGATATAATCAGGATCTATTCGACGCACTCGAATGTTTTCATCACTCAATACGCTCACGTTGAGAAAACTCCATTCACGTTTTAAAAAACAACAACCATCGAAAATTTACAATAGCATTCATCTGGTATTGAATATCACCCGGTGCAACACGTGAGTCAATTCGTTATTTTTGTTTCAATTTCGAAACAATATAAATTGTTACAAAAATAAAACTTGGTTGTATGTTTAAGACATGAAAATGTGCCTCATCAAAATTGTCAATTTATATTGGAATTTTTAAGAAATTCCATAAACAAATATTCCATTTTATCGAACAGATCATCGGAAAAAGGAGTGTAAAAATTAACAGAACGATGATCGAATTCAAAGAGATTCGAGAAGAGGGTTTTTGAAATCACTGTTTATTATTTCTTTTGTGGGTAAATGAAGAAAAAAGGTTGAAATTTGAAACGCGTTATGTTGATCATAAATTACATTAAAATGATATTTTAATATTCACCTGCACTTTGCTTTTTATTCTGCATTCTTATGAAACGTTAAAAGTGAAAAAACTTCGTCGAAATATGAAAAGAGAAAAACTCATACATTTTTGGTCATTGAAAATGTATATACGAATGATTTTCTCCTTTGGTTTATTATTATTTATTGACACATTCATTTATTGATTATACGATTCTTTTGTATATCGGAAGATAGTTTTCCCCCTCTATTTCTTCTTTATAATTTTTCATACCTATAGATATTCGAATATTTTTCTTTGTCAAGGAGCACAATTCAATCATTTGCAAATCTGGACAGAATAAAATTTAACAAAAAAAATAACTAATAAAATTATTTATTCGAAGGAGAAATCGTACAAAAATTTTTGTAGATAAAAAACTGATTAACACTGATGTCAATTCATATCAAATTAGTGAACATATGTATTTGAATTTTAGCTTCTAAATGAAGCAAATAATATGCACGGCGCTATCATAGTCTTTTTCATTCACATTTGAGAAAAAAATCACAAGTCAGAATTAGTATAAACTTACAGATAGTGATGATTTGAAACATTGAACAACATATAATTTATTTTTTACACATTTCACTTTTCATTGGAAAAAGAATAATTGCAACTCACATTTAAATCTATTGACATTCACAATACAAACGGGAAAACAAAATTGTATATCGTAAATACGCTAATATATCATGCATATCACATGTTTGTAGCACGAATTTTTGCTTAAGATTGTCAACATTTTCATTGGAACAATATCTAATTATTCCCCATGAAATGATGCCAAATTATGAAGAATTCAATAAAACTTTGATCTCAATTTATTACGTCAGATTGGTAAGAGACAGAAAATTTATCAAAAGTTTCGAATGAATAACTTCAGTAAACAACTGACCATCTTTATTCAAATCCCAAATGAATCATGATTCATTCATCGAATGTTAACATTGTATAAAAACGTAGTATTATGATGTTCAGAGCGGTTTGAGGTTTCGTAGTCTGGTGCACAAAATTTGACTATGTCATTCAATTATTTTTGTCAAATATTTCAGCTTTCGTATATATAGGGCTATATATTGATGATTTATTATCAGTGTCTTTCGGCTGTCGCTCAAATTCAACATTTTGATAAAAAAATTAATTTGAACAAAATGAAGTTATTTATTGTTTTATTGGTGGTTTATTGTGTCATTGGCTTATCTGAGGTAGAGTAATATAACACATATATAATTTTTATCATGGCATTTTTAAAAAAAAAATTTATTTGCATTTTTAGTCTCTTACAAAAGACGAAAAAATGGAAATGTTTGTCAAGTTGGCACGTGAATGTGCTACTAAAGAAGGTGCATCAGATGTTGATATTGATGATGTACTCTCAGAAAAACCAGCAAGTGGACAGAGTGGCAAATGTATCCGAAGTTGCATTGCTGAAAATGTGGGAATGGTAATTCTATTTTGATTATTGAAAATATTTGTTCATTAAATCTGCATGATTATTCGTTTTTAATTAAAGATTAAAAACAACAAATTGGATTTGGATGGAGTTGTTAATTTGGCTTCAATGGCATTTGACGGAAATACTGCTAAAATACAAATAGCAAAAGATATTAGTAATGATTGTGCTGATATCACCGATCCCGATCGTTGCGAAGCTGCGGCAAAAATTATGGAATGTGGTAAAAATGCTTTAAAAACACGGGGAGAGTCATTCAGTGAAATTGTTGAATAATAAACAATTGTATTTTAATTGTATCAACATCATACTCAAAATATCTATCTTTGAAATCGCCAATTTTAATATCAATATTTAAATATCAATGTAAGTTAATACAATACCATGTAATATAATAAAATCATCATAAAAAAACAATAAACATTTGGTAATTGTTCTTTCAATACTAATAATTATTAGAAAAGCAAAATTCTAAGTTTGTTAATTCTGCTCTGAACCAATATAACAATTCTTAACAATAATATTTTTGTACTGAATTTAATTTCTGCATTGAAATTAATTTTTTGCTTCTAAACACTATATGCATATATTGGTAAGTAGTATTTGATGAATTCATTGAACGGAAATATTGAAACCAAGTTTCTTGAATTAAATATTATTAACATTATATTTTCAGTTACTTATTGTTGTAGTCAATCGAAATAAAATATAGACATCGTAAAAAAGAGTTATATTTTGCATAATGACAAAGAAATGTCCTCTAAGTTGAGATGTCGAATTATCTGCTTATAAACCGGAATGTTTTAAGTTCTCAACTTACAAACCCCCAAAAAAAACAAAATATAAAAATAATATATTCTTTATCGTGTTCAAAAAGTTTAAAGGCTATGAATTATCAAAGATACAGTTAATATATCTTAAATAGTCTAAGATGGAAATGCTAGTAAAATGTAATCTGCAGGTGTTTTCGTCATTCTATACCTAATAAAACATGAAGAAGCAATATCGACATCTTTGCATATGTAATAACAAACGTCATTGACAATGCCGTAAAAAATTATAGCTTTTCGTACAAAGATTTATAAATGACACTTGATTCAATTCTATGCAAACAAATTTAAAAATGTATTCGGTAAATATTATTGACTAATCATGAGTTTCATTTTTTATAAATATTTTGTTTTTACTTGATTGTTTTTGTACACTCATATTGACTTTATAAATAATAAAATGAAAGGGAAATTATATGCAGAATTTTAGATTTCATAGAAATATCTATAAATTTATTAAATTATATAATCTATATAATTAAAGTTAAATGGTATTCACAATGATGTTACAAATTGATTAATCAAAACTAAATAATATTTAGTAATGTATTTGTGCTCAATTTCTAAATATAAATGACCCAATAATAGTAATCATTGAATTTTTCCATATAAATAAGATCGTAGATCCATTAACTTATTCATAAGCAAGTGAAGTGAAGTGAAGTGAAGTAAAGTTAAGTTAAGTTAAGTCAAGTACAATCAATTTATCTAATTATCTGTGTTTTAATGAAATTTTACAAGATGCAATTTTGTTTAGTTTTTGTAATAGTATATGGTTTTTTTAGCTCATCTAAGGTAACTTATTTGATAAACAAATTGTATAATTTAGCCCAAGATTGAAATCAATTTCAACAATTATCGCATTTCAAAGGCCATGAGCAAAGATGAAAGAATTGCAACTTTTAAGAAAATGGCAAATGAATGCCGCATAACAGAAGGAGCCACAGATGATGATATGGCTGAAATACTTGCACGCAAAACGCCAAGCACTCGGCAAGGGAAATGTGTTCATGCATGTTTAGGTGAAATTTTAGGAATTGTAAGTTGGACAATAAATGTTGATTTCGTAAAAATATATTATTTATGATTAATTTTCTCAAAAAAAGATGAAAAATAATCAAGTTGATGTAGAAAGGACTGTTGAAATTGCTAATATGGCATTTGATGGTGATGCTGCTAAAGTGCAAATGGCTCGTGAACTTGCAAATGATTGTACTGGAATTACTGATGCGGATCGCTGTGAAGCTGCTGTTAAAATATTTGAATGTGGACATGAAGCATTGAAAACTCGCGGTATTACATTTGAAGATGTATAAACTATGGTTGATACAGTTTATCTGGCATATCTACAGCAATTATTCCATTGTAAATTGACTTGTATTTTGAATAAATCTATAACAAAGCATTATCATTTATGTTATTCAATTCATTTATGTTTTGTAATCAGAATATTCGGTCTGACCTTTGGATTCTGTCAACCTAATGAGTTTTCGAACAATGTCACATGACAATGGAAAAAACCAATTACTCAACAAACTGGAAAAAAGCAATCACACGATGATTCAACCTTTTGTGTGATGGCATGATGAGTTCTGATAGATTTTAAAATGGAGCATTCAAAATGAATTTTTGATACATTTCCGATATCAATTAATCCAAAATAAGTAAATCACTGAATATTTTGGTATAAATATGAGTATTCTCTCCACACATTACATCAGAGTGAACACTTTCTTCAAGCAAAAGCAAAACCATTTCATAACTCTAGTTATTTAAACAATTTTGATTGCTACATTTCAACAAGATGAAGTGCTTAATTGTTTTATTTATATTTTGTGGTGTTATTCATTTTTCTGAGGTAGATACTTAATTTTTTATCATCGTTATGCACAATTATTTATTTATGTGATTTTATTTGCAGCAAGCAATGACGAAGGAGAAAATGAAAGAACATTTTATGAAGCTTGCAACGGATTGCAGCAAAAAAGAAGGAGCAACAAGTGAGGAAATGGCACACATATTAGCAAAAAATATGCCAACTTCCAAAGCGGGAAAATGTGTTTTCGCTTGTTTAGCGGAGAGTACTGGATTGGTAACTCTTAATTGATTCAAAATAAAACTTCATTTATTTAACATATTTTTTGTTAATCACAGATAAAGAACAATAAATTAGATATTGAAAGTGCTATAGCTGAAGCTAAAAAACATCTCGACGGAGATGAAGCCAAATTGCAAATGGTTCGTGATTTGGCCACAGAATGCGCCACAATTGCCCATGCAGATCGATGTGAATTTGGAATCAAATTATTTGAATGTGGACACAATTTCGCAAAATCACGTGGTATCGGGTTTGAGGATGTTTAACTGAAATTTAAAACAAAAGTGTTCTTTTCAGAAAATGAAATGTTTTTTCACCACTTCTGCACGATAGACACCTGATATTTTTTCACAATATGCAAATACAGTGTATATCAAATGTATAAAAAATGCTGTTTAATAAATAATTATTACTGAACGCCTGATGTGATTATAATACTTTATTGATAAATTTCTATGCTGATTGAAATGATTCTACTTACATCCAATTTTTTTTTACTTTTAATATTATATCTGTGTGTTGCTCAAAATGAAAAAAATGTTTTTTCATCAGTGTGTTTTTATATTTTTTTGTTCTCAATTGATTTTTCGTCCATAAACCGTATTCCAATAACAAAAATCATGACATGATTCGGCGTTTACACACAATTTTCGTCTACAAAAATGTGACTTTAAAAAGGCGTTCCTCTTATTCAGTATTCATACAAATAGATACATTTTTCCTTCACAATTTTTAAAAAAATTGTTGACATCTTCAATTTGTTCTCAGAATCAAGTTGAAGGATCAAATAAAAAACATATTAATAATTAACATGAAATATTTTATTATTTTCACTGTGTTATCTCTTGCTATTGGTTTTTCTGAAGTAATAAGAACATATATGATATTTGATATATTGGGTGTATGCAAAAGAAATGTCGATTTAGATAACAAATGGCGTAACTAGCGTTGTGTGCATCGGAGCACACCGCGGCCATTTCCTTTTTTTTTTGTCTGTCATTACGCTATAAATTTCAGTATATGTCATTTCGCTGAAGTGTAAACAACAAAGATTTTTTTTGCTTCAAAAATGTCGAAATTCGTGCCTGAAAAAGTGGTTTTGCGGGGAACTTTAATAACCTTCTTTCATTTGAAGAAAACCGCTGCTGAAAGTTATCGTTTGTTAGTAGAAGCTTACGGTGAACATGCTTCAACTCAAAAAACTTGTGAACGATGGTTTGCGAGATTCAAAAGTTGTGATTTTGAATTATAAGACAAAGAACGGCCAGGTCTTCCAAAAAAAATTGAAGATGCGGATTTACAAGCATTATTGGATGAAAATCCTTGTCAAACGCAAAAAGAACTTGCAATGGAGTTGAAGGTTGATCAAGCAACTATTTCTAGACATTTGCATGCAATGGGAAAAATTCGAAAGCTGGCAAAATGGGTGCCACATCAATTGAACGAAAATCAACTCAGAGCAAGAATCGAAAAATGCAAAAAACACCTTGCTGAGCACAAAAAACGTAGTTTTTTGAGTCAAATTGTTACTGGCGATGAAAAATGGATCTATTACGACAATCCCAAGCGTAAAGCAGCGTATGTTGATCCAGGCCAACCAGTACCTTCGCAGTCAAAACGAGAAATTCATTGCCAGAAGGTTATGCTGTGCATTTGGTGGGATCAGGAAGGTGCCGTGTATTATGAGCTGCTGAAACCTGGCCAAACGGTTGATGGTAAGTGCTACGAACAACAATTGATCAAAATGGAGCAAGCATTGAAGGTGAAACATCCACGAATAGCGACTAAACAAGACAAGTTTTTTTTCACGATGATAATGACAAGCCACATCGTGCAAAGATCGTTAAAAAAAAGAAAGAACACTTCGTTTGGGATCAGCTTGATCAACCCGCGTACTCTCCAGACCTTGCCTCTTCGGAATACTTTTTGTTTCGATCGATGCAAATTGACCTGGCCGATGTACGCTTTAAAAACTTTGAAGAAATACAAAAATGGGTCGCTGACTGGATAGCTTCAAAAGATAAGGAATTCTTTCGACGCGGAATCCACAAACTTCCTGAAAGATGGCGTGAAGTCATAGCTAACGATGGAGAATACATTGGTTGAAGTGCTCATTCATTTAGTTATGAAATAAAATTTTCTTTTCACCGAAAAAATCGACATTTTCTTTGCATACACCCAAGAACACAGAAATATAAATTAGGAATATAAGGAATGGAAATATAGTTGAAGAAAATAGTTGATGATTTTGCTGATGAAAAGAAGCAGCTTCATCTGCATAACTGTTACAGATATAGAGAATAAATGTGCTGGTGTAACAGATACAGATCGACGTGAAGCTGCTTCTAAAATATTTGAATGTCTTTTAAAAGCAACCAGTAGCTCGTTGAATCACTATGAGCGATTGTTAAACGAATAAGAGTGATCAAAATAACAAATCCAAATCCAAAATCAATGACAACTAAAAAAACACGCAAATTTAGTATATATAGGGGAAAGTGGGGCTAAATTCGCTGCGCCAAAAGTTATTTCCTTTTCTTTATGAATCCGGTGTTGATTTTCTACTAGATTTCAACACTTGTAACATTTCTCACCTAAATTATAGAATAAAATTAAAAATAAATTAGTAAAAGTGATTTGTTTTGAATGCCGTTCGTTTGAAATTTGGAATAGATCTATGATTATTTCAAAAAATCATCAAAAGTGTTTATCAATCACTCAAATTAACATCGATTCTTTGATTTATTTGATTTTTAATATTATGTATAGACTTTTCGAAAATGGGAAAACATTCGAAATGCGACTTATGTGCCAATTTTGGTCAAAAGCCACCGACACAAGTAACTGATAGCAATGTGTATGATACCGACTGTAATTCATACCTAAAAAGAAGGCCATATGTGGAGAATTTATAGTCTAGATTGAATTTCGCACGCCATCTATCTTAAATTATTTTCGTTCAATTTAGTCTTTCAGTGACTTCAATAAGTAAGGTTATTTTCATGGTGGTCACCACCATAATGTCACATTAGCGTACATTTCAAAATTATTGCGGTCGAAGCGCCATGTACCTTACATACATTTTAAATGGGGTTTTGGTAGTTCATGAGTACACCGTAATTCTATGTCCTCACCATGGTTATTTTTTTGTCATAAAAAATGTAAACATTGAGTTTGACAGCAACATGTTGCTATTAAATGTGAATAAATATTAGGAGAGATGTAAAAATTTCTGAAAGCCCATATCTGATCAGCACAATTTATTTATGCAATTTAACGCAATAAAATCTTGAACAAATTTACAGTTCATAATTGACTGTGCTTTAATGTGATATATTTCATTTTACTCATGAAGAAATACTATTTGCTTAAAATAAAAAAAAATATTCGTTATATATTGGTAGTGTGAATTAGTTTTTTCGATTTTCTACAAGATGGCGTAACTAGTACTTAAGCACATCTGAACATATTGCAACCAACTTCGTGTTGAAGTATCATCAATATGCTTCACATTTCAGTACATGTCAGTTTGTCGAAGTGTAAACAACCTTCTTTTTTTTGCTCTGAATATGTCAACTTTCCAACCAACGAAACGTAATTTGCGGGAAGCTATGCTTTTCTGTTTTCATCTGAAGAAAAAAGCTGCTGATTGTCATCGTTTGCTGCAAGAAGCTTACGGGGACAATACTCCAACTGATAAAACTGTTGAGAATTGGTTTCAACGATTTAGAAGTGGTGATTTTGATGTGGAAGACAAAGAGCGCACTGACCAGCCAAAAAAATTTGAAAATGAAGAATTGGAGGTGTTACTCAATAAAGATTCGTACCAAACGCAAGAAGAACTTGCACCATCATTAGAAGTTGATAGAACAACTATTTCCAAACGATTAAAAGCATTGGAAATGATTCAAAAGCAAGGGCATTGGGTGCCACACGAATTGAAGCCGAGAGACGTAGAAGGACGATTTTGCATATCGGAAATGCTGCTCGCTCGCTACAAAAAGAAATCATTTCTGCATCGGATTGTCACTGGCGATGAAAGTGGATTCATTGTGATAATTCCAAGCATAGAAAGTCCTATTGCAAGCGCGGCCAACCAGCCGAAATGACATCAAAGCCGAATATTCATGGTTTCAAAGTAATGCTCTGTATCTGGTGTGTTTATTGTACTATGAGCTACTAAAACCGAATGAAACCATTAATGGAAAACGCTACCGACAACAACTCATCAAATTGAATGCAGCAATCAAGCAAAAACGGCCAGAATGGGAGACCAGACATGAGTCATTAATTTTCCATGATGACAATGCTCGGCCACATCGCGCTCAAGAGCCCAAAAACTATGTGGGAAATGTCGGATGGGGAAATCTGCCTCACCCGCCTTATAGCCCAGACCTTGCCCCTTCTGACTACCATTTGTTTTGGTCAATGCAAGATCACCTGGCTGGGCATCGCTCTTGGGGAAAGACACCATTAGCTAATATATGCAAGTCCATACAAAAATTAGTGAAAGCTAGCAAAAACTAGAGAAATTAGCAAATAATACGTGTTTATTATGATTTGCTTTATCACCAAATTTTCCGAAGTTATCAAGAATTTTTGAAAGCACTGACTAATTGAAATTATTCAAGAAATCGAAGTAAAATATATTTTCAATTGTTTTCATCGCAAAATTCTGTTTATACTAAACGTATAAAATCATACTTGACCTGTGAGTTCCCTATCGGGAACTTGTCAAATGTCAGTTGAATACTAGAATATTAGCAAAAATACAAGGGAAAACTAGCAGTATTAGAAAAAAATAGTAGAAATAGGAGAAACTAGTGATTCAATAGAAAAACTAATAAAATTAGCGTTGGTGTCTCTCCCCTTGGCATCGCTTCACTTCTTCTAAAGAAGTCAAAAATATTTGGCCTCAAAAGATGAGTCGTTCTTTTGGCGCGGAATCCATATGCTACCAGAAAGATGGGTAAAAGTCATAGCTTTTGATGGACAATACTTTGAATGAAAAACATTGTATGATATTCTTTGAATAAAGCCTTACTTTTTGAGAAAATATCGAAAAAACTAATTCACACTACCAATAAATGAAGTATATAGCTCCCTTAATACCTAATCATTCATATCAAAAGCGTTTGGTGATCTATTTGTTTTATCGTTTTGAATATCTAGTTCCTAAATTGACCAGCACGTGACAAAGGGTTAAGGAGCATCACAAAAAGCGCACATTACAGCTCCAAATGCATCCGTATAGAATATAATTAACATCTTATCTACATTAATGACACTTATATGATATTCCTAATTATGTATTGTTTAACTACACTCCTTTGCTCTAATTGAATTTTGTCCATTTTTAAAGTGAAATACATTTTGGAATGGAATTCCAAATTGGTACAAAGTGTCATTTATTAAACAAAGACTTGCATGGAAAGCCCATATAAATACCTGTGATTTTTGTAAGTGTTATTACATTCAAATCGTCTTTCGAATCGTAAACAACATAAATTTAGCAAATAATTTGAAAGATATTTTTATAAACTTTTTATTTCAACATTCAAAAAACATATGCCGATTTCATTTCGAAAAACCAATATAACGACAATTAAATAACTCAACAAATAGAGTAGAAGCATTTTCACCAAACTAGTGTATTCATCAAGCAATTTCAACTCGGCGGAGTCAGTTACATTACACGGAGTTTCATTGAACAGAGAAAATTTTCAACGAATTTAAGAGAAATCTAGCATCGAACATTGTGGACAGAAAAAAAAAATTTCAATCAAAAATTCATCCCGACCCGGCGTAAGAAAGGACAGATTATTGCTTGATCTTAGTTTTCAAAGAAAATATAGATTTGCTGAAGATGCGTGCTCCAATTACCGATTTTTCTGAAAATTTGGTCAACAACCGCAATCAACGGCTAAAGGCCTACGTTTGTAACAACTATGTAAATGGCAAATGTTGTAATACGCAAATTTTTCGTGCGTCCTGTGCAAAAACAGTAACATTGCAAAGAGTTTCTGCCGAAGATGACGATTGCATCAATGTTTATGATGAACCTTCAAAATCAGTAGTTTCGAGCGCCATTCCAGTTGATGGGTGCAACATTTTCTGCTTGAAATGCAATGGTTTGATTAGAATCAGAGAGGGATCATGCATATCATTCAATAATTACAAAATAAAATGGATTGTTATGCGCACATATGCTACAATAATTTCGGATATTTTTGGTCTATGAGGGGCACCCATCAATAATTCCGTTTGGTCGGTGGAAACAATTCCTTCGGAATTAAATCCGTGAATTGTTTCCGTTGAAATTTTGGCATTTTTTCCGAAACTGTTTAAGTTATAAGCGTCAACGGACTTTTTCAATTTTATTTTTGTACATTTCAAAATTTATAAACATTTATTATAATATGATAATTATCATTTGTTCATTTAATTTTATAATTATTAGTCTTAATCAACTTGACTCAATTTGTTGTGGTTAATATTCACAGACAACACACGATGAATTATCATATCACAGACGACACACGATGTTGGTTGTGGATTCATGCTCAAACATAAACAAGCCTCTTTGATTGCCTTTGTCAATTTTGCATCGTTAAATGTGTCATGAAAAAGGCTAAATCCCCCAAAAAAATTAGTGATTTTTGACACAAGGTCAATAATCGCCGAAAAAATGAATTTCATAGCGTCCTTTTGAATTACATCGTTCAATCACGTCTGGCCTATCTTTAAAGTCACGAATTTTAATCCAGGATATTGTCATTTCAAATTTTTAATACAGCGATATGCTGTATTATGTTAATTTTGCACTGTTAATATAAATAAAACATTACATTTATCAAATAAATAATATCGATTGGTTTCATTATTAAAATTTTTTACATTAATATTTTTATTTGAGTGAAGTTTTTTCAATATTACAAATCAAATCTATGTCACCAAGGAATTTTTGAACTCGAATTCGAAATGAACAAAAAACCTAGAATGTTCAAAACACCTCAATTATCAATTCTCAAACATTTTCGAACAAATTTTTGATTTTCGAAAAAAAAGTATTTTTTGAATATGATACATATTTTGGAACACATAATTGAATAGTGTTTGTTATCATAATCCTAGCGAAGTTTATGCTTGTCACCATTCTCTGTTATTCACATGTCGAAAAAAATGGCGCTAATTTCTACGTGACATTTTATCAAATATAATATGAAAAAAGTTTGTGAGGAAAAATTGAAAAAGTTGTTTTGAACTTACATTTTCGAAAAAAATGGAATTTGATAAAAGGCTTTACCGATAAACATAGAAAGAAAAGCTAGAGGCAAAGACAATTAGATAGAGATAGCGATAGAAAGAATGAATAAAATGAGACAGAGGAACAAAGAGATTATGACTATTAGCCGATTAAGGTCGAAATGATTTTCATAGTAAATGTAATACTTAGCCAATAAATTTCAACACGAAGTGATGGATATTCAGGTATATACAACAAGATATAGAAAAAGAGATGAACAAATATAGAAATTGAAAGTGAGAAGAGGAAAATGAAAGATATAGATAGATAGGAAGAGAGGTGGGAAAGAGATAAAAATATAGATGAAAAATAGAGGAAGAGAAAGAAATAGAGAGAAAAAATAGGAGAAGGCAGCAGAAATAAACACAAAGAGAAACAAGTTGCGAGAAAAAAAAAGAGAAAGAGAAATGGGGGAAATAAAAGAGAAGAGACTATTGTTTCAAATCTTCGCTAAGGGAGAAACACCTACTATTCCATTAAAATTTCAACGTAAAAAACGCTATTTCTTCTATTCCACTAATTTAATCCGTCAATAGTTACATTTGAATTTATTGAGTCGATATTACGAATTGACAGAATCGCATTGACAAAACCAAGATACTGACGTGTTAGTACAATTTCGAAAAATGAATCTTCGTATATTTCTGCACACATAAAACAAAAATAGTAAATATTCAATAATCTGTTAGTAAAATGGAAATTAACTAACAATTTTATTAAAATGCGTTAGTAATTTAGTGCAAAATTATTTTTTGAAAAATATTAATTGCAAACATAATTTTTTGTTGGATCAAACCAGTCATCTCATTCGCTTCTCCTCTTAGCTGCGTGCTCTTTCATATCTCCTACAAATAGGCGCTCTTTCCGACTATAGAGCAGAGCTGCTATTTGCGTATGTATACATAAAAAATAAATCAATTTCCAATTGATTTTTCTTAGTTATCCGGTAGGAAAAACGCAAAAATAAATTAATTTTTGACTATAGTAAAAAAAATTTCAAGACCTATCAACTGGAGGTGTCAGTTACCCAGGCTGATCCATGAATTCCCAGGATTTGGCCTGCATTCCAAGGCTTCCTGTTTGGAATTTCATGAAAAATTAGTGTAGATAATTTTATGTATATTTTTATATGAAATTCTAAATAGGAAGCCTTGGAATGCAGGCCAAATCCTGAGAATCCATGGATCAGCCTGGACAAAAGACACCTCTAGTTGATAGGTCTTGAAATTTTTTTTACTATAGTCAAAAATTAATTTATTTTTGCGTTTTTCCTACCGGATAACTAAGAGAAATCAATTTGAAATTGATTTATTTTTTATGTATACATACGCAAATAGCAGCTCTGCTCTATAGTCGGAAAGAGCGCCTAT
Organism: Resseliella maxima; assembly: GCA_029041755.1. Taxonomy (NCBI): domain Eukaryota; kingdom Metazoa; phylum Arthropoda; class Insecta; order Diptera; family Cecidomyiidae; genus Resseliella; species Resseliella maxima. The sequence goes on from JAQOWM010000192.1 coordinate 1,353,020, forward strand.
TTGTAGGAGATATGAAAGAGCACGCAGCTAAGAGGAGAGGCGAATGAGATGACTGGTTTGATCCAACAAAAAATTATGTTTGCAATTAATATTTTTAAAAAAATAATTTTGTACTAAATTACTAACGCATTTTAATGAAATTGTTAGTTAATTTCCATTTTACTAACAGATTATTGAATATTTACTATTCTTGTTTTATGTGAGTGGTACACTATTAAAAATATAAATAACAGGTATATTAGATTTTGAAAGATTCGATAGGATTTGTTTCAATTTATGATTTTGAGTAAAATAGTGTACCGAATATGTACAGTCAATATGCGCATTCGACATTTCCTACGTTTCGAAATTCAATAAATGTTGATACACGAATTCATTGAAATAATTGATAGCGTTCTGAGTTCACAGCGTTGAACAGTGAGAAATTCCCCTAGGTAGAGAGAACATAGAAAGGGAGAAAAGCAAAGGGAGATAATGAAATTGACTGGATGAATTTAGGGGGTAAACACGGTCCAAAGATTCATTTAGGTTCACTCATATCCAAAAGATTCATGACACAAAGATTTACAGCAATTGATTGAAATTCACTCAGATTCACTATGATTTGACAGATCCATCATATTAAGTTTACTGCAAAATCACTGCGATTTATTTAGATACACAGAGATTTTTTGGGATTTTTTCTCGTGTCTACCTAAAGATGAGTAGGAAAGAGATTACAAAAAAGAGAGAGAAAAATGGAAAAAAACGAAAAAAAAAAGAAATGAAGAATGATACAGAGGGAGAAGATCAATATGAGATAAAGAAGTGATAGAAGGAAAAAGGCAAAAAAGGGAAAGAAAAATAAACAGAGAGAAGGTGGAATTGATAAATGCAACGGGAGATACTAAGGGATATTGAAGGATGTGCACTCTTGAGAATTCCAGGGGGTATAGTGCTGATGAGGAGGGAGGTCTCAAAATATTGAAGAGCAAAAAAAAAGAAGGTCTTCAGTTTTTGACCAACAACAACAACAACAACAACAATCATTTAAAGACCATTATTGCCCTTCAGCGTCTGGTCTATTTTGTAATGGCAGCCCCTTAACAATTCTTCTCCAGCAAACCCTATCGAGAGCCAGGTCTTGAGTTTCCCCATTCCAATCATACCCCCTTTCGCTCAAATCGTTCTTAACCGAATCCAAATATCGCCTCCGCGGTCTACCTCTACCTCTCGGTGCATTCACTTCAGCATTCAAAATTAACTTTGGTAAACGATACTCATTCATACGTTGTACATGCCCAAACCATCTTAATCTCGACTTTCTTGCTACCTCATCAACCGAATCCACATTTAAATCCTCACGCACTTTCTCATTTCTAATTCTATTCTCCCATTGGTCCCTACGCGACACTCCCGAAATCATACGCAAAACATTCATATCAGCCACTTCCAAACCATGAATTAAATTGTTTGAGTCGACCCAGCTCTCGCTACCATACGTGATAGTTGGTCTGAAGATTGACCCATGAATCATCAACTTCGTTTCTTTACTCAACTCTCGCTTATTAAAAACATGTGACCTAAGTTGAGCAACAACTTTATTACCATTCACTCTGCGATGTTCAAATTCCTTATCCAGCTTGCCATCTTCAGAAAAGATGCAGCCTAAATATTTGAATTGAGACACCTGCTCAAGCGCACTCCCATTCAACAGACAATTCACTTGCTTCCGATTTTTCCCAATATGCATAACTTGTGTTTTTGAACTGCTAATGGTCATTCCATAGTTCGTACAAGCCGCTTCTAAATCGCTAATGCTGTTTTGTAGCTCTTGTTCTGAGCCCCCAAACAATACTAGATCATCTGCATATGCAAGGGCAGAGATAATATTTCCCCCCAAAACTACGTTACCCCTCAGATTAGCTGATTTCATAGCGATGAAACGTCGGAGCTACGCGCCCAAGCTACGTTATGCAAACTACATGACGTAGCCTACTACGTGCCCTAACGTGTTTATATGGACGTTTCATCGCTATGGCTGATTTAATCAATTTATCCATATAAATAATAAATAAAAGCGGTGATATTGTACAGCCCTGTCGGAGACCATTTCGCACTTCAAACCATTCACTCAATTCACCATCCACTCTCACAGCGGCTTCACAGCATTTATACAAACTCTTAATTGCTCCCAGAAGAAAACCATTCACTCCGTATTCACTCAAAACTGAACACAAATTAGCTCTCGGTATACAATCATACGCTTTTTGTAAATCGACAAAACATACATACATATCTTTGTTTCTTTCATGGAACTTCTCTATTATTTGTCTCATGCAAAAAATTTGATCTTGACATCCGCGCATCGGTCTGAAGCCTGATTGGTTTTCATCCAAGAGCGATTCGACAATAGCTCTGGTACGTTTTTCTAAAATTGCACTGTAAACTTTTCCGACAACACTCAATAGAGAAATTCCACGATAGTTGTTACAATCTCTGTTGCTACCCTTCTTATGGAGTGGTGAGATAACTGCACCCCCCCATTCCTTCGGGACAACTGATGAATTCCACGCTAGATTGAACAACCGATGTAACCATCGAATCCCTACTGAACAACTGCAAATTAAATATTCATTCCTAATCTCATCCACTCCTGCTGCTTTACCCCAGCTCAATTTCCTAACCGCCATCTCTATCTCACCTATGCTTATTTCCTCCGCTTGGATCTCATTCACACTTTCATTCGCACTAACATTCTGATCCACTGCGTTTTCAACATTCAAAAGTTCCTCAAAATATTCTCTCCAACGTTTCAATACATTCTTCCTACCAATCACTAGCTCTCCTGCCTTATCTAAAACGGCCCCTGGCGCCTGTTTTTTACCACCATTACGGATGTTCTTAACCTTAGACCAGAAAACTTTATTCCTCTGCTGCCCTGCTTCTTCTAAATCATTGCCGAATTTCACCCATTCACCCTCCTTAGCTGCTCTCACCAACTCTTTCACTACCCTTTTTTGTTCCCTATACGACTCTAAGTCCTCTTCCTTTCTAATTTGCATCCAACGCATCCATCTCACTCTTTTCTCCTTCACCGCCTCCTGCACCTCATCGTTCCACCAATCTGTTTTCTTTTTACCATTCTTACACACATGCATTCCGCAAACTTCCTTTACCGCACTCAAGATTGCACTCTTGAAACAATCCCATTCTCTATTGATATCAGACACCTCAGTCACATCAACTTGCATAAATTTCTCTTCTAATCTAGCTACATATGCATTCACTACTCTTTCACTCTTCAATTCATTCACTTTCACTCTATTGGTTGGCTTTTGCAAAATTCTGTTTATCTCTACCTACTCGAGCATTAAAATCCCCTAGCAAAATCACTTTCTCGTTTCCCTTACGATACACAATATCATTCAAGTCACCATAAAAATCATTCATCTTTTCTGCATTCGTACCTTCACACGGAGAATACACACTTACGAAACGATACACTGCATCTCCCAACTTGATTGAAATCCACATCATTCTTTCATTCACAAATCTATGACACACAATTGACTGCTCTAAACTGTTATGAACCTTTTACACGTACATCGCTCAAAGCCAAAATATCTAAACCAAAATTATTTGCCCTATCGACCAATTCTCGCTTCTTCAACTCAAAACCCCCTCTCAAATTCATTGTTCCAATATTCAAAGCGATCGTCAACTGTGGAGCTCCGGTCAAGTCCCGGGGAGGACGAGCTCCGTGGCCTCCCCTCGTCCGAGGCCCACCATTACTGTTTCGAGCAAAATAAATTTAAGGTGAGAGGCGTGCTAAGCCACACTGCACCCGAGAAAAATAAAACAAAACATGTGAAGCCGGTGTTTATGCTTTGGCATGACACTTGTCGTTCACAAACAATATCATCACAGTATACCGAGAAAATAAAAAATACAAAAATATGAAAATAACACCGAAATTTAAACTTTTTCGCGTAAACTTCACATAATTGTGATGAAATAATCACCGATTAATTTAAATTTATAAAAATAAAAATTTTTTAGAAAAATAAAATTTGAAAATTTACAAATTTAAATATTTTGTTATTGGAGCGAAATGAAAACCACGACTGTCACGGTCAACGCCATCTAGCGTTTTTGACCCAAAATTTTAAAGAATTTCGAAAAAATGTTCTAAAAAGAACGGCGTTAAGGATATCTGATTTTCGCTCACAAAGCTCTAGCAGTTTTAAATTATTTTCCATTCAATGAAAGTGAAGAGCAAGAAAAAAAAAGTTCTCAACTTTGAGATCGCTGGGGGGTTTCCTCTATGAAATCTTCAGGGGGTGTACAAACCAAAACCACTCTCCGTGCGCACGTCTGAGAAGAAAGCGATTGAGAGGAGAGGGAAGATAAAATAGAGAGAGAGAGAGAGAAAAAGATAGACAATGTAGGCGAATAAGAGAGCCTGATAGATAGAGAGAAAATAGATAATTTAAAAACGATAAAGAAAGAGAAAAAGGAAAAAGAAAAGAGAAAGAAGAAAGAGAGAGAGAAAATGAGAAATATTGAGAGAATGAATATGTTTGACAACCAATGAAATTATTTAAAAAACAATTAAAATTTTTTTGGAATTTGTCAAAACCTGATAATTGCTCCACAAAAAGTTGGGAACTTCTGTTATATAAAAAAATTCTTTGAATTTTCAAAATATTGTATACAATATTAATGCAATAAACTAGTAGTCTATAACAATGTAATAATTTATGGCATAACACGGTGAGATTGACTATATTTAGAAAACATTAATCAACATGAAATTTCATTTCATTTTTTGCTCTACAATAAATTGGCTCTTATATTTTATAGGGCTTTTTTTCGTTCTACACACATATCTAAATTTTTTTCTACATTCAGTTCAGTAGTTTTCTCATCAAAATGAACTATAATGACAAAATGTCAAATACAGTTTCGAATATGATACAAGTGTGAATGGAATCGACAGATAAATACATAATAATTGTTTTTTAAACGATCCGTTGATTCAATGACAATAGAAACCAGGATGCAACTGAGTGGCCGGTGCATGATAATTATAAATTGATTTGAAAATGTATCGAGTTCAAATTAAAAGGTAAAAGATTCACGCAAACGTTCAATAATTACAGATGGAAATTGTGCAGAGGGTGTTTTATTTTAGGTTTGTGAGCACTGAACACTAAGAAAGTAATGTCATAAACAGGTCTGATCTGAATCAAAACGTGTTGCGTTGCACGTTGAAATACAATGAAATTGTGCAGAATTTGTACACGAAGTGGATAAAAATAAAAATCAATTTCGCTTTGTTGAGCACATATTTCATGTTCCTTCCATAACTGTATCAGTTCAATGAAGTATGTATATCATATGTAATATAATGCTTCATGCCAGACTCTTCGACTCAACAGAATAGAACAGAACAGAATGAACTGCTACACTACAAACAGTGAGACGTGGAAATGAATTGATGTCAAAACACGTGCCGAATCCATTTCGAATTGTCAGTGGGTATTTCGTCTTTTCCATTCTTTAACTTATATAAGTTTTTTTCTTCTCCTCTTAAGTTAACATTCTGTTCATCATGATTGTATAAGTTTCATTTTTATATTCGAATTTTCAAATATAGTGAATCGTTAATTTTTCGTCTAATTTTTGAGATATGATGAAAAATTTGATTGGTTATTTACATTTTGTTTATTATTATGATGTCATAACATTGAAACCTTAAAATATTTTGGACAAAAAATGTAAGAAATAAATTTTGAATATGTTGATATTAATATAGAACTGAAATGATAAATTGAATAGTAAAAAATTGTAGGCATTCACGAAAATGATTATATTCTTTATAATATTGTTGTTAATGATTTAATTTATCAAAGATACTGTTATGAAACAGTAGAATTATAGAGTTTTAGCAACAATAGATTGATAGATGTTACATAATTAAGATATATATGATACATACATGTATATGTTTTAGAAATTAGAAAATTCGAATAATTTAATTTAAATTTCTTTTTAAATTTGAATTTAAATATTATGTGGAGCGTGTATCTATAGATTTGAATCATTCGAAATAAACTGGTCGTATACATAAAGCTCAAATATTTTGGGCGACTCCATTTATTCAATTAAGTTGCTTATAATTAGAATCCAGCAACATGACTTAAATTTTATAACAAATCTATTTCCTAGATTAGCATTTTACATTTAGAAAATAGAATATCCATATTTTTCATTGGTTATATCGATTCGTCAATATTCTCATTCGCATCAATTAATTCAACTTTTTCAATTCAATAAAATGTCAAAACATTTTTACATTACATTAGAATCCAGCAACTTGACTTGAATTTTGACACATAGTATCTAAATGTCATCAAGCAATATGGCTGCTACAAAAATTCGTCGACAATAATGTTGGCTATCGTATAGAATGTGTATTTTTATTATACTAACAATTGACTAATATAAAGGAAAATACATAGGATTCCCACACGGGTAAATCCGTTTTCATTTTAAACAGTAAAAATTTTGCGAGAGAAGACGATAATTTTTCTTTTTGGCAAAAGAGTGCATTGTGCCAACTCAGTATACAAGAATTGTGTCATTTATCGTATATTGTTTGAATGAAAAACAGCGATAAGTGAATAGTCGGTGACCACAATACATACTTGGGTAGTGCATATATTCACACCTGTACGTTGAGTTTCATATGAATAAACCATACAGTGAATTCATCGTTGTCATACATTTTATGTTAATTGACTTTGATTTTTTTTTCTTTTATAAATTGTTCAATTTAAACTACATAAACACTTTGAAGGTGTAATTTTTTGTTGTATTGAACATAAATACAATAGAGATTGCTAGTGATTATTGTATTAATATAACTTCATTTAACATTCCGGTGCTGTTTAAACAAAAGGTACATGACTCAACACTGATAAGAATGCTCATAAAATGCGTTCATTTCTTCATATTTTTTTTCTATTATAAAATGTAAATCAAACTTTTGCTTTTATTTCAGATTTTGAATTACTGTAGTTCTACGTTCGAAATGTCATCGTCAGCTATTTTTGTTCTTGATGTTAAGGGGAAGGTACACACCAATTTATGAATTATAAATATTCAATTAATTATTTGATAAATTACGATCCTATTATAATTAAATATTAATTTTAATTTTAATTTTAATGTTCAATAGGTGTTGATCTCACGAAACTATCGTGGCGACATAGATATGTCAGTTATTGATCGATTTATGCCACTTTTAATGGAGAAAGAGGAGGAAGGCCTTATTACACCAATTATTCAAATAGCCGAATGCACGTTTGCTTACATTAAAACGAATAATTTGTATATAGTGTCAGTAACTAGAAAAAATGCTAATATAGCTCTGGTGTTTGTATTTTTGCATAAGATTGCTCAAGTGTTCATTGAATATTTCAAAGAGCTTGAAGAGGAGAGTATTCGGGATAATTTTGTGGTTGTATATGAATTGCTTGATGAATTAATCGATTTTGGTTATCCTCAAACAACCGATAGCAAAATTCTACAGGAATATATTACGCAAGAAGGCCATAAATTGGAAATCCAGCCACGTATACCAATGGCAGTAACAAATGCCGTCTCTTGGCGTTCTGAAGGCATTAAATATCGTAAGAATGAAGTATTTCTCGATGTAATTGAAAGTGTCAATTTGCTGGCCAATGCCAATGGCAATGTGTTGCGCAGTGAAATTGTCGGTGCGATAAAAATGCGTGTTTATTTATCGGGAATGCCCGAACTTCGACTCGGTTTGAATGACAAAGTTTTGTTTGAGAGCACAGGTCGTGGAAAATCAAAATCTGTTGAACTAGAAGATGTCAAATTCCATCAATGCGTTCGATTATCACGCTTTGAAAATGATCGAACCATTTCATTCATACCGCCAGATGGGGAATTTGAGTTGATGTCATATCGTTTGAATACACATGTCAAACCATTGATTTGGATTGAGTCGGTCATTGAAAGATTTGCCCATTCTCGTGTTGAGTACATGATCAAAGCGAAATCACAATTTAAACGACGATCAACTGCAAACAATGTTGAGATCGTGATCCCTGTTCCAGCTGATGCTGATTCACCGAAATTCAAGACCACCATCGGCAGCGTCAAATATGCACCTGAACAAAATGCAATTACATGGACAATAAAATCATTCCCTGGTGGCAAAGAATATTTGATGAGAGCTCATTTTGGCCTACCAAGCGTTGAATGTGAAGATAGTGAAGGAAAGCCACCAATTCAAGTAAAGTTTGAAATTCCATATTTCACTACATCTGGTATTCAGGTAAACTATACGAAATCTCATTGCATTTTCCCCTTTGCATAAATTCGAAGATTGATTCGAAATTTATTTGCTATGTTATAGGTTCGTTACTTAAAAATCATTGAGAAAAGTGGATATCAAGCATTACCTTGGGTGAGACATTAGGGGCAGAAAACCCTTATAATGAATATATATATTCAATAGATATTTAGATAATTCACGCGATATTTAATCATATTTATTTTTGTTCTTTACCCCTAGGTGCGGTATATAACACAGAACGGAGATTATCAACTTAGGACAAACTAGTGTGGATTTCTACGATATTTTTTATTATCTATTCAGCAACAACACTTCAATTCTATACATTTGTGAAAGAAAGACAATTTAGAAATTCGATCAATAATTTAAAACAAAATGTCCATAACTATCATCCAACTGGAATAAAATTTAACTTGTAACTAAAATAAGAAAAAACGATTACATTTCTTTCTATCAATTTATTTCATGGTTTTCATAATTGGAATTTCAGCTAAATGTATGCAAATTAACGAGAGCTTATGGCCAGTACGTTTTCTTCCATTTATTTTTCTTATCGTGGTAGCCTCCGATACGTTGATTTCTTGGTATGTACAATGGATGGTAATCGTCTAATCGCCTGTCCCACGGATCTTTGTTGAGTTCGAAGAATCTTCGTCGCGGTTCGAGGGGCATTGTATTAAATTTAATTTTGTAAATCCATTCCCATAGGTAAACTTCCGGAACTTTATCTTGACGATGTCGTGGTTTGTTTGCCATTAAATGTTTGAAGTTTTGTTCCAGAAATTCTCGTCTTTCAACATGATCGATATCAGCGACTGTTTCTTCGTCTTTATTTAAATATGGTTTCATTTCGTGTGTACGTTCTTTAGGCTCTGCTAAATAAAATTGAATGAGATGACGCACGACGTCATCATTGAATCCAATAACATTGCCATTTTCATCGATTTCTTCAAATAATTTCATTTCTTCAGTTCCCCAACATTTATTTGTTCGGCGATTGCGATCGAAAAACACAGTTTCAAATACTGTTGTGTTTAATTGATAAACATAAAATGACCAGTTTTGTCCATCCGTTAATATAGTTTGTGTTGTTAAGGGATAAGTTATCTCGTTGAATGTTGAAAAACCTTGATAATATGCTTGCCCAATGAGCCATCCAAAACTGTTAAGAATAGCTTGAGCTTTCAGTGCATTTTGCTTATCTGTTGGATCATATTCATTGTATGGCACTTTGTACATGTGTCGATTGTGGTAACACAACTGACCGAATTCATGTTCGCTGCCAGGCCAAAATCCAGGAATAGTTCTAACATGTTGATAAACTCGTTGATAACCCAAAGATTGAGGATCGCATCTCGATTTTGGAATCTCTTCAATATCAAATGCTTCACTTTCCATATCATTAATCACTGGTTCCAAAGGTAATCGATTTCTTATTGACAAAATCGGATTTCCTATGTAAAAAATATTTCTAAATATGTTACGAAACTCCATTTTGATTCGCCATTACTTACCAACATATTGAAATGGTCTGTCAACTGGTTCGTTTATCTCTTCCTCTGTCAATGGTACTTTTCGTTCAATCCAAATCTTTTTATCTTTGGGAGGTTCAATTCCTACGATATTTTTTAATTTATAATTTAACGGGCACGAAAATTGAATATGTTATAAGCAGTTCACCAATTAAATACGAAAAATTTCTTACCGCCAACCATCCAAAATGCTTCATGTCTTGGCTCAATATCTACTTCAGACTCAATCAAATGTGGTGCTACAGAGAATAGACTTTTAATGATGATCCGATTCAAATCTCTGCACACTTCAGTCGTTCGCAATTTATTTTTTTCTTCTTCCGACATCTTTGGATTTGATTCATAAGTAGGCCTTCATTTACAAAAATATCACAAATGATACAATGCGTGGACATTGAAAACGATTAATGATAATTTATTACCTGAAACCGTTGTACTGAAATGAAATTGCGTCAATAACTTGATCACGAATGTTATTTACTAAAACATCGATTTCATCTGCTGAACGCTTGAACCATCCACTCGGTATGCCAGTTTCGTATTGTGTTCGTGTCCAATGTTGAAAGTACGGAAAGCAATTGTAATGGTATTCATCATTAACAAGTGGAGTTGTACGAAGGCCCCAATATGCTGGCATATTCACTTTGATTAACTTTTCTTCGATAGTTGAACAGTTTTTGACTTTTTCGTGCCATTCCAATTTCTCACGTTCAACTACCTTTTTCTTTGAATTATCTACAATTTCTGGGTATTTAACTTCAGCATTTTCCGTGCTTTGAACAATAGCATTTCGCGCTACACAATACCGCCTGAATGCCAAGAGGCTAGGCCTTAAGTGAATGGCCAAGGTTTTATTCAATCTTGAGCTAACCAGAGAAACAGCCATTTTTGGCAAACTTATTCACATTTCTTGGTATTTATTGAGGTTATGTTTTGGATTTCTGTCAAAAAAAATCATTTCATTTTCATTTTGTGACACTTGTCATAGCAGTTTAGTTTATTGATTATAAAGTAATTTGAAAATGAATGAAATTGTTTTGTTTGATTATTTTTTTTTTTGATATCGAAATCATTATTATCATAATGTCTACTGGTCAATCAAACTCTTCTTCAAAAAAGATTTGCTTCCAACCGTTTAAGTGAAATTCCATAACATAAAGCAATGAATTCGCCGTAACAAAAAAGGATAGTATTCGTTACATATCTATTGATCTCATTTGCACCAATGAAATTCACGAATGAGACGGTGTGTCAAAAACGGGCGCAATTCTCATATGAAACAAAAAGTCGTAATAGCGCGCGTATTGTTATTCGATATAAATTTTGAACAACAGAGAAGAGCTGAAGCAAAAGAGAAAGAGATAAACGGAATTTTTCCATACCTATGCGTATTTGAGAATTTCAATGTGAGAGTATATTTGTGTTTGTGTTGTGAATGTAATGGATCGTGTATGAGTGAATGTATTTTGTTGTGCATAAAGTGCGAACGCAATGATACATAGAGTCACAGCCAATGGGGCGATTTACATCGAGTTTGCTATTGTAAGGGCAGTGCACAGGCAGAAGAAAGTGAAGAAAATCTTATTTTAGCCTAAATTTAATTTATTCAATACTCTGTAAGCAAATTGTATATATTTTGATTGAATATCGTGTGATTTTCGTCGATTTTAATCTCAACATTTTAAATTCTTTCTGCTGGTAATTCCCAAATATTGAAGTGCATAAGTGGTGAACGGAAAGAAGCAAAGTGAATTGTTGCAATAAAATTGTATAAAAGTTTTTTTAGTTTTGAATGTAATTTTTCGCAAAATTGTGCATTATGAACTAAGCGATTTTAAAAGAGATAAAAAATGCCAAAATCACAACATCAAATTCATTGCTTGAGGCTTCTTGTGATAAAGCATACTAACTGAATCGCGCAAAAACATTTTCAGCAAGTGTATAACACTTTGAAAAAAACATGAAATTTGTTTTTATTTAGTTCGATCATTGACCAGATCCTTCCAACATTCTTTGAAATACTTTGAAAGTGCGATTAAGAATTAAAAGAAAAAAATAATAAGGTTCTACCTTCTGGCAAACTAAATAAATAACAGATTCAAGCTTTTAAAGCAAAACGCGAAATAACTGTAAACTAAAAACGAATCGAATGAATCAGGTAAGAGCACTTGTTAGTTGTTCTCCAGAAATGAGTTGATTTGATTTGATTTGATTTGATTTATGTATTCTTCATGGGCTTTTGGTATATTTGTCTTGAGCATTTTTCTTGGATTTTTTTCATTTCACATTTGATAACGTACAATCATTCTTTTGCACATATCATATGATGCGATCTTTTTCGTTTTGTTTAAATAAGTCATTTGTTAGAGTAAAATGGTAAAACTGAGATTAAATGGATATCAAAGAGAAAGATAAGAGAAAAAAAAATCGCAATAATTGCATGCAAGAACCAAACCTCTAGCACAATCTATGTGACAGCATTGTGTGAGTGCTATCCAAGCAAATGTTGGTGCGTATGTACATTTGCATGTAATATTTTTGTTGTTGTAACATTTGCTACATTGCCGTTGCGTTGCGCATCGCACATAGTGTATGTTCCTTGACTATTTCGCCGTGTCTCGTTGTATAAAGGCGCTTTATAAACATGGCTGCATATAAAACTCCATAATAAAATGTGTAAATAAATTCCACGTTAATAGCTCAATCGAAAAGAAAACCGTTCTATTGAATTCAATTCGAAAGAAAAAGTTGAATTGAAAATCTACGATTTGGGTGTTGTGAGAAAGAAAGAAAGAAAGAAAGAAAGAAAGAAAGAAAGAAAGAATTAATTTTTTAATCATGAATATTTGCACATATTTTCGGTGCAACCAAATCATAAATGAACAGTACAGTCATATTGCACGCTTTGCATGCATTGTGTGTTTTGTTGTTGTCGTTGTCAAATCGTCTGTATGCTTTTCGTATTGGTAATGCTCACTCCGCTACAATTATTTTGAAAATCAATGGTATTCGAACATAGCCTGAGTCTATTATACTGAGAACAAAAAATTGAAACACTCAGTGCACAAAGTGTCTCCGTTGATTTCAGCAGTTAAACTGACTCTATTTTTTTTTCTTGCCTTTCCGTTAACTGTATGAATCAGAGAATTGCATAGGTCGTAAATTTGACCTCTATTGTAACTTGTTGCGGCTTTTTTCAATATTTTGAACGAGTTGATAGATAGAGTCTCGAATGTGTCACTCGTATTTGTACAGTTATTTCTTTTTTTATTGTATTTTTTGTAATTGATTTTCGTGAAAAGAAACCACATTCATTTTGATTAAATGTATTAATGTAATTAATTTTGTTTTCATGTTTTTCATCATTTCATACTTTTATATCGTTTTGATTTGCTTTCATTTTTTTCTCATATTGTGTTTTAGTTTAATAAGAATCATTTTCGTTCTTCGTTCACTGTGGAGAGAATTCGAATCAAGTCATAAGTATATGATAATAAATAAAATCATCTTATTCATAACTGCACATTAAGAGCACTCAATTGGCTAATTTTGAAATTTAAGGCGAATTCATCACTTGCACCTCATTGTAGAATTAGGCATAGAAAAAAAAGAACAAAAAAGTGAAAATGAATTCCTTTCTTGATGTCACAGCAAACCAACGGTCGTCTTTGAATACACATAAAAACTTCAGTGACTTGAAACAATTGTCTCCAAAATTGACCCATACACCGTTGGCTCAGCAATCCAATAATACAAATCATACAAAAACACTGTCGAGTCAAAACGGATCGAATCAAACGAAAAATAGCAATCGGCGCAAACATATTACATATCAATCGAATGGCAAAAAACGAAATTATAGCGGATCGCACCATTCAAATTTAGGTGTAAGCAACAGTGCTGACAGTCGACAGTACCAACAATTAGAAAATAATAGCAGTTCAAATCACAATGCCACGGTCTCAGGCAAAAAAGGAGATAAATTTCAGACAAAGGACAGATTTGATTCAGTGCGATCAACGACCACGTCTTCTAGTGTAAGCAGCAACAGCAGTGAAAGCAGCTCAGATAAAAGCAATAGTAAGCCTAGCAAAAGTATTTCTCACACTGAATTCACAACATATTTATAATTAGACTTGCAATGATTATGACAATAATGACAATGACAATGATTCAATTTATAATTTCAGATCGAATTTCAAGACCAAACACAAACACAATACCGTCAAACATGGATATTCGATCGGCAAGACTAATGATCCCGCATCCTGCGGCTCAACATATGTCACTGTTATCACCAAACACTAAGTCTATTTACAGTCTTGAATATTTGCACCAAGTAGGATCGCAAATATCCGATCATTATCGAGCGCAGCAGAGTGATTTTTACAATTCAAGCGGAAACAATAACTCGAACGGAAATCGTTCATCATACACAAATGATCGGAATAATGGGACACGATTCAGTAATTCGAATGCCAACGGTGGCCATAAATATTCAAAGTCATCAACACAATCTAGTAATGCGTCTGCATCACCTCCATTATCGATAACATCAAGTGGTAGCAGTACGAACAGTACGAAAAATAGCCGATCATCAAAGGCATTTAATGGCAATTCAATGCATCATCGAAATATTCAAACTACACCAACACTTCAGCAATCGCATAATGGTTACTTCCAGGCACATAACATCCCCTTCTTTCATTCCGCCGCTTCAAATGGCATGCAACAGATGTTTTCATCAGCAATTAGTCCTAGCAGTCAGTCTCAACACTCGAATCCATCCGTAGGAATGTACGTTCAGCAGAATTCATCATCGGTTTATCATTCGAACAATAACTATCACAGTCATAACCGAAATTACAGTAACAGTGGAAACAAGAAAAACTGGAATTTCTATAGGTAATTTAGATGAGATGCTATTTTATTTGGAGTCTTTTTCCAATGGAAAACCAAATCAATTTTTTTTTTTTTTTTTTTTTTCAATATCTAGCAGCAAATTGAAATCTGAATTGAATGGAAATTACAGTTCAAATAGTTCCACAGCAAGCAGTACCAATAGCACTGGGAAAACAAGTTCTACTAAATCCACTTCATCTCTGTTGCCGCGAAATGAAACGCCACCATCATCTGAAAGTTCAAATAAAAAGTCAAATCAATCAGAAAAATTGACTATCAAGAAATCGGCAAATAAAAGCACACAGATTGAATCACCGCCACCAAGTCTGAAAACATTTAGTCTAAGTGATAGCGAAACGTCTAGTTCAAAGGTCAAGCAATTGCCACCGAATGATTACTTCCGCTTCCCAAAATCGAAAGCATCTTCATCGCCTGTCATCAGCACGAACTCTCCATCAATTCGATGTGATAATAATTCGCCGAAACACTTAATATCACATTCGTTCTTATCAGCAATAGATAAAGATTGTCTCAAGAAAGTTGGGGTTACTCCAGAACATCCTAGTTTGTTGAGCGAAAATTCTGATAAAAGTTCATTTAATCATAACACATCGAATTTTCCACCAACTCAACGGACAAATTTTTCAGTGCCATCGCGATTCATTAGCACAGGTTCAATGCTTACTGAAGAGATGCTCCTAAATGGTAGTTTGAGTAGATATCGGTATATGAATCCTCAAAATATGCATATATTTAGTGAAGGTAATGCATGGACAACGAGCCATCTTAGAAATGCAGAGTGTTTTACGAATTCACCATCTCGTTCTAAAAATTATGTGCCCAATATAGCACAACAAAAACGAAGGTAGTGTAAGCGCATTCATATGAACATTTCGTAAACATTTCGTGAACATTAAATTGAATTAATTATAATTATAATTCATCCATCCTTTATATTACATATATAGATCAATGTCCTCATTGAATTCCACAGTTAATCGAAAACCAAATGATTTCGATTGCCAACGGGCCACACAATATCGTGATCGCGTAAGTGATGTAAAGATTCCTTCCGATCTATGCAATGGATCTGAATGGGATTTACTATCACAGAATATTTGGGCCAAATTCGATAAACGTAGGCAACCCCAAGAATTGTATGAGAAGAAAATCTTACTATGGGTTCATCTCTGCCAGCAAATTAAGGTAAAAATTACTTAATAAAATAGTAAATGAATGTAAATATAGGGGCAATTCTCCATTATCATTCATTGATTCAACAATTTTAGACAATATTTCCACGGTATAGTCTGTATTTGGTTGGATCAACAGTGTCCGGTTTTGCTCTGGACTCATCAGATGTTGATATGTGTCTTGTTTCTCGATTAAGTACAAATTTGGACCATCGTGCTGAGGCACTTATTCATTTGGACAAACTGAGAGCTAATTTACAGGAACATTGTCGTAAGTGGCGAAATGTTAATTGCACGAATGAAAGGTTTGTTCTAAATTTTTAACTTTAATTTTTTTCCATCAAAAGAACAAATTTTGCAAAACTTCAATTTGATTCCGGCCAAAGTACCAATTTTGAGATTTGACGATATAATGAACAATATTGAGGTGGATTTGAATTACAACAATTGTGTTGGAATTCGTAATTCACATTTGCTTTATTGCTACACACAATGTACGTTGATATTTCTATCGGATTCATTCAAATTTTGAAATTAATTACTAATTTTGATTGTATTTTTATTAAAACAGTGGACTGGAGGTTGCAGCCTTTGGCTGTCATTGTTAAACTCTGGGCACAGCATCATGACATAAATAATGCTAAAGATTTAACAATATCAAGTTATTCACTAATTTTAATGGTGATACATTATCTACAATGCGGTGTTAAGCCGGCCATCTTACCATGCCTGCATGCCATTTACCCAGAAAAGTTTAATGTGAATAATATTAGCAAATTCTATTTCAGAATTAATCACATTCGAATTCGCAATCATTTTTTCTTAATACTAAACGCTTTTTGTTTCCTTTTCATAGAAAATCAACGGCATTGAGACGATTAATATGAACGATAAAATCGAGCCATATCATTCGGATAATAAGCAAACGTTGGGTGAATTATTCTACGGATTTTTACAGTACTATTATGATTTCAAGTAAGAAACTTCATTCATTTCACAAACTGTTATTACATTTATTTTAGTAGTAATTTAAAAGTAATTCTTCTAGATACGAAAAGTACGCCATCTCTGTGCGAACTGCAGGGCTCTTACCAATCGATGAGTGTCGTGCTCATAAGTCATTTAAGAATGATCCAACAGAATGGAAACAGCTATGTATCGAAGGTATGTGTCACAAGCTCCGTAATGAACCCATATTTTGTTTGGTGAGGGGAATCTCATTTGGAGGAAGAAAGAATGAATTGAAATTTAAATTTAAATTTAAAATTACATTTTCCAGAGCCATTTGATCGATCTAATACGGCGCGTTCGTGTTGTGATGAAAAAATCTTTGAGCGTATCAAGAAAATCTTCCACGAATCTTGGGATTTGCTGAAAAATACAAAAGATCTTGATCGGCTGTTTGGTGAACCGCTGGCACCACCTGTATCATGCAATTACTACACACCGATAATATTTCAGCCAGTGGAGTACATCTTGTGATAACATCAATGAGGTACATATATGACCAGTGAACAATTGACCAAATTAAATGAATAATTTAAACAATATTGAGCATTTACGATTGTGACATTGTGATTGTACTTGGAACAATCTTGTGATTTTCTAATCTCTTATTAGCGTCTCTTTTTTTTGAATTGTGATTTTTGTTCGTTCGAAAAATGAACTTGATGCTATTGTCGAAATAGCACATAGAAACGTTAATCTAAAACATAGAGTTTAGTGTAACGGAATTCAGCACAATACATCACGGTCTATAACGCTTTCTCTTTGATTGCTTTGGTTTGTGGTGCGCAATACCACTATATATACTACAAACAGGACCCATCGATTCCTAGTAGCTATCTATCACCGCGAAGACTGATTCCGATTATTATGAACCAAAATTAATTAAATAATCGATCAAATTGAGTATCGATAAACATTTTAAATTACTTGTGATTTATTAAGTAAATCTTGTAAACATGTATTCCTTCATGCAGAGTTAAACAGAAAAAAAAAAAACAAAAGGATAACCGTATTTAAGACGGTTGTTTAAGGCGAGTTAACGTGTTATCTCAACGTTAAAAAATAATGTAGATATTCAGGTGTGACAAAGGTAAAAAGACAAGAAAAAATCTTTATTATTAGCCGAATCATTAATTTTGGCGTTTAGAGCTGTAAAAACACCTATTGTCTAACTATGCAGAGGAATATAAACATATAAATTAAGTGACTAAAACGCTTTTCAATTTGTTCTACAGTATTTCTTTCCGTGTTTGAAGTTAAACAAAAAAACTGTTAGCCATATAGGTGATACAATATCATGCGTATGTATTTTGAAGTTAAGGATTGTGTTTTAATTTTTAAGAATACACGTAGTATTATGAATTTTTACCATATAGGCTAACTTAACGGATAGTGTTAATAATGAAATATCGCAATTTTCATATAAGATTATATTCAGTGGCAGCGAACTAATGAATGTTCCAAGAAAAAGCGAACAAAAATGAACGGAAACAAATTTGCACTTCGAATCAAAACTTATCATAATAATTTCAGTTCGCTTAACGATTTATTGATCTCGATTGATTAATTCGAAAGAATCAAAGAAGAACTAAATGAATATCATTTTGTAACCGTATTTTTGATTTTTAATTGACGTAATGACACGAAATTCTGGAAAATCATATGTTGATCTCAGTTTAGTTTTTTTTTTTTTAGAATTAAGACAAATATAAATCTCTTGCTAATATTTATCGTAAATTAATATATCGTTTTCGTTATGCCAAATTCATCATTATTTTAACGTGTAATCGAATTGCTCACTATTTACAAAATGTGTTCTCGAATAATAAGAATTAGTAAACATTATTTTCGTATCGATGAATGAAACATTTTCTATAGAGTATTTATGATGTTCCATATTGCAAACAGTTCGAACACATTTTTCAATTGAATTGAAGAGAAAAGAAAAGAAAAGGAAAAAATTATAATATTACATTTAAGTGCCTAGAATTAAGGAATGATATTAAACGAACAAAGCAACTAAAAACAAATGTCCATAAACATAAATGAAATTTTGTTCATTCGCGTGAATGCTATATTGAATGCGCAAAATGCTCAATTCAATTATGTGAAATTCAAAATCCACTTATGTTTTGGACATTAAACTAGAGCTGTAGTTATAGTTGTATAGGGAGTTTAGTCATCGACACACATACATTTTTAAATGGCTGTGATAAAAAAAATTAATTGAATTTCTTTTGAACCGCGTGCGATTTTAAATAGTTCGATAAATGGCGAGCTTATTTCAACGTCAAAAATGGAATTTATGAGCACATCGATACATGCTTTCGCAATCAAATTCGCAGGTGATATTTGAACCCATTCTGATCAAAATCGAAAGATCTTTAAGTGACCAGAAAACATTTCAAGATTTTCTCTTCTTTGTTGTTAAATTTTGAAACGTTTCTTATCCACTAATTTTCTTGATTTTTCCCCCTTTTTTAAAGGGAAAAAAATTCAATACTCATTTTGTTATTCCAAATATATATTGCATTTTTTGATTTTAAAACAATTTACAAATATAATTTTCCATTGAAAGTGCACAATGGATAGATGTTTTTTGAAAAAAACAAAAACAAAAACACACACATACATAACAAGCACAATAATTTTTGTCTGTTCATTTTGGAAATTTTCTAAACAAATATTATCGCAACCGTTTCAGATATCAACGTTTGTTAAGTTTGAATGAGGCGTTGAAAAGCAATTCAAGAAGCAAAAATGAATGGCAAATGACAAGATATTAAGTAATTTCAATAATAATCCCATTTACACATTGAACAAAAAATCGAAACATTATTTTTGTCTACATCGTAAAATAGTACAAACACCGGAATAATGAAACAAACATCAAAATAATCTCAAACAAGAAAAAAAAAACAAAAAAAAAAAAAATACAAATACAAAAGTCCGATAAAAAAAATTTAAAGAAGAAAAACACTAAAATGCAAAACTAATAAGTAAGAAAGTCAAAGAGTATATAAAATGTACCAATGTTAGACTGTCGAATTGAAAACCGCCAATATATTCAACACAAACCAAAATTCAGAGCAAGAAAAAAAACATAAAAACAAAAATTACAAAAAAAATTGTTAAGAAAAAATCAGTCTGAAGTTCCGACTCTAAAAATGAAAAAAAAAAAAAAAAAAAAATACAAAAAATACAAAATCCAAATATCTCATCAGAAAAAAATGCAAAAATAAAATAAAATGGGCTTTAGTTTGGTTTGTGTTGAAATTCAATAGAATTTGTCAAAATATTGTATGTAGAATGGATTTTTAAGAAAGAAACTTAGTAAAAATGAAATACGCAAAGGAAAAGAAGGAAAGAAGGTATTGCATGTCACTGTCTTTATCGAGTATTCTTTTATATCTACACAGAAATGAACGCGAGCGATATTAGAACAGGTCAGCATGGACATTTTAATTCCGTTCATAGAAGCAAATTCTTATTTAAAGAAAAATTTTGCATTGCTTTTTTTTGCCATCATGTAAACGACAAGCTAAGAAATTGTTTAAAAAACAAATGTAAAATCATACTGTTTATATGAATTGAGTAAAAAAAACAATAAATGAACATAAAATACGAATGGAATAAATCAAAGCATATACTGTTTTTCTAAGTCAAAATTAAACTTCATCTCTCCATTGAATAATTTTTAATGATCCACAGGCAGGGGATTGCATTTAGAAAATGTAAGTATTTTGATGAATCGGAACTGTCATTTGAAAATATAAATTTTTAAAGCCAGATTTGGTGATTACAAAAACATTTATTGAAATTTGATCAACATGCAACGAAGATTTAAGCTGCTCAAGTAAATGACAAATTTTACTGATATATGTTTTGATTTGAATAATTTAATAAGATCATATCAAACGGTCTCAATATCTTTTAGCCGAAATTCATTACATAAATTTACAATTGATCTTGAAAAAAATTTATTAGAAAGTTTTGTGAGTTTTACTGAATTTTACTGAATTTACTGAATGAAAAAAAAAATCAGAACTGTAATCGCTTCTTTGGAACGGAAACACCTTCGGCAATGGCTTCAATCTTGCGCTTCAAATTTATGCTCGGTTTGTGTTCTTCCTCCTCATTGTTATTGCTGCCATTTGAAACCGGCATTGGTAGTCTATGACCTATGGTTGGCGCTGGCTTATTTGAGAAATATTCCATTTTAAGTGCTTCGGAAGCTGTACATCGATTGTGTGGATACATTGCCAATAATTTTTCAGCAAGCAATAAAAGATCGTCACTAGCCGCTGTGAAAACATGGTTCAGAGGTGTGCCAGGAAATATTTTGAATTGAATGTAATCAGGCAATTGGGTTATGTTTGGCCTATGTAAAAAGATTAAGATGTATGAATTTAAATCATTAATATTCAATATTTTCTTATTATAATGGAGGGATATTTTATACGTAAAAACATTCATCGGAATACCAATTGCAACAATTTTGTATAAATATTCCAACAAAATATTTCATGTATGATCACGTACTTAAACATAAAAACTTGTGCAATGATACTAAATGTTACTAACCATATCTCTTCAGATGGTGTGCCAAACATCATAAATATTTTTGTGAGCTGATCGAGATCACTTTCTCCAGGCAGAAATGGAATTCTATTGTTCGAAAGAGTATAAATATTATTTTAAAATTGACTAATAGTAAGAAATAGAATTAAAATCATTACCGTAGAAGTAATTCGGCTAAGATGCATCCAACAGCCTATAAGAAAATCAAAGTTCATTTGAAACATCAAAGAATTTGACCATAATACTAAATTTTGAATGTACTCACCCATATATCAACACCCGTGCCATATTGTCTGGCACCAAATAGCAACTCGGGTGCTCGGTACCACCGTGTTACGACTTGATGAGTGTAAATTCGATTTGGGGAACCAAAGAATTTTGCTAATCCAAAATCACCTGGAATGAATGAATGAATGAATGTTTTATTTTTAATTCATTATTTTCTATGAACAAACGGCAATGGAAATCTGTTTCAATATTCTCACCAATTTTTAATACACCATTTGAATTAACCAATAAGTTATTTGGTTTCAAATCTCGATGCAAAATCCAGTTCATGTGCAAATATTCGAGACCTTTGAGTGTCATTATCATGTATGCCTTTATGTTGGCTGCCCAAGCAACATTTAGTAACGAAAATACGTCAGATTCAGGCATATGTCCAATTTTGGGGTTGAAATTAACCGAAGATCCAACAATTTTACCGTCACAATAGAGAGAATTCCGGGCGTAGTCCAAGTGCATGAAACGAAAGAAAATTAGAAAAAAAAAATTACATTAGTTTTTTGAATATGTGCGACAATAATTGTCAAATGGAAGCTAAAAAGGTAAATTGATCGTAGTTTCACTCATTTCTACTTTGAATGAATGTCATCCAAACAAAACTGTGTACAACACATAAATGCATCGTACCTACAGCGTTGTAAATACTTAGTTGTACGTACTAAACTGTACATTTGCAAAGCCACATAATCAAGCCTAGCTGGGTTTAACTTAATTGTTAAAATTTTTTTTTTTCTTTTTGGTTTCTTAATACTATGCTACTGTTTTTGTTGAAATTGTTAGCATTATTGTCTTCTGCGCTCAATAAATGGTCTGAGTATAGGGGGTCTGTGTTGCGGCGGTGGTCTCTGCAACGTTTCAGGCACTGATATTCCATAAAGTGCACACAGCCCTGAAATAATAATCAGAAAGAAAAAACAAAACATTTGTAAAGACTGATATAATCAGAAATGCATTTCGAAGCAACGACGTCACGATTCCAAACAATAGTGTATGACCGTTGTTGTTGTTCAGTAGCACAATATTCACCATTCAATTTATTCAGCATTGGTCGCCAGTTTTTGGAGAAATATTTTATCTTCGACGCCAAACGCTTGATTGTTTCAATTGGTTGTGCTCCATTTTCAACAAAAACATCATTGTTGTTTCGATTTTGATCGCTCTCTTCTTTGGATCGTTTTGCTTTTTCTTTTTTCCGATCACGTTGCAACTCACGTTTGCTCTTCTTTGTTGTGATTTTCGATGGCAAATTTGCTGCAGGATTTGGTTGGCAGTTTCGGCAGACTTTGAAGCGATCTGGCTTCGTTCTTGGATCAAATCTGCCGAAACATCTCGCACAAGTTTGAAACGTGAAATATTCATCAACAAACACAACAAATGAATGGCCGAGTTTTTTTATACTAGTCAAGAGCTTTCGTGTGCCTGGGCATCTCTTGCGTTTTTTGATGCCAATAGGCGAATTGGCAGCGAATTCAGCGGCTCCAATAAATACCAGCGACGGCTCATTCTTGGTAAGCATCTTTGCTGTGTTGTCGCTTTCTCGATTTGACTCGATGTAATGATCGATATCAAGTCGTGCGTATTTGCGTGTGGCAAAAACTGCCATTCCTTGTCTCATCAATTTTATGCGAGTCACTAGATATGGTCTCCATGTTGAGCCACGTGGTGATGGAACGCGGATTGGATTGGAATGGAATGCACGCTGTTCGATTTTTGTAAAATCTTTGGTCATACCTTCAGCTTTGCGATCACGTATACTCTGCTTGGCTCCCCAATGATATCGATGATTGGGTATTGTGATGTTCTCCTGAAATGAAAAAAAAAGTGTTTATAAATGAAAAAAAAAAAAAATACAGAAAATTCCAATAGCGTTTTAATTTTGTTTTTCAAAGAATCGTTTTGAAACAAAGCATTTCAATATTCACTTACCTCCTTGATTTTTGTGAAGAATATTATTCCAAAGACGATCATGAATGTCTGTCGTACTGCGGCCAACCACGTTTTCATGCCCGGATCGATGGCGATAACATGCTTAAATTTGTGTGCTCTGTGCATTTCACGGACCTTTTCAAGGTGATCTTGTATTTCTTCAGTTGATTTCCTTGGCAAATCATACAAAACCGATACCAAAACGCTATTCGTGAGAATTTGGCCATGAAACTGTTTCTTTTTGCAAATCTGCTTGATTTTATCGATGTTGAAAATCATTCCCCACAGCTCCTCTTTATGTTGTCTGAAATAGGATTCACTGAACATATTCTCTCTTCCCGTTTTCGGATTGATGTATTTTGGTATCAGCTCAAATGATTTCGCAAGTTCATACATAGCTCGATGATCGATTCGTATGTTTTTCAACTGATAATTACACAATGGAATAACAGTGAAACTATTCACTTTTGGCGGTCGCGGTATAATTGGCATTCGATTTGTAACAGGATCTTTGTTGAATGCATTCCATTCATTGACAATGTGAGCATTGATGATGAAAAATTCCTCTATCTGCCGTTGAATTTGACCAAACAACCAAATCGATTCAAACCACGTTTTTTTATCGGTGACAAATGTTTTCATGTTGATGTCACCGGGCCAACCAATTTCACGAATATAGCAAAGTAAAATTTCTTTTTTTTGTTCCCGTTGTTCGATTTCACTTGTCCAATCTTGATCTTTCATTACATCTTTGAGGGCATTTCGGATATCAGTGTCATCAAATCGATACGGATAGTTGTTGCTGGCATTCAATTGATAGCACTTCATTCGGAAAAAAATTTTAAACGCGTTTCACAATGAGTTTTCAAGTTTGTCTTCACGTTTGTTGTATATTGTTGGTAAAAATACTCAAAGCTATTGGATAAAATAGTGCGATTTGGCCATTGAAAATCTTCTGCGTTTTCGACTTCGACTATACCTCGATATGTTTGCGGCATTAAATTCACATTTTCAAAATTGTTGATGATCTTTTTGTATCTGTCCATTTGGCTCACAACAGCTCTAAAACAATTCGCTACTACCGCATTACCTTCTTGTTGAAAAAACGCGAAATTGTTTTCATCTAACGCACTATTCACTTTAAACAGTAGCAAATGCGACGCGAGTACTGCTATTTGCGTCATTAACAAACTACGATCAAACAAAATGTTCGTCACTCTCTCAGCATATTCTGGCCGTAAAATTGAGTTTAACAATAATTTAATGCTCCGTATTTCAGGTTCATCTCCTTTTTTCACTTTTTCAATTTTTTCACTTGGCTCACTAGCACTTGCATCATCTTTTTTCCTTTTCCCCATTTCAAAACAAAGAAATGATTGTCGCCAATCTATTGAAAAAAAAACGATGAAAAAAGTGTTACAAGTGAAACAATCTATGCATATGTGAATTAAATCAAAACAGAAAGCAAAATAATGGAACAATCATGAATATTACGGGAAAATGTTGAACAAAAAAAAAAAAAAAAATTAAACACAATCAAAATGGTGGATACGATATCAACTTACTTCTTTGAAATCACAGCTACTTCCAATTTTGTCGTTATGATTCAGCAAGAAATCGATGCGATGTCAATATGCATATTTGTTTACAAATCACAAACAAACAATTTTCGAAGCAGGCGAACAACAATGCTAACAATACCAACACTATGATCATATTCAACGAAGCGGCGTTCCATTGTATTGGGAATTTGATCTCAAACTGTATGACGATGTTGATTTGAACTGCATACGATTCCATATTCCTTGTTTGAAATTCGTGGATGTATTTATGTGTTGAAATGTCAAAAATCCTATTTTGAATGTTACTGTTTCGAATCGGAATTTTCGGTACTTACACTGAATTCAGATTCATATTTTAATTCAATCTTCCAACATAATAATATTTTAATTAAATACCAATTAGTTAAAATCTTTCACAAACTCAATGAACATATGAAATTTGATACTTTTTCTCATCAGTTTCAATAGGATTCAATGAAATATTCTTAATCAACAGTGAAAATTGATTGTGGCACACCATTAAAAAATCACCTGATTTTAAATCCTATTCCGACGGTAGAAATGAGTGAGAATGCGATCAATTTATCCACAGAAATGAGTGAAAGCGTTACATATCTTAACTCTGAATTTAACTAAAATCGTTACCTGGTGTGAGAACGGGGATTTTTGGATCTTTTATTATTACTTCAAGATCAGTATCCATGAAGTCAAATACCAGTGAAATATTTGATTTATGACCAAAAACATCCAATAAGCCAATCACGTTTTCATGCTGCAATTCATGTAACAATTTTATTTCACGCAATGCTGTTCGGTTGATTCCATCCCGGGCTTCTTCTCTCGAACCAATTTTTATTTTTTTTACTGCAACAATTGCTTCCGTTAGTGTATCTCGCGCTTTGTATACAGTGGCAAACTAACTCATCAATGAGAGAATGGTCAATAATGACATTGTTTCAAATAAGAATAAATAGCATTGTGCAAATACATACCTGACCTTCACCCAAGAAGTCAATTTTTTCATATCGCACGTTTTGACCCGGATGCATTTGAACAAATTTATATTTATTTTTATTGAATTAGATGCAGATTTAATTCATCACAGACAAAAAAAAATGTTTCTTTTACGAACTGCTGGTAGCTCTAGAAATGTTCGAAACGAATTTTATGTTCCTGTCATTGTCATTCCGTCGTTGAAATATCCGTTAGAGGACGCTGATCAACTTAATACTAAGATTATGTTTGACAGTTCTACCAACATAACCATTGTTAGAAGACTGTGTAAATTAACAAGTCATAGTAGCAATTTCTCGATTCTTTCCTCGTTCAGGTTTTTTTTTCACCTCTTGAACGCAATACATATTCAGATAATTTGACAAAAGTAATATCGAATTTTGTGAAATTTTATTCAATCAATTTACTAGTGAAATGGCAGAGGGACAAGACGCGTCAAATAAAATCACCATCACGGTGAAAACACCGAAAACAAAAGAATCATTTACGGTCGATGAAAATGCTGAAATCAAAGACGTAAGTAAATTGGAATGGAAATCGGCTTAATTGTGTGTGAAAAAAGTGACACACGATAAAGATACTGCTGATGAATAATGTTTCAGTGGAATACCAAATGGTGATTCTTGTGTTTATTACAATCTCAATTTCACCAATATAATTCATTATTACAATGGATTTTTAGTCACGCCATTTAATATTTAATTTTTATTTATACGTATATAATTTGATACTACGTGTTTTTTGACATTTCCAGCAGAAAAATAATATACTTATAGTACTTTCATTAATGGTTGTGTGTACAAATACAATACAATACAATGTACTTTTTCATATAAATCGTGCTGATTGTGCAAGTTTCTGAATTAGTTTAACCAAATGTAAATATTTTTCCTTTTTCTTTATTTTATGTCTTCAGTTTAAAGAATTGGTTGCACCAAAGTTTGAGGCAGATGTTGATCAGCTGTGCTTAATTTTTGCTGGAAAAATTATGAAGGATAACGAAACATTGAAAGAGCATAATGTTAAAGATGGATTAACTGTACATTTGGTGATTAAATCAAAACCACAACCAGAACCAGAAAGACCTTCTAGGCCAGCAGCAGATGTACGTCAGACACCATTTGGTTTGAACCAATTAGGGGGTTTAGCTGGTTTAGGTGCTTTGGGTGCTGGTTCGAATACCTTTATGGATCTTCAGGCTCAAATGCAGAACGAACTCATGAGCAACCCGGAGATGATTCGTACAGTTCTAGACAATCCTCTCGTTGAACAAATGATGAGTAATCCGGAAACTATGCGGACACTTTTAACTTCAAATCCTCAAATGAGAGATTTGATGAATCGTAATCCAGAAATTTCTCACATGGTGAGTAAATTGTTTCATTTTAAATAAAAATGTAATGAAAATTATCATATTATTATCATTTTCATTCAAATATATTGATACTAAATTAATAAATTACTAAATTACTAAATTACTATATTACTTTTATAGTTGAATAATCCGGATTTATTGCGTCAAACTATGGAACTTGCACGAAATCCAGCTATGCTTCAAGAGTTAATGCGATCACATGATCGTGCTATGTCAAATTTGGAAAGTGTACCCGGAGGCTATAGCGCATTGCAAAGAATTTATCGGGACATTCAAGAGCCAATGCTGAATGCTGCTACCGAATCATTTGCGGGAAATCCATTTTCCGGTTTGGTTGACAACTCTTCAGGAACAAATCCACAACAAGGCTCTGAAAACCGTGATCCATTACCAAATCCATGGGCATCACGCACTGGAAATAATCGATCACAAAATTCGACAAATGCGGCACCACAAAATATTCTCAATACACCATCAATGCAAAGTTTACTTCAGCAAATGAGCGACAATCCAACAATGATGCAAAATTTAATGAACGCTCCATATACGCGATCAATGATGGAAGCACTATCAGCCGATCCACAAATGGCAGCCAATTTAATTAATCAGAGTCCATTGTTAGCCAACAATCCTCAAATGCAAGAACAAATGAGAACTATGATGCCACAAATGCTACAACAAATGCAAAACCCAGAAGTTTTGCAAATGATGTCCAATCCAGCAGCACTCGATGCCATAATGCAAATTCAACAGGGTATGTTGTATATATCATACGTTTTCATCGATCTTCAAACTGAATTTATTACTTTATTCATATCAAATCAGGTATGGAACAATTGCGTACAGCTGCACCAAATTTAGTTGGAAATATGGGTGTTCCACCGCCACCGGCAGGTTTTACAACGAATTCAAACACCTCAACTACTAGTTCAACTACAAACACTTCAAATACATCTACGAACACAAACACGACCAGTTCTAATACACAATCAGCACAAGCAAATCCAGCGCTATTCTCTGAATTTATGGCACGGATGATGAACGGACTTTCAACAAACACCAATCAAAACTTGCCACCAGAACAACGATACTCCACACAGCTGGAGACTCTAGCATCTATGGGATTCGTTAATCGAGAAGCCAATTTGCAAGGTAAATAATTACATTGATCTATTTGAATGTTCAAAATAAGCATTTAAATTTGAATTGTTTAATTTTATTCTTTAGCATTGATCGCAACATTCGGAGATATCAACGCGGCAGTTGAACGATTACTTGCATTGAATCAATTGTCATTAAGTTAAATTTAAAGAGATGAAATACCGAATGAAAGACTTTAATTAACCACCTTCAAGTCTACGAGTTATGGAAACCATTTAGTTAGAGAAACAAATAAAGGGGAAAAGAAATGAAACTAAAATAAAAACTGATGAAATATTATCAAAAAGTGGAAAACAAATGTAAAAAAGTTGGGGTTAATATCATTTTCATTGTCCAAATTATTGAATTTAAAATTGCAATAGAAAAAAAAAGAAAAAAATGATAATACTAACAAAACATCTTGTTTGAACAGTGTAGTGAACAACATTTGGAAATCAATGCATTCAATTTTATTCGAATACATTTTAAGTTCAAATGAAAGAAAAAATCGTGAAATAATATAATCTATTAAAATAGAAACGATAGATAAGACTATTGCATGAAAAATTCGATTGTTTTTTAAGGTTTTTTTTCTTTGTTCGTTCCTTGTTCTTCGTTCGGCGTGTAAGCAAATTTCGAAATCGAAAAGATTTTTTTTTTATAATTGGAATACGATGCACCGCGTAGTAGCATTGTAATATTCATTTTATGCTGCAAACATTTACCTTATTTAAAAATATTTTTCAATTTTATTCATTAGTTACTTGAACACCTTTCCACATGTTATATTCTTGAATTGATTGCATTATCACATTCCACGAATCTATCTATCTAAAAGGAAACCACCATTCTTTCTTGAAATTTCCAATTTAAAACAATAGAGTTTGCTTACAATTTGTCTGAAAAAAACTTATTTTAGTAAAATATCGGTACCTTTCCGCATAAAAACTGAAAAATCAATAAATAAAATAAAAACCAATCAAAATAAGAAAAACATTTTGTGTTTTTATTTCATAATTTCTTTAATATCATGAATTATGACGACGCTATTTATTTAAATGAGTTCAAAGTGAAAAGACAATGTTAAATTTGTTTCTTAATGTTTTATTTTATTTTATTTCATTTGATTTTTTGTAAAATAACAAAAATTCAAATTGTATCAATTCAAAATTATAAAATGAAAACTTTCCTCGAAAAATAATCCTTTTTCGAATAAGCGATCTTAGATTTTTCTCAAAATCAATTAATGTAATTCGATTGGTGAGGAAAAATAATTTTTTTTTTTTTTTTTTTGAATTTATTGTGTTTTACGCCCAATTAAAATACAAAATAGAAAAATAAGGAAGCATTTTTTTATTTTTCGAAAAATTCAAAAAAAGAAAAAGAACAAATGAGGTTTATGAGTAGATTGGCCAAAAGGTTTAGAGTAATAAAATGAAATGACAAATGTAAATTGGGAAATGAAACATGGTTAAAGTGTCAATGAAAGGAGAGAAAAAAACTCAAGTGTTTCAACCTGTAGTATGCGCAATTGTGTTCAAAATGGAAGCGTTATTTTGGATTTTGTTATGTACCGATGATAACAACTGTATACATTCCAAGCCGAAAGAACTCTAGGTATACAGTCGAAGTTGAAGATTTTTTTTAAATTTTACTTGATGAACTCAAAGGACACTCTTTGCTCTATTCTCTTGGTTTCGAGTAGCCGGAAGATGTTGTTCAGTCACCTTCCAATAAGTATTGAATGATAAACTACTAAATAGCCACAAATATTTTGTTCAAAGTATGTCTCATTAAGAATCAACTGCTCTTTGTAGCCATGCTATTCTTCAATTTGATCATCATATTCTTTTACGTGCAATAAAAGTCATTTACAATTGCTGTTTCAGAGACTTTTTCCATGTTAAATGTTTATGTCTGACTGATTATAATTGAATTTAACTCATTGTGAAAATATTCAAATACAAATCAAGCAAATCTCTCTCCCTATTGTTGGTTTTGAATGCGCATTTCATATCTGTATGTGTGTTTTTTATTATTTTTTATTTTTTTATTTTTTTCTTCTTTTTTTAATTTGATAATTTTTGTTGAAAGATTTCCTTTACTTTAGGTATGTGTGGTACCACAATTATATATCCTCGAATTCTTTTTCTTTGCACGTTTGATGAGTTCACTTCATACAGCAAAATACATAATGACGTTTCAATCAGCAATCTCTAGTTGTAGTTGAGTTGAATGGAACACGTGTTGTTTTGATGCCGCGTTGCTGTTGTTATTGTTATTGTGTGTGTGAAATGCTTCAATTAAACGTACCGTTTGAATGTTTTATTCTTCATTGTTCTTATACGTAACTCAATTTCTGTATGATCTCGATTCCGTTTGTTACTCAACACCATTCAAATTTATCGTTAAATCCAATTTCTGTTAAGGGAAACGGTTTAATGGAGGCACTCCGCTTCCTGTTCCAAAATTTCCACCTTGACTCTGTTAATTGAATAATAGAGAAATCAGTTAAAACGCTAGAAAGAGAAAAAAAAATACATCATTGTAATTATAAATACCTGGAAGGATGAGTCTTGTGATAAAATGTTATCCATTTGCGACTGATAGTCTCCACTCATATAATCAAACAATAGGTCTGGCTGCTGTGACAAACTGAATCCCGGTTGGCTCATATTCTGTGACATTCCTTGTGTAAGTGGATTGCTTTGACTGAATCCGGTTTGAGAACTGCTTGGACGTGTTTTCGATGGTGCTTTTGATGATTTGCGACGTTGGTTCTGCTGAGCGGCTTGAGCTGCTTGATTGTAAAAACGGTGTGACACATTTGACATGGTATTCATGAACATACCGACTGGCACTGGCATATTATTGTTCATTGCAGCTTGTACACGATCTTGTGATATATAACTGATGGGATCGTGATTTCGTCCAAACATATCAATTGCATTGTTTCTTTGATAGCCTGTATTGGCCATTGGCGGCTGCAATGGCATTTGTTGTTGCATATACGGTGCATTATAACTACCCAAACCATTATTCATTGTTCCATTTTTATCATAAAATGAACCAGGTGCCATGGCTTCTTTTGCATCATACATAGCATTCGACATGAAATGTGTTCCAGGATTGAATGTGTTTACAATCTTTTTCGGCTTAGAAAATTGAATCATCGATTCTTTAAGATTGTTCAATGAACCTTCAACTAACAATTTGCGCTCTTTGTAAAAGTTCAATAAATGATTCCATAGCGGTTGTTTTGAAAGCACTTTTGGATTTCCAACAATAATTATGCCATATTTTGCACGAGTCAATGCGACGTTCAAACGACGTGGATCATTCAAAAAACCGATGCCTTGATGTTCATTGCTTCGGACGCAACTCATAATTATTATATCTTTTTCACGACCTTGAAAAGCGTCAACACTCGCAATTTCAATCTCTTGGTATAGTTTTGAATGTAATGAACCCTGATATTGCATGTACTGAACTAAATAGGCTCGTTGACCTTCATATGGTGTAATGATTCCAATTTGGTCAGGACTTACCCGACATTTCAAAAATCTTGTAGTGATCTTCTCAACATTTGCTGCTTCTGTTCGATTCAGATATGAAGTTCCCGATCCAGCTATTTCTTCTTGACCTTGCGTCACCAGAAAGAACATTGGACAATTTGGTTGTGGCCAGGGGAAATCATTTTTCATTTTACGCTCGTCAGCTCTCACACCGTTTTGTAAGCTGCCTTCGTAAAAGAAATTTGATGGGAATTGCGACAATTCTGGATGCATACGATATTGCACTTCTAAACGGAAAGGACGTATACCAAGAACTACAAGACGTTCAAACAAACTTTGTGATAAGCCAGCTTTCGCGGCTTTCTTACACATTACGACTGGCCCCAGCTGACAATGATCACCGACGAGTATCACCTGTTTTGCACCTAGAACAATTGGTACAACACACTCAGGCTCCGTTGATTGCATACTTTCGTCAATCAGTATCGAATGAAATTTAATCCGTGATAATCTAGGATCACCAGCACCAACACAGGTACAGCAAATAACATCAGCCGCCTCAAGCAATTCTCTTTCAGCCGTTTTTTTCAATGCCCGATATCGTTTTTCGTCGCTTGATGAAAGCTCTCCAGTTTCATCCTTCAATTGTTGTAATTTTTGCAACTCAGAATTACTCTTCATGTTCCGAATTTGATTATGCAATGCAAGAAAACTAACGGGAGAATCGATGGCCTCACGAGATTTTGCACAAACTCGTACCACTTTTAGATTTGTTTTATGTATCTTTTCCGTTAATTGATCAACAGCTGTATTACTTGGTGCACAGACAAGAACTGGACCTCCATTCTGTCGAACAAGCTGGTAGACAATGGTTGCTGATGTAACCGTTTTGCCCGTACCTTAAATAAAATGAAAGAAAAGACAAACAATAATATTAATTTAATTTAATTTAATGTAATATATTTAGATGAAAAATAAGATTTACCTGGTGGACCTTGAATCAAACTTAATGGACGTTGTAATGCATGTTTGACTGCATACACTTGCGAGCGATTTAAATCGGGCAAATTTGGTGCACTAAAGTGTTTTGGCAACGATTGATTACGGAATGTAATTTCATCGGAGCCATCTTGTCGACCATGTCCTAATAGCCGAGAATAGATGTAATTTGAAACAGAATTCTCATCAACAGCAAATTTATTCAATGCATATTGCATTCGATCGAATGATGTTCCTTTCCAAATGAAATCAATGACAAAGTTAGATGTGCATTCAACTGGAGCGTTTGCACTATTTTTCAACTCCAAACCAACATCATCGCCGTAATTATCGGGCACTTTAATAACGTGTCCATTGCTGGACCATGCTTTGTGCATTTCACCTACGTATGATAAACGAAGCTCATCGCCATGCATTAGCTTCATATCGCCATCAGTTTTTGCTAGTGTGAAATATGCAATCGTTTTTTTATTTAAACCAACGTCCCAGCGAACATCGATGTCACTTTGCGTTTGCGATTCCTTCAATCGTTTATCATATTCAGCCTCTAGGCGAACTAGCGGACCAAAAATTTTTTGATATTGAAATCCATCTTCATAGCGAAGTAACACTTGAGCTGGTTCTGTATCAACACCAGGTTTTTCGAGATCTTGAAATGTGGCATCATTGTTATCCTTCCAAATGTCTTCCAATTTATTAATTTGGGTTGCAGAAATCTGCCGTGCACGCATTTGATCTTGTTCAGTCGGCACTTTGACTAACCAGTTCAAAAAACATCGATCAGATATTAATGGCTTCCAACTCTCTTGATCCCAACTCATCTCATCTTTAAGCGAACTTTGGGCCGCACATGGTTGACGACAAAGTAAAACCACAACCGAATCCGCTTTGGCAGGTATAAAACCCAAAATAAAAACGTTACGAACACCACATGAATAGCACTCTAAAATTGTTTCACCTAACGGTCCGTCCGAATGAAGAGTAACTTCTCTGTGCTTTGCACGAACCAAATGATTAACAATATGCGATCCAGATGTATTGCCACGGCCATTGCAAAACCATTTTTTACAAATGTTGCACATGACAACCGTACTTGGCTCATGAATACCACAATATTTGCAGGCATGCAATGGTAATTCTTGAACTTGTGCCACCGCATCGTCTTCCTCCTCTTCAAATTGTAATTCAGCCATACCACCAGTAATAATTGCCAATTTTTGATTTGTGCTTTCATTTCGTTTGATTGCTCCAATTCCATTCAACTGAAATTAAACCAAATAAAACTGCTTAGAAAACATAACCTTCATTTTATGCCTATTGTTCTAGCTGTCATCAACATTTACTTTGATTCAATCATGAAAAAACTGGATTAAACCATGCAATTTCTCTAAATTATTATTAATATGTACCAAATGAACATTTACCTGACTCGATCCGCCTGTCAAATGATCCAATTGTGAAGCTTGAGTTTGACTTTGTGACGGAATTGTGAAATCACGAAAGTCAAAGTCCGTTCCTTGAGTATCGGCTCCACCAATTAACTCATGCTCTTCCGTGTCTAGAAATGTGAGCGTCTGAGAGCTCGAACCGTACGCGTCGACACTCATGGCTCACCAAATTTCTTTGTTGCTTTTTTGTAAATGTTGTTGTTGTTGTTGTTGTTGTTGTGAATGCGTAAGCACTTCTGTTCAATAGATTTGTTTGTTTATTTCGTTTTCGTTGAGTAGCGACCGACAAATCAGCTATTTTTTTTTCCAAAAACCCATACAACTCGACGAATTACACAACAAAGTGATCGTTGAATCGTACGTACCCAATCTCGTTCAATATATGTATAGTAATAATCGTGTAGCCCGTATCAAGTATTATAAAATTCGTTTTGTACTTGCCAAAACATTTGCAACTCAAATTGCCAACAAAAAATTACCAATTATTACAATAAATGGAAATATTTCAAAATATTAACAACAAATATGAAATATTCTTTCTTGCCATCCGTTCCGTACTATGAGTTGGACAATAATGTGTAAAGTGTGCGTATTCTATATTTTATCACGTCAGATCTTCGATTTGTATTATATTCAACTACACAAGATTTCGCACTAATTACATGGCGCCATGTTTGCTTTCCGTCTACTATTGACATTTCGAGCATAATGTTTGACAGATTCGGGCAAACCATTTGTATATTCACATCAACGTGGCGGCGAAATCAAATACTCCGCAATATTGTATCTGTCAAAAAAATACACAGACTTTTTGGTTAAACGACCATTGCCAACATAAACCAACTTGTGATTCTCAAATATTCAATTTGATAATCAACGTTAATGTCTATCCATTAAAATTTGACAATACACTTTTGAAAATTCATAGCTTGCTTACTATATTCTTAGCGTTTATTACTTTTTAATAAAATCAATTGACTTCAAGTTTTTTTTTTCATTTGAATCAATGTTAAACGCATTAATATCACTTCAAGCAAATGCACTGTTAAGAATGGCTTCAACTGTTATTATGTTATAAATTTTCCATTTCCATGTAATTTGTTGAACAAAGAAATGAATTTAAATTTAATGTCTTTATGAAAAGATAACTTGACTTAGAATAAAGAACTTAATGTATTTAAACATATAGTGTTCATTGAATTGACATAACAATGAGCCAACTAAAAATCCATCAATACCTAGCTGAGAACGATAACAAAACAAATACAATTAGTCTTTTAGAATATATTCATATATTTATATA
This sequence comes from Resseliella maxima, assembly GCA_029041755.1. Taxonomy (NCBI): domain Eukaryota; kingdom Metazoa; phylum Arthropoda; class Insecta; order Diptera; family Cecidomyiidae; genus Resseliella; species Resseliella maxima. The sequence goes on from JAQOWM010000192.1 coordinate 1,389,177, forward strand.
TTCTCGTGAATTGTTTGTTCTACTGGAACAGTAAATCGCAATTTGCAACTATGCCATAATATATTGATTCAGCATTGGAATGAACAGAGCTCACACGTTGCATTGGTCAACACGGTTTTCCCGGCTGTTTATCATGTTTAAAAATTAAAAGTTTAGAGAATTATACTTATGCCAAAAATCAAAACAGTCGAGACACAAATAAAAATATTATCACACCATAAGTGAAATGATTGCAGGGTGCATTGTCTATGCTTTGTAATTCACTATGGTTATTGTATTCAACCACAGGAACATTCAATTTTTTGAAAAATATCTTTATTCACAAAATAAACTGCGAGAAAATAATATTTTTCAATGTAAAAATTAAATTTATCGAATAGAAATAATAGGAAAAAATGTTCAATCATATGAATCGAAATGAAAAAGATTATTTTCTATTGATCAGTTTTGAAGCAGTACAGAAACATCCATTCAATCATATTTTTATAGACAGTGTACACTGTACAGGCTTTTAGATTCTCCAGCCAATACTACTTTACATATCAATATTTGTATTGAATAAATCTGTTTTTGTTAGATATTTGTGTGCGTAGAGTTTTTATGAAGCTTTGAATTTAAGTTGAAACACGTACTATTCGGACAACTATTTACTGACAACTTTTTTTTTCGAATTTCAGTCGAATTTAGCTTGTGGATGATACTGGAACCATCTGTAACTTGAAGTTACAACATATACGGTTTTTTTACTATAAAATAATTACATACGTTCTTATTTTATTGACAGTTTGAATTATAAAGGTTACTTATTTTATTTGAAAAATAAGATTGCTTCAAATGACCGTCATACCTAATTAGAAGTTAGCGTGATGTTTGAAAAAAGTTTTTTTGTGATAATTTATAATTAAGTTAATACGCAGAATTGCAAATTGTGAAGAAAAAATTAAGAGCCAATGTATCATAAATGCAATTGATTTAAGATTTTCGCATCCATTCAGAATGAGTTTATTTGGAGAATAAAAACCATTGATGTGTATTAATAATTCTTTAATCCTGCGATATATATGTGAACAAAGAATTTTTTTACAAATTGGATGTGAATATAAATAATTTCAATCAGCATTTAAAGGTAATTTCTTATATTTAACAAATTCAATTGAATTACATTTAGTTTAATTTTTGTTATCAAGAGATGAGATTTGCCATGTGGTTTACATAGTTTAATTATGATTCATTGTTTATGGTTTTTTGTGGTAAGATACCAGTTGTTCAGTTATGTTGCAGATTTTCTATTTTTATTAAAACTTAAAACTGTTGATCGAATCACTTGCGTCGAATTTTTTATTGTTATATGTAATGATTAACTTTCAGTTACAATTCTACCCTTCATTGCGTATTTTTCCTTATCTCTATTCTATTTCTAATAGAAAAACCTATTTCGGAAATCAACAAAAAAACTTACGTGCCATCGAGGAGTATTTGAATGGTTTTTGCCTATAATTTGCAAAAAAAAACTTTTATTATGGAGAACTGGTGAAAATTTGAAGCAAATTGACAATTTTGTATGGGAAAGTACTCTAGGGGCATTTCACGAACTTGAATTTGGTGCACATTTGCGTCCAACAAGATTTCCGCATATTTAATAAAACAATAAAGTAAAAGGCAAAATAAACAGTATCAAAAAAGTGTTACATCATATAAGATATACGTGGTTCAATACATAAAAAGATATTTATCTATAATAGCTAATACATTGATGGAAATTAATATGAATACAATCGGTTAAATACACAAACATATTCGTCCTTTATTTTGAACTTCTAAGTAAGGCGACTTTTCCCATGACACTGAGAACTTCTGATCGTTTTCTCACCGTATTGCTACAACAACAAAAAATATCTAACTACAGCCACTATAAAAAAAACTAGCATGAATCGTACGCATTATTTTGTGTCGTGGTTAAAAGGTTCATTTGAGAGTGCCAAGGCCGAACATTTTCCTTATTTGTATATTCAATGATATGGATTGATTTTGATTTCGAACTGCCAACATCGGCTATACCATACGTCGCACTCTCAAACATGGATAATTATTGATAAAAAATTTACGAAAAAATCTATAAATCCCAATAAATCGAAGTATTTTACAATATTTTATATCGTAGCTTAGTTGACAACTGTTCTTCTTTTTACAATTACATTTACAATTTCCAATCATTTTTTTGTTGTACTATACACGTATTTATGAAAATGAAAACTTCAAAATCACGACACGAGCAGACTATTATAATAATTTAAAAAGGATATCATATCACAGTTATAGTATAATTTCCCACTCGTATGTTTCCATTGTAGTTGAGTATCAACAACATATACATTTGGTATGAATTATTCAGAAAGAAAAAATTGATTGATTCTCTTGATATTGCACTTGAAATCATGGGCAATTGGTTGAAATTTAATAACCAATTTCATTTTGCATGTTGTATTGCCATTGTGACGTATTAAAAATGTTGAATTAACGCAAATTTTGATAGTGAACTTCAATATGTTGAAAATGTATCGAATATAAACGTTTAATCGATCTCGTTATTATTGCATTCAATTAACATTAAAGTATGTTTGACCTGCGACCATGCGCTTATGGTTAATGTTTATTCGCCCAATAATTTTCAGTTCGAAATGAGAAATTTGAAGGAAAACAGTACGCATTTTTGTAAACAGTGTTTAACAAAGCAAGCACGTTAAATTAGTAAAAGCTAAATAGCCAATCAAAATTCCAGATAATATCTTGCCCCTTTCGTTGATGACAGAATTGTAATTATCTGGATAAAACAATTGTACATTGTACCAGCATTATTGATGAACAAATGAATAACATTATAATAATATACAAATGGAAAGAATTATTTGTGAAATGATTATACTTTAAATAAAATCAAAATAACGATAATTTTTTCAATAGAAATTAGTAAAATAATCATTTTATCAAATCGATGCAAATGACATCCTAAGCGGTTAAGTAGGGTTGTGAACATAAACGAAGGTTGTGAACGTAAATGAATAAACGCCCAATGAACTATGCCTCGTAAAAAATTATCAAATTATCAATTTTTCATTTTTTTCAACGAATTTCAGCCACACACACACAATATGATAGCTATGCTGTAACCGTTAAAAAACATTTTAATCAATAGACATCAAGCTTTTCACTCCACTTAATATAATACATGATGGAGAGAAAGCTGACCATATCAAAGAAATTTCTTTAATTTTTTAATGATTATTACAGCGGATTTGTTTGGTTGACAAAACGATGGTTTATCGATAAATTATCACCTTTAGAAAAAAAATCAACATTAAACATGAATATGTTTCAACAATATGGAGGCAATTGTTATTCTCACGGATTCAAATAGGTTCAAAAGAATTTGGTTTATCTTTTGCATTTTTTCAAAACATAAGTTTTTAAATAAAAAAAAAAAATCAATAATCTAAGAAAACCTTATAGAATATTTTCATCTTTAGATATGTCACTTTTTCATGTTAAAAATTAATTCAAACGCATTTATTATTTCAACAGATTCTATACATTTACAAACCTTTCTGTATACAAATATTTGATCTCCAAAAATGGGCAATTCATTGAATTAAGATTATTCAAATTTGTATATTTCAATAAGTGAGAAATGTGGATTTTTAAATATGAAGGCAAGAGTATTATTATCCATTAAAAATCAATGCCTATGGAATTTTAACAATGCTAAATACAAAACATGGACAAAATTGATTAATTGATTATCGTGAGAATAAGGATGAATATGTTTTAAATACGACGTCAAATTACTGATTGCATGTTTGATATATTTACAAGTCAATTCTAGTCTCACACTTTTAACGTCAATACGTCCTTGTAGTGAAGTTTTTTGTATTAAAAATCATAGACGCACACACACTAAATGATAAAAGAAATGAGTATTTTATTGAATTCGTAATTAATGATAAATTAAACATTTATACATGATGAAATTGGAATCAATTCTCTACATGGTTTGGATATTTGCGTCATTGAAAATAACTTTGTTAGATATCAGCAGAAAAATAAAACTTATCTTCAAAATATAATAGCGTTTATGGCCTAGTTGAAAATGATCAACAAAGCAAATGTGTTTGAAAAAGTTATTGATTATTTTGATTTATATTTTCACCTGTTTTTATTCGCAGTAATTAATAAATAAATATTTCTTTTGCAGAGACTTTTAACCAGCAAACATTAGCAGAAATATGCTCAATATTGTAATGTAAACGGAACAACTAATCACCACATGTGATTTGGTTAGAAAAACTCATCGATCCTTAAAACAATGTCTAAATTTCTTGAAATTTCTTCCATGGATTTAGTTGCAACTGAGAAAATGTGTTTTTTAAATTTTGTCACTAATCTTGTTTACTGTTCGACTCGCATTTTAATTTTATTAAATATGCCCTAATACAAAGTGAATGTGAAAATGGTTTAACAAATGTTTAAATTAAGTGAACAATCAAACAATTAAAATATTATTTAAAACGTGAAGTTGGAGCAACTTCAGTTTCTAATTAAAAGTTACTTTCTGCGGCTGTTTTACATGAAAACAGAGTTAAATGGTTGCTGCTTCGTATGAGATGTTCAATATGGGAAATAAGACTCACCCACAACAGCCTGACATAGGTAATATTACTTTAAATTATTTTGATTTGAAAAATCGCTTAAAAGCTTTGGCCGAGAAGAACTTTGTACATGTGTTGTGTGTTTGTGTATAGAATATATAAATAAACGATTGTTCCAAATTAAGACACCTAGTGATCTTTATCTTATGTTTAAATGCCAGCAAATGGTTTGTTACAGTAAACTTAATTGAACCGAATGATAATATAAACAACGAAGATGTCACCAAAATCTTCGTCATTATGTATATGTTATAGTAAACTTAACTATATTATATGCGGAATATTGATCAAAGTCAACGTTCATTGGCACTTTTACTCTACTTAAATATCACATACATATTAGTTGTCTGCGTCTGTGGCGGCTGAATTCACAATTATAATAAACTTCGGAATAAACATCACAACTGAGGATAACAAACAAACGTATTGAAAACCGTTGAATAGAAGCAGCGCAATTATTCAGGTGTTGAGTGTTTATTCCATAGTCGCTTCACGGTTGACACTTGAGAAATTGCGGTACAATCAAACTGAAAAAAACCTTCAAAGTCAATTGACAAAACGAACTTGAAATGCTGATGTTTGCTTTCAAAGCTAATTTTCCAATGAAAAGTCGTCGTTTATTTTTGGATATTCATTCGGAGTATTCGTAAGATAGGAAAATATAAATGTACAATTGTACATAGTTCATCGAATACACTTCTAATTTTTGATACCTTCGAATTATAATAAATATTTTGTCAGTTCTATCAATCTAAATGCTTATGAAATATTTAATGACATTCAGTCAGACAAAAAGCGACGTTTGAATTATTTAGTAAAAAATCTGTCATCAACATTATAGGTAAATATAAGGAGAAAATAATTCATAAATAATGATTTTATGTATAAGTATACAATACATATACGTATATTGATAGTTTTTTTCGCTTTTTTTCATTTCAATAGAGAAAGCTTTGATTGAAGTACCAAATGAAAGTAAATATTTTTCATCAAATTTATAATAATTAATATTCGTTTGACATTCAGTTTTTAAAAGAATTCTCTCAATTTTGCAATAGTAAGCAGATAACCCTGATCGACATTTGATATTTGACCATCGCTACATAACAAGTCTCCTAAGACATTCATTTGACATAGGTTATATTCATTTAAGATTATTATTTGGAGGGTTGCATGTTCTTTAGACTTCATTATAGCGATAAAATAAAGTGTTTTTTCATGTATTTGATCAATAAATTGAAAAAATGAAATATTTTCCATCAAATTAATAATAATTCTTCTACTTATAACAAATAGAAATTCATTGTGTGCCATTTTTTCCTTATAATGCACATCAATGTTTGCATGATTCCGTTCATATTCAACCGTTTATGAATTTTTTTTTTACCATAATGCTATGAAATATTGCAATGTGATTGTCTACCGTTATTTAATACCACGATTCATTGTTAATTATGAATTAAACATTCGTTATACTTCGCCTGTTTGGTGTACCATTACAAATGCTATGAGCACACATTCGAAATAGCCCAAATACAAGTATACACTTCCAATAAATACAATGATATGTATTCATATTGTTTGTGTGTACTTTCATATGGCATATTGTTGGATCGCACACAGTTTCATTATATTGCTTGGCACATTTCGAAAATAGTGTAATATTCTTTCTCTCATTCTTTCTCTTTCTTTTTTACCATTCAATCTAATAGCTTTCTGTGTCGAATAGACATTTGTTGGGACAATATAAGCATATGTGTTTGCTTTCGTTTGTTTCGATATCAAATTATGTCTGTGTATCTACTGACCACGTCTCATTCACTTATTGCTTATTTGTCGCAAGGAATAAAATTGAACACTTGTTTTTATTTTATCCTTGTCACTTCGTTTGTCTAACTAAATGTTTGTACTACTTCACGAGCCTTAATTGCGATTGAGAGTTAGTATTCAACTGAATGTAAAACGAGTAACAAGGAAATGCATCCGACAGATGGTTTTTGATGTCAACATTAAAAAAATATCTGAGTGATTCATGGGAACTCGTTTGGTTTATTAGTTAAAACAAAACAAAAAAGAAAAAAAAAAACAAATTGGTTAGTGATTTTTCTTGTGGTGCATTTACGTAAATGTACAAAACATAGTGCAATTTGTTTCAGCTGAAAAAGAATATACAAATTTTTTGGCAAAGTGTTTAAATTTCATTTCAACCATTGATATTATATTGTTTAGATATTCAATTTGTATTTGATGAAAAATACAAATGATGATGAAAAATGCTGTTTCAAGTTTCAAAATTTGAAATTTGAATATTGATTTGATTTGAAGTGATATGAATCAAAAATAAAATGTCTGAAAAATATTCAGTAGAGTCCAACAAATTTATACCGACGACAATACACATAGATAAAATTTTATCGGTTTTATTGATTCGAAAAGACCAATTTTGACCTGTAAGTGAAACAAACAGTGGGTGATATACTCAGAAATTCAACTGTCTTGTTTCATGCGCGACATATACAAGACCCATAAGTGGAAAGGGGAATTATGATTATGTGCTTTGAAATGAACAACAAGTGAATAGCGCAAGGATAAAAACATACACAATATTTGTCAGCTAAGATCACTTTCAGTATAATACATTAACTGAAATCGTACACCAATCGTGCTTATCTCTAACATCTGACGCACAAGCAATATCTTGGCAGTCGACAAAAATCCTTATTTTATCGCATTTGGTGCGTGTCGAAGGCATTATTATGGAAATTATTTTCATATTGTATTTACACATTTAAACATTCTAAACGAATTATGAAATTGCAATAGCACTTGGACGTTTAACTGATGAATAATTCAAATTTAAAAAAAATTATAACATTTGTAGAAGAGTACAGAAATGTTCGCATCGATTTTCACATTTCATTGAAAGAATATTAGAAATATGCGCCTGAAATTCAGTCCCTGAATTATGTTAATTGACATGTATGTACGTCATTTCAAATATTTGTATCTCACATTAGCAATATGATTACTGTTTTCCCTTTCATTTGGTTGCATTTTGTGCAAATTATTCAACTTGCAGCTAAAGCAACTGTTCAGGCATTCAATTGTTCGCGTGATATCCAGTACTTCCTCATTTCAGTTATGTTTTATGATATTAGTGGCGGAATAAAACGCTCTCTACATGGAATTGAAACAGTACACGTGTCACCACACATCCCTTTCAGAGAGTAGTATTGATTGCTTTCAAAACATTGTTCCATTTAATTGGTTTTCTATGTTTTTGTGGCCACGATAGTGTATTATATTTTCTCATTTAAACCAAATATCATGAGAAAATACGATCACTTTATTCATTTTGCATAATAAATACTCTAGAGACAATAAATAATACCAAAAGTTTTGATAGAATTTATGGTCAAATCACCTTCTCTTTGTTTCAACTGAAGGTCAAAATTGGTTCTACAACTAAAAAAGATGTTCGTTCTAAAACCAAAAATATCCTCATCACCTAAAATAAAATTAAATTTTGATAGTTTCATCGACAGGATAAGATTGAAGATTAAGTGACTAAATAGACAAAATTTCAAATTAATTGGCATATCAAATATTCGTTAAAGAGAGTGTTCACAAATCTATACGCTGTGTTGTCACACGAAATGGCTTTCAATTTCATTTTTATTTCCATTGGCCGCATAAAACATTTGTCATAACACATATATTAAAGTGATTGAAAAGAGATAGTCATATGACATGATAAACAATCTATGCGTTCATTCAAATGGTATTGAGAAAATAAACAAATGAATACAGGATACCATGGAATCAGAATAAGTGGTGGACAATATTTAACGACGTGTAAAGGAGAAACATTTGTAAAAAATATTTTCGAAATACTAATGATTGATATTGATTTTTTGTTCGCTTTTCATCCATCGCGAGCAAATCACTCACCCGAAGTTGATTCGGTTGTTGTTATTGTTGTTGTTGGAGAATGTGAAAATTTTAAATAAAATCAACTACGGTATGTTCTATTCGAATTGGTTACCCATCAGCAAATGTACACAATTTCTCACTCACGCAAACCAACTTTCTCTCTTTTACCCTATCATTGAACATAAAACGTAATACTGGCTAGCCATGAAAATCATATAGATTCCTCTTTCTAAGCAGACTTGTGATACATAACATACTTCAACAGTAACTGGAAATACAAAATGAATAACGTAAAAGTTGATTTTGTTACATTCAATTGTGTTTCAATGAATTTATTAAAAATCCTGGGAAAATTCCTTCTTGGAAATTCGAGAACATAGTTGTAATATAGTATCAATCACACAAAGACCTAAAGATCATGGCCAATACATGTGTTAATTGGCGGTAATTTAACCGTTGTTCCCATGGGTTTTATCAATAAAAATGTGCCTTTATGGAAAATAAGCATGCATTCTGTGTGGATGAAAAAGAAAAAAATCATTTCATTACTCATTTTCACGGTCGGGAGTTGTTGTTGTTACAACTTTTTATTTGTTATTGTGAGTGCAAGTTGAACATTAGCACGACACTGAAATATATCCATGGTTCCATTTACTTAGTCTTTCAGTTGTTTCGATGTGTTATATGAATTCCACACGCTTCTCGATATATTTTTCATAGGACTAGTTATGAAAATGTCCTGCATGGTTGACAATTGACAGTCAATATAAATTATAAGAAGCTATTATATTAAAGTGCGTAGAAATCCATTTAAATAATTTGTTGCATTTATTGTCATATTTAGAGCAAAAAAAGCAAATAGTCCAATCATGCAGCTTCAAAAATTCTCATTGAATCGGAAAATGTTTTTTGCTATATACATGCACTTGTCTGATTCATAAATCTACATGATGAAGACCTCATGAATATAAAAATGGATATCATGAAAGCGTATTGGTCATAATATTTGCTTTGAAAAGCGAAGAGCTACGAAAGTAATACATTTTTTAATAGCATATGGTAAATCCTTGTCCACAAAATTCTGTCAATGCTATCATGACTTCTTGATAAAATATTTAAATAAAAAATATCGATAATCAATCTTTTTCATGACATCGAATATCCATTAAAAATTACAATCAATTTTATCGTATAAAAATTCATTACTCACAGTTTTCAGTGATTTCGGTTGCTATATGTGAACAAATAAGTTCACAATTTCATATTTATTCTAGATCAGAAATTTATTTCAAAGAAACAAGACAATTGACATACTTCTTTTTAGATCGACAAATTCTATGTCGTTTGAAATCTCATATACATACAAAGCATTTCATCCCATGACAGTCATTAATGAAGAAAACAATGATTTCCCATAGAAGATTTTCTGAAATAAAATTACGTTGTATTATAATTATGTTGTAATACAAAAACTTATCCCAATTTAGATGGACAATGTAATTGTGCCATAAAAGTGCTTAAAAACATTTTTGTTTTTTAAAAACAAATCAAGAGTATAAACAAAAGTGTGCCTGTGGGGAAATGAGTATTGCCATGTGAAATATGTCGGACATCAATGCACCCATTCAAATACCGAGCGAATTGAATGTGCCTGAAATACCAAATGAAAATGATACAATTGAACCAATTAAACCGAAATCAGCACTTTCAGTGTCTGCACCGCAGAGTGCCGATTCAAATTATCTTAAACATAGGCTGCGTAAGGAGGCAAAATCGAAAAGTATGTTCAATTTTACTGCTTCGAAACCAACAACCGAAGAGGAAAATGATGAAAAAGGAACAGATGAAGAAGAACCACCAGCGATAACAATATGTCCACCTTCAGCAAAGTTTCATAGAAGTGCCGAACGAAAGTCGACTTGTTCATTAGATCAAGTAGATAATATAAATAATACATTGGATATACCGGATATGCGTGAAATTAGTGCAAGTACAAATGAAATGAAATTGAGTATAAACCGTAAGCGTGTCAATTCAATGACACCATCGGAATATAATGAACGGGATGACGATGAATTTGATGAACTGGGACAAAATGCCCATACTGGCTCACAATTACGTATTCGTTCATCGATTATATCACTCTTTGGACGCATGGGTAAAATGCGTCGCACGAGCAATAATTCTCAGAATTCTACACATGAAAATGGCGAAAACAACGATCGCCCACCGTTAAGAACGCTCCCACAAATTGCTGCAACGAAAATAATGCGCGCCTTTAGCTATGTTGGTAAGCATACAATAAGTACACAAATACTCGGCCTAGCTTTAATGCATCTACTGTAAAAATACATACAAACAATCAAACAAACAAACAAACAAACAATCGAATATCTAAATACCATTATTCACCTTGTTATTTGTAGTACATGAACGAAGAATACGTGCAAACAATAAGGAATACAATTCACAATTTAATTATGCTGTAAGTTGATGATAATGAGTGTCAAACGGTTGTTATTGATTGATATTTGCGTCACATTTTTGCTCTCTCTCTCTCTCTCTCTATTTCACAGAATAATTACATCAAAACATCGAAATACACGTTGTTTACATTTCTGCCACTAAATCTGCTAGAACAATTTCAACGAATTGCAAACTTTTATTTTCTATGCCTACTGCTGTTGCAACTAATACCGCAAATTTCTTCGTTAACTCCCGTAACTACAGCCATTCCTTTGATTGGCGTGCTTGCATTGACCGCTGTCAAAGATGCCTACGATGATATAGTAAGTATACAAACAAAATTCATCCACCTTACCATTGAATTTTCTATAATATCGTAGCGTGCGCTTTTGATTTGACCATGAGTTCGTTCATTTCTATACGTATTTTTCTCTTCTGTCATTTTCCAAATAAAAACAAAACTTGGAAATTCGTTGTTGTTTGAGCTTAATTGCTAAATTGAACTTGAATTTAAATTCAATATTAATTTATATTATCATTCAATTGTATTATTTTCAATATTTTACATAGTTTAAAATCATGAAATGTGTTAATAGTTCGTAGATGTTGAATTAATTTATTAATATTCAGCAGTCAAAATTTGCGTGCAAAAGCAAAGCTTGTAATTAGGCGAATGGAATTTGAAAAAAGCCAAAAAAAAGCAACTCTTTTAATTTCTATTTTAAATAGCTGGAAAATTCGAATTATTAACAAATTAAAAAAAAAAAAAATAGATGAGAAGCGCTACATCAATGTCTGTTAATAGATTAGAAAATTATTAGTCATTGCTGTGGTGTTCTTCCCAGTTTTTTTCTAAAATGCCAGTATGTGTGGCGCTGTAAGTGTTCACATATTCTTTAGTGCAATCGTTCAAAAATAGACAAAATGATGCAAATTTCAAGATTTATTTTGATTTCTTGGCACTTAAAGTCTATTTTCGAATACTGTGAATCGGCGTTCAGCCTATGCATCGGTTCAATTTTAGTTTGTGTGTCGTGTTACAATTACATGAATATCGCTCTCTAAGCGAAAACAAATCATTTGATTAATTCTAATTCAATTCAATTTGATTGAGTTTTATAAGTGAAAATATGGATTTAATAATTTCTATTTAAATTCTTCATTACTTCAATAGCAAAGGCATATTTCTGATTCCCAAGTGAACAATAGACGATCGAAGACACTTCGAAATGGCAAAATGAAAGATGAAAAATGGTCGGCTGTGCAGGTAAGACAGAACATACATTGGATATAAAACGATTTCAATAAATAGAATTTCAAAATGGCATAAAAATAAAAACAATTTCCGATGGAAACTCAAATTAAAATCTTACTTGGTTTCGTAGTGATCATGACCTTGAAGACCTTGATCAAAAAGCCAACGAACAATAGGCTTAATATCCTATCTGCTAAATAAATGAAACGATAGCCTTCCTTTCGTTTTAATGGGTTAATAAATATTCTAACATTAATGAACATATCAAGAGCTGGCTCTCAGCCCGCATTGTATTGTAACATTTCACATTCGTGTAAAAGAATATGGTTTTGGCAAAGACATTCAATTGTTCTCTTTCAGAGCCGTTGTGCTAACAATGTGCTTCACTATGTGCCATTTGTAAATATTTTATGGATGTTATGTAATTTTTTGTGTTTTCATTGATACACACAAAGAGAAAAAACGAAAAAATTCAATCGCCTTCAACTTCACAACGACGTTTTCATTTAGATGAATTTTTACAAATGGAAAAAGTAAACAATATCAAACAAAATGTCATAGCCATTTAGATGACCGAAACCTAAAAGATTTTATTTACTGACCGAACATGCACTCATCGTCATTTTTATGTTTAATGAAATGCGAAGGGGTCAATAAGTCGATTATGTTTGTTTGTATTTTGATAGACGGGTGATATCATCCGCATGGAGAATAATCAATTTATAGCGGCTGATGTGATGTTATTATCAACAAGTGAGCCAAATGGTTTGTGCTATATCGAAACGGCTGAACTAGATGGTGAAACAAATTTAAAAGCTAAACAATGCCTAAATGAAACATCCGAAATGGGCCAAGATCATGAACTGTTATCACAATTTAATGGAGAAATTGTGTGTGAACCGCCAAATAATATTTTAAATAAATTCGATGGTACGCTTATCTGGAACAATCAACGATATCCAATCGATAATGAAAAAGTCTTGTTACGTGGATGCGTCTTAAGAAACACTCAATGGTGCTACGGTGTCGTTATCTTTGCTGGCAAAGATACTAAATTGATGCAAAATTCGGGTAAAACTCTAGGGGCTGAGAACCCTTTATGAATATATATATTTAGTAGATATTTAGAATATTTACACAGACAGAACTATTTGTACATCTAGTACGACTTATTTGAATTTTGACGTTTTTCTACATTTGTTGAAAAATTCACAACATTGTCGTACACAGATTTCTATACGTTTTATTGAGCGGGAAGAGGGGAAACATAGCTGTGTGCGAAAATATTTCTCCTTCGCACTCAACTGTATATAAATAGTATAGAAGTATGTGTACGAGTCGTACAGTACGATTATGTTGTGCATTTTTCAACAGACGCAGAAAAACGTTAAATTTCAAAAAAGTCGTAGTAAATGTACGAACAGTTCTGTCAGTGTACGCGATAAATATTTATGAGATATTTGTTAAATTCAAATATACACAAACTTTATCATAAGTATTTGAAATATCTAGTGAATATTCAATTCATTTCGAACAATAAGTTAGCTATAAGGTTTTAAATTAAAAACATTGTCGCGATGGCAAAGTAAGTATTGCTTAAAATTGAGATTTGGTTGCTGAGATCAAGTCAACATTCAACATGGTGACACAGTCGACACAATCAAAATCATGGAAGGAGAGAAGAAAAGAAACACAGCATATTCTTAGCATTGGTGAGTATTTTTTCTTTCCTTTACATTTACATCATTCACACATTTCATTTCATAGTGTACCGATTGTGAAATATTGTTTGCATTGTAACATAAACGGTCGCCTGTATGATGGTGAGAGAAAATGAGAAACACACACACACCACACCACTACTACCATTGCACCGGCTAAGAGGAACAAAACAATCAATCTATTGTTTCATTTGTATGCGAGTCAAACCGAATTGCATTAATTTCAAGCCGGTGGTGACAATCTTTCTCATCACTCACCTCTCACGTTCTCATCACATTCGCTCAGAACACTTCGTGGTAGATAGTTGACTAAAGCATCGTGCTGTAATTTACATTTAGACAAAGTGAATTGAATTCACTAATTTCCAAAGTATTTTTCGCTAAGTGAAATTTGTTTGTTATTTTTTGTTTTGTCATTATCAATCAACCCTCAGATTATTGAAAATTATCAATATCGTAAATTTGTGTTATTCAATTTTGTTCGACGATAATTTCTATATAAATTGCATTGTGTCTCGGTGGCTAACGGTACGATTTCATCACACTGCGTCATACAACAAAAGGACGAATATTTTGTGCGCTCTTTTTTCATCTGCATTGAAAAAATCCAATTAATTAATTATTTTTTTCATCAAAATCATATTCATTTTTCATTTTTCCCAATTTTGCTCATTCTATGATTCATAAATTGCGGATTTTTGTCTTATTCCAATTTTGCTAATAATGCGTTTTTTCTTCATGTTTCATTTTACAGAAAGTAACGGGATCGCATGACCGCAAATCAGCGCATTTTTGGCGTCATCATTCCGGCGAAACGACCCAGAATCAGGCAACAAAACAGAACCACCAATGTTTCAACTTCCATTGTTTTGCCAGCTGCCGCTGATGATAGTTCTATTATTGAAAATCCAACACCTTCAACCTCAGCCAATTCAAATGAATCCAAGCAATCATCACAACCAACAAGATCAAATAATCCAAAGACAGTGAAAGACCCAAAATGGTTACCATCAATCAAAATTGTAGACATAGAAAAGCATCTAATTAGCGAGACAAAACAAAACGTTGAAATAATTGAACAAACCAAGTCGCAGATCGATGAACTGAAACAAAAACTGAAACAAATCGAAGAAAAAAATGAAAGAGAAATTAAGCAATTGGACTTGATTAAAAAGCAAAAGGCTGCTATTGCATTAACCATCCAATCACAACCACCATCACAACCGCCTCCACAACCACGACCACAGCCACATCCGAATAAAATAGGAAAAAGAAGAAATACAGTGTGCGATCCATCAAATCTTCCTTCGACATCATCATCGTCATCATTATTAAAACCACAAAAAATTGCAGAACGTAGAAAAACTGTTGCTGCATCTGTAGATCCAGTTGTCGACACCACAAAAGTCAGTTGTTCTATAAAATGTGGCGTTCAAAAACACTTAAATAATTTTCTCGATAAGAGAACTAAAGATGCCATCAAAAAGAAAATTCGTGATGATGCAATAAAATGCACCGAGATAGCAGCACAGGCATCCACATTGATTCATTATGTTTTCAATAAAAAAATGGAAGAAGGAGATTTTGAATTTTTCGACGTTGAAGATGATGCCAGACGTCAAAATTCACCGACAGAACAAAAACTCAATAAATTCTTCTATGGAGTTCTATCGAAAAATGTGGATAACGCTGACTATCCTATTCAAATGTATGCTCCGGAATTCTTGCAAATAATGAGATCATATAATTTGCAGTTGCATTCGAGCGATTACATGAGTCAGCAAATGAAATACATGTACCAAATGTATCACACAAATTTCAAGAACAATATCGTTCTTCATATGAAATCGCGTCTACGAAAGTTCTTCAATTACATTCAGAAGGACTTGCATCCACCTCATAATCGCCAAGAAACAATGAATAATAAGAATACAGTTTATCATGCGATTAGATTTCTTTTCGATGGTACAGTAGACTACGAGGCAGAGTTAATGAGGGAATTTGATCGTCGGCTAGATCCACATAATCCAAACGATAATAATTTGTGGTATGTTTGATAATCTCAAAGACAATTGGATGAAATTTATTCCGTTGTTGTTCCGATTGCAATGATTTATGTGGGAACACGATGATATGCATAACTTCGTGATCATTCCATTAACAACGTTCAAACGACGCCACATTGTCATTGATTCGCGAGGGCTTTGGGACATCTTGTCCCAAATCGGATGCAAGCCAAAAAAGAAAAATGGGAAACCATGGGATCGAGATGAATTCCTTGCGAGACAAAATTACGTGTCCCATATGTGGCGTGATTATTTTGATATCCATCGAATTCTTCGTGGCAATGGTAAAAGAATATTCAACAACATGGTTTATTCGGATGGTGTCGGTGCATCCTTCAATTTTACTAAGGAAATATTTGTCGTAAACGACGAACAAAAATTGGAAAAATTTAGGAGAAAATTAAACAATGGTGAATATGAAAGAGAACTAGGTTTGGATCCTGGAAAGAATTTGACGTTTGGTGGTGTCGCCCGAAATTTGGGTAAATTTTTATGATAATATTCAATCAAGAATTTACAATATTTACCGAATATTTATTTATATTTATTGTTTTTTGTTCTTCACCTTTTAGATAGCACACATGAACGAAATATACGTCTCAAGGCTGGAACGTACTATCGAATAATCAATAGCAATGGTCGTCAAAAATCACGTGATAAACTAGACAATGATTTACAAAAAAGAATGGAAGCAGATAGGATGACATATCCTGAGATTTCAGAAAGTTGTCCATTTTACATTGACTTTGCAAATCACCGTCTTTGTTTTTTTAATGACAAGATAAAAGTATACTGTTCGCAAAAGTATACAAGGCTAACTTTTGAAGCCTTTATGGCCAAAGAAAAAGCCATGGACAAGATTACTAACGATTTGTGTCAAGGCAAACGAACACTCGTTGTGATTGGTGGGGCTGTAATGCCTCAAGGCATCCGTGGTAATCCAGAAACACCACAAACAAATAGATTCGTGCAATATTTTGAGCGACGCAATGGTTGTGATACTTTAGTGGTGCCGGAAAAAAGAACAACAATGCTATGTAGCCAGTGCCGTCAGGTAATGGAAGTACCAGCCAATTTCGTACACCGATTTCGTACATGTTTGAATTGTATTCCAAAGCAAGATGCATTGCACACTACAGAAATCATAACGATCAAAAGCAAGCGGCAGTTGCAATATGAAAAATGGAATGCAAATAATAATATCAACATCAACATCTACAATAACAACAATGAAAACACCAAAATGAGACGCATAGTTAAAAACAACCGGGCCAATCGTTTTGGAAAGAATGTAGTTGTTTGGAATCGTGATGTGAATGCGGGACGTAATATACTCTACATCAGTTTATGCATGATAAGAGGCGTGCCATTGGATCCCGTTTTTACGGTTCAAAGACTTGCAGATCTTGACAATCAAAATTAATTGATTGATTGGTAATTTAGTTTATGACAAATGAAAATTGTTGTAACAAAATCGATTTCATAACTAACTACATAATTTTCTCTTTTATTCAATAACAGATCTCCTACCAAATCGAAAAAAAAAATTTTAAGCAATGTTTTTGCTATCGCCACTTTATAAGAAATTTTTCTAATGAGATTTATTTTCCACCTATAAATCTATGTGGTGGCCCTACTTCGATAATTTCAATGATTTTATCGTTTATAGTTAATTCTAAGTATACATAAGTACGTTTTCTTGCAACTTACATATTTACACATTGCGAAATATTCATGCTGATATGACAGATATTTCAGTTATTCAGGATATTCAATATATTTAGCAGATATTTAGAATATTTACAAATTATTTAATCATATTTATTTTGGTTCTTACCTCCTAGGTAAAACTTCGTTCAAAAGCACCAGCATAGATCGATTTTTAAATTATATCATTATTGGGGTAAGTGTCCGACATTAATGGGAATATTCATTTTTTCGCGGTTTTTAATTTCAATGTGGCTATTTTATTTTCAGATTGTATTATTTTTAATATCGATATGCTTCTTCTGTACAATTGCGTGCGCAATTTGGGAAATGATGATTGGTCAACACTTCACGGTAAATATAATTGGTCCTGATGACAGAGTGTGAATACCAATTGATATCGGCATTCTATTTGTTTTTTTTTTTGTCGCATATTATAATTGAAAAGGTCTTTTTGCCGTGGGAAAAAATAATCCCCGATGATCCAGTACGCGGTCCAACAATCATCGGAATACTTGTATTCTTTTCGTATGCAATAGTTGCAAATACAGTTGTGCCAATATCACTTTATGTTTCAGTAGAGGTAATTTCTCTTCAATTTTTCATTATTTCCAATTAAACAATATTTACCTCTGAGCTTTATGTTTCAGAATTCGAAATCCATTCATTTTAGCATAAAATACAACATATGTTTCTATCAATTTCTGTTTATTATTTAACATTTTCAACAACAAATTCCGTCCAATTACATTGGTGCTTATTTTTCTAACGATAAGTTGATTTTTTTAGTTTATTTTAGTTTGAAAGCAGTCATATCTTGATCCAAAAACTGTTTCAACTTGATGCTTTTGTTTCTTTGCCAAAATCTGCCATTCATTTTTTTAAGAACATATTTCACGCTCACCAATCGATCGCGTTCATGTGATCATAACAATTATTTTGAAACTGTGTTCGAAATTCAGGATCAAAGTCATCCCAGTCTTTGTCTTCATTTTCATTTCCATCAAGTTGAGAGGTGTTTCTGAACACTCATATGTATCGAATTCATTGTCATCTTCACCAATTTAAATTGTATCGAAAAGCCATTCACCTTCGCAAAGAAAGCAACATTTATTTGTTGTATGCCTAGCGCTGCACGCCTTCTGAACAAGCAACAAAGTGTCATTTTTCGATCGTGACACAAATCTGGTTAATTGAAAAACACTAGTAAGTGTAAGCAATGAACTATCGGTAGTTCCCTGATTCAATACAAATCCAGTGCTCTTATCACTCCTAAGCCAGAATATTTTTTCCAAAGTTCAGTAACATTGATGTATTGTTCTGATTATCGTTGAACGAAAGGTAGCATAAGAAGTTTGAACAAGTGATGTTTGTGTTTAAAGTAACAATTTTCTTAGCCAACTATGTTTGGCACAGTATATAGCCAACTATGTTTGGCACATGTAAAAACCATGGAAATGCCAATGAAATTTTTTTCAGTCAGCTCAAGTAAAGTCGGTTGCAAGAGTCGACTCGCTAAAATACTTGCTTCTTCGGAGTTTTCTCTGAAAAATATGATAGCCTGCTACTTGTTCGCACTCAAATTTCTGCAGTATACTGCGGAATAACCACAAATTTTTTCAACATATTTTGTGCTTGGTTAAAATTCATTTAAATTGAAGTAATAATGTTCAAACGAATATTTATTCATTTAATTGTGACATTTTTGTGATGTAGATACATTTTAAAAATATATATTTCATTGAAAATTCAAACGCACGGACAAATGTGTCTAAAAACTCCCACATTGAACATTGTATTGAATGAAAAAACTGCGTATTACGTTCATCTACACTCACTAGTTTTCGAACATACCACTATCACGTTTTATTTTAAATGAAAAAATATATTTGTTAGTTGATAACATTGTTTAACATACCGTTTGTGCGGTATATAAGAATTCTGAAACATAATATTATTTGGATCTGTCTTGCATAGCGTCGACATTTCCAAATGCCCAGTATGACGTTCGAAACGTATACTTGTTCTCGTTGACCATTACTATCATTCATGAAGAATGGATCGACTTGAACGCCGCTAGACGGGGGTAATACTAAGATTGATAGAGGTAAAATATTGTTTTTTTGTTTTTAAATAATTTCGATTAGATGAGAATATTGAATTAAAACAGTGATGACACCATTTGAATAGGTAATTCGCTTAGCTCAGTCATTTCTAATAAACTGGGATGAGAAAATGTATTACGAGGAAAATGATACACCAGCTCGTGCACGAACTACAACACTTAACGAAGAACTTGGCCAAATTCAATACATATTCTCGGACAAAACTGGCACTTTAACGCAAAATGTTATGACTTTTAATAAGTGTAGTATTAACGGACGCGCATTTGGTGACATTATTGATTTGAACACCGGTGAATTTCTTGAATCAACCGAAGTAAGTTTTGTGTTAATTGTCACATTGTTGTTGTGCATTTGTTTGATATATGATGATGTGTTTTATAATTCACATACACAAAAATACAATAAAATTATTAAATAAAATGCGGCACTCTGTACTGTCTGTTTGTGTTCATACAATCTTGATGACAAAAAGTTTCGTGTATTGTTCCTTTTCTGAGGGTTCCATTCCATCCTTTCATATGTTCATACAGCCATTATCAATTCGTCATACTTGTTGTCATCAACAAACGCCATCACATCAAACTGATAATCATGAAAATCAAGGCAGTCGGCAAGAACCAACAACATCAATGCCACAACCATCAACATCAAGTGCATACTCAAGTCAATGTATGGAGAATTGTAAAAAATCGTCACTGTCATCATCATCATTATCACTACCATCATCGTTGCCTGGAAAACTTAAGGAGCAATCGAACAATAATCACACTCAATTAGAATGCGAACAACTTAAACATACAAATTATAATAATTTAATAAATATGAATAGTTGCATTGCTAAAAAAACAGCCAATACTTTCGAAAGGAATGAAAGAGTTCACTTCATTGATTCCACAAGTTCGACTGAACCGAGCTCGTTATCATTACTATTCGAACATACTACACACAGCAGTGATCCAGAGCGATTGAATCATGTAATAAATGCACATTATTTTTTCATTCATTGACTATAGTACTTTTAACGGAAATGTATGCATTTTCATTGAGTTGCTTTTCACACTGTCGATTTCACTTGAAGGTTTGCACTGCATTTTTCATTTGAACGTTTCGATTTTATGTTTTCTTATGTAGGTAATTTTATTTTTTGATTTATTTTATCCTTTTGGTTAAATGTGATGCTTTTCCTTCCTTTCCTTTGAATATTTTATCAAAAAATCAATTTAACATTATTTTGTTTATTGAAATAGCATTTGCAGCCAATAGACTTTTCGTTTAATCCAGAGTTTGAACCAGGCTTTAAGTGGTATGATTCGTCATTGTTGGATGCTGTTCAGGCTGACGAGGAACATGCTCATACATTTTTCCGACTGCTCGCATTATGTCACACTGTGATGCCAGAATATAAAGACGGAAGGTAACTTTTGTTCATAATTCATATAAAATTTCATTAGAAAAAAAATTTCGAAATTTGTTGTAGACTGGAATATCAAGCGCAAAGTCCTGATGAAGCAGCACTGGTGTCGGCAGCGCGAAATTTTGGCTTCGTTTTCAAATATCGAACACCAAATTCAATAACAATCGAAGTACAAGGTCGAACAGAGGTAGACAAAAAACCATTCAGCTATCAACAATCAACTCAAAAGATAAGTTGAATTGAATTGAATACACATTTTTAATTATAGGAATACGAATTGTTGAGCATATTGGATTTCAACAATGTTAGGAAACGAATGTCAGTCATACTTAGGCGAAACGATAAAATTGTTTTATACTGTAAAGGAGCTGATAATATGATATACGACAGGCTCGGTACACATCAAGCTGAACTGAAGGCCAGGACTCAAGAACATTTGAATGTAAGACTTGGATTAGTCACTATTTTTAGAAAGTTGATTAATAATGAAACTTATTATCATAGAAATTTGCGGGAGAAGGACTGCGAACGCTTGCATTAGCTGAACGTTATATTGATGAAGATTTCTTTTATGAATGGAGAAAAAGGCAACAAGAGGCGGCAACATCAATGAATAGTCGTGAAGATCGATTGGGTGAAATTTATGAAGAAATTGAATGTGAAATGAGCTTGATTGGTGTTACGGCAATCGAAGATAAATTACAGGATGGTGTTCAACAAGCAATATCAAATTTGCAAATGGCTGGAATTAAAATATGGGTTTTGACTGGAGACAAACAAGGTTTGTTCAGAAATATAATATCTAACAAGAGATGTTAACAATTGATTTATGTTGTCGTTGATACAGAAACGGCTGTCAATATCGGCTATTCGTGTCAATTGCTAACAGATGATTTAATCGATGTCTTTGTGGTTGATGGAACTACACAAGATGAAGTCGAAAAACAACTAATCAAATTCAAAGAATCAGTCAAAATTGTGAACACTTTCCATCCGGCAAGTAAGTAAAAATGTGTACGATGCAATAAAATAATAAAAAAAATGAAAATAAATGTAATTTGGAAACACAGAGGTACAACGTAAGAGCATTATTGGCAACTCGATTGTAGCCAATGGAGTATCTCACTCGATATCAGCCGGTGGACAGTTGACAAAACTGAAACATAGTAATCCTCCAGCTGTTTCGGTTGTCACATTCAGCGCAGACGTTGCAACTTTGTATCGTGAACAAAGGGATCCTGAAAAATTGGAAAACCTAGAAGAAGAACTAAGTGGTGAATTTGATGAGAATTCAGGCTTTGCTATTATTATAAATGGTCACTCATTAGTTCATTGTCTGGCGCCAGAGTTAGAAACAAGGTTTGTGTTTAAATTCAACATTTCAAGCAATAAATTATATTCAACTTTCTTTTGTATTTTGATTCATTCAAGATTTATTGAGGTGGCATCTCAATGCAAGGCTGTGATTTGCTGTCGTGTAACACCTTTACAAAAGGCTCTAGTTGTTGAACTTATTAAACGCTCGAAGAAGGCCGTTACTTTGGCGATAGGTATTTGAATATAACATTCACAATTTATATTTGTATATTTATCTATAATGATAACATTTTGTCTATTCTGACGCATTGATTTTGTGTTGATAAAATCATTTCCTAAATACGAATTGTATTTCTCAGCCGCTTTTGTTTACCTGTCTTCCACTTCATGTGTAAAAAATGTGATGAAAATACAATCTAATTGTGTATTTTTGTTCACGCAATAGGAGATGGAGCAAATGACGTTTCAATGATAAAGGCAGCTCATATTGGAGTTGGTATTTCTGGTCAAGAGGGAATGCAAGCAGTTTTATCGAGTGATTACTCGATAGCGCAATTTCGTTACTTAGAACGTTTGCTTCTAGTACACGGCCGATGGTCATACTACCGAATGTGTAAATTTTTACGATATTTCTTTTATAAAAATATTGCATTCACATTTGGTCATTTTTGGTACGCTTATTTTTGTGGTTTCAGTGCTCAGGTAATTCATAGGAATTTTCGAATTAATGGAATTAAATGTAATGGATTATAATTTTTATTCGATTTCAGACGGTTTACGATCCGATGTATATTTCAGTTTATAATTTATTTTATACGTCATTGCCTGTGCTTGCTATCGGAGTATTTGAGCAAGATGTTTCTGATAAAGATAGCATCGAATTTCCAAAGCTTTATACGCCCGGATTAACAAATGAATTTTTCAATGTGAAAGAATTCATGCGAAGTGTAATGCATGGCCTTTTTAGTTCATTAGTTACTTTTATCATACCCTGGGGAACGTATCGCGATGGCATCAATCAAGATGGTTTAGTGTTAAGCGATCACATGACTTTGGCTTCTGTTATGGCAGCCATTCTCATTTTAGATAATACTGCTCAAGTATGTATACAGTGTATAAAATGACACATTCAATTCAATTGACTAAAAACATATTTTCTCACATTAAATAGATCGCTCTCGATACAACTTATTGGACAATCGTAAATCACGTCACCATTTGGGGCAGTGTAGTTGCTTATTTTGCCTGTGTATGTATTTTTTGGATTTGCCAGAAATAAATTTCATTTTATGTTATGAAAACCAGTTGATGATGTTTATTATTATTTTTTGTTTTTAGGATTATATCTATAATTACTATTTAGGGGGTCCATATGTCGGTGCATTAACTATAGCTATGAAAGGATCAAATTTCTGGTTTACAGCACTCATTTGTGTCAGTATCCTGGTATTGCCCGTTCTCACAACGCGCTTCTATGCTGTCGATGTGAATCCAAATTTGGTTGATAAAATTCGACTAAAGAGGAAAATGCAAAAGAAGACCAAAAGCAGTGAAAATACCACTAGAACACCGTCAGCAAAACGAGCCAGGCGATCACTCCGATCGGGTTATGCCTTTGCACATCATGTAAGCTCTTGCGGAATAACATTCAATTTGTCTTTTATAAAACGGTAAATGTACTATTGTTTGCATTTCACTTTAATTTAATAGGAAGGATTTGGGCGTCTTATTACATCTGGGAAAATCATGCGAAAATTACCCCAAGATTTTGCATTCCCATTGGGTTTGGGAACAAAACGATATCAACAACAAAATGGTGATGGTCCACTGCCAAATAGTGTGAATAATCACCTCAACCCAGGCGAAGAGACGGATTCTAACAGGAATTCAGCTGAAAATCGTAGAACATCACAAGATTTAGATACCATAAATTTGTGAGTGATGTATATCTTCGCAATCATAAAATGTTTTCTCATGTCTGATTTTCGATTCAATAGAGATTACTTTTTTTTGTTTGAATTTGATTACTATTAAAAATGTTTCTCTCTCAATTTATAAATATTTAGCACGAAGGTTGTTATAGAGAGAAACATTATTTTGTTATTTTTATTTGGGTAAATGATAAATGTGATTTGAGTAATTTTTTATTCTGTTAGATGTGAGATTACGTTGTTTTGAACATTATTTAAGTGATAAGTCAACTTTGAAACGCTTACAGAAATAATATTTCTGAACAAATAGATTAATTAAAACATAGATTAATTTGTGTAAATCACATCTATTCTAATACATGTGCGAAGAATTCTTTTAATATTTATTGAAAAATGAAAGTGAAAAAGAATAAACAATATTCTGGTCGAGTGTATTGAGATTTGATAAAAAAAAAAAAAAAAATATAAAAGAAAATAAAAAAGAGTATCTTTGAATTGGGAGGTAATGAATGTATGGCAAGACAACATACACAGTACAGGTGTCAATGTGCTAAACGAGTTATAATTATTTAATACGACTTTAGTTTTTATAAAACTAAATATTAGCATTGAATAAAGTCGATCATTTATAATGAAATTAAATTTTATCATGGCTTTTTGTTCTTTTTTTCCATTTTTCCATCAGAATTTGAATATTCAATCAAAATTATCAAATGTAAAGCATGCGTTCAATAGAAGAAACATTAATTTATAAAACGTCAATGCATACTTTTATTTCACATAAATAATTTCGGTTTATTGTACTAGTTTGACAGTTTGCTTAAGAACACTTATTTATTAAAAAAAAAAAAAAAAACTTAAATTTTTTCGGCAGTAATTTAAGCTTTGACATCGATCGATATATACAATATGAATGAACATTAGTTAAAACTTAAAACAAAAACTCTTCCATGAAGTCGAATGGTCGATGAAAATAGAACAAGACACGTATGGGCTACAATTAAAAACTCTACTTAAATTACGAGTAATTAGCCTTAGCATTTTTTGACAAATGAGTAGAATCATTTACAACTAGACTAATGTGGACAATTCATGTGGTGATATTGTTGATGTGACATTACTAATATCTAATGTTCCAGTTCCGGGTGTCACAGATCCACTAACTTCTCGACCAATTAAAATGCTGCTATTTGGATTCACATGCGATTTTGTCGGAGTAGCGGTGGCTGGTCGAAGGCCCGGTAAAAAACTGATGTGCGAATGATTTGCTGATAATGGTGTCACTGGTGTTGTATGGCTTAATTGTGATGTATGCGTCAATGGCGTATGATTGTGATTCGCATGAATCGGTTATTATTATTATTATTATTATTATTATTATGACTCAATAGATGCAGATGAGTCGCGTTGATAATGCCTGATGAAACAAATCACATTGTAATTAATTGTTACAAACCGAATCCAAATTTAAATTTGCTTACCGTTGTGATTTTGATATAGATGATGAGAGTGTGAATGTGAATGGGAATGCGAATGAGGCCCATGATGTGGATGTGTTGGTTGTGGTGAACTTATTGTACTGATCGGTGTTTGTTGTTGTTGTTGAGAATGTGATTGATTTGTTTGTTGCTGTTGTTGTTGCTGTTGATGTTGCTGATTTGCCGCTATGCTCAAGTTTAATGGGTTCTGATTTCGAACACATATAGTCTTTTCTCGTTGCCAAACAAATACATTGTGTACCATAGCACAACCGCAAAATACAATACCGACTCCAATCAAAACGCTTGTTATTATTGCAGGCGTCGAATGGAATTGAGTGAATGTATACAAAATAATTCCTGTTCATAAAAACATATTTCAATTAATTAAACTAAATGTACAAAATATTCAGTCAATATTTACCAGTTAAAAATATTGGAATTGAAATGAAAAATCCTCCAACAGCACACACACGACTGACACTCGACTTTTGAAGATACTTGTTACCTCTGTACATTTTTTAAAATGAAAATAAAAGCAAAATGATTAATAATTTACATAACATTTTACATTATTATGCTACAAATTAATTGCTGTAATGCATAAAAAGTGCATAAAAACGCGGCAAAAAAAAAAAAAAAAACAAAATGCGAAACTATTTCAAGTGGGAACAAATGTGCGTGTTGGACCTAATGTAGCCGTTTGGTTGTTACATTATTCAGAAGAATGCACAAAATCAGTAGACCGTAAATTCTTGTACACGGAAATTTATTTGTCTGGTAGTTGGCTCTTCCAGGATTAAAATGAATGACATTTTTGATTAAATCTCATCATTAAATGAAATTTATTCCATGTTTGTGCATTTTTTACGCTGATGAAGAAAATTAACTTACATTTAAATGAGAAGTAAAATACAACGAATTAAATTCATGTCACATATGAATCCATACGAAATTAGCGTCGTCATGATAATTTTGCTAATCCAATGCAATGAAATGATGATGTTTTTATACACAAAGTTTACATTATACAATAAAACCAGAGCATCCGATTTGGTTGGATTAATTGACTTAGCATTTTTGTATACAGTGGTTTTGACTACAACTAAGTTAGTTGTAATGCAATACATATAACATATGTTGATTACATTTAATGCTATGGATACCATAGTAATTCATTGTGTCAAAGAACCAACAACGTTTCCGTTTCTCTTTTTTACATTACAATGCAAAAAATCTATGCAAATTGATATGGGAAAACAAAAATCGATTAGAAATGGGGTGAGGTAATTCCATCGGCTTAATGCTTTTGGTGTAAAAAAATTCAAGAAATTCACTTGAAATATTTTTCTAAATGCAGGTTAATGAAATTAAAAGTGGACACAATCACTTGAAATTCATTTCATATTCAAGTCAAATCAAAATTAATTGATAATGTTTGATCATATTACGCATATGATTTACTTGTATTATGTATTACTTTATACCCCAAGTAATTCTAGGCTTTGTGAATATATATGTAATTTGGACAAAGCATGTACAATTTTGGACAATTGACTATTTCTTTTCCACAAAAAAAGATTAGAAAACAATCATCATTCCTAGTTGTCGTTCATATTTATCTTTTATTTGTTCCCGGTGAATGAACACGAAAAATGTTCCCTTATATTCTTCGACATATGTTCAAACAGTGCACAATGCAACTGGTCTACCAAACAGCAATTAATTCCGTCAATGCAAGGAACAAGGGGAAATGCAAATATATTTTTTCATCAAGTGAGCTTGGCCACTTGGCATTTGAGTTGTATGTATTATTGTTATTATATGCGTTTCGTCCGTTGCATTTTATGTTTATGTGTGTAAAAACTATACACGTCCCACTTACCTTCCAGGTGTTGCAGGTGCACGAAGCAATTTAACAGAGAATAGAAATTGAATCGAGCAAACCAGCAAACAGCATAAATTCAGACATAAAGATAGTGCACACAGTGCAAGCGTTACATCGTATACAATAATGTAATCGTCTGATGCAATCGGACCGGGGGGTGGTGGCGGTTCTCTTCCATTTGGTGATATTTTCAGTAAAAATATCAATGACAGTAATGCTAAGAGTAGTGAAACTGTAAATTGATTGAAAAATAAAAGCATTTAGCATTCAAAAGTAAATGTTGTGAAAATTTCGTTTCTAACAAAACGATCAATTTGAAACCATACCCAAACAAAGTAAACCAAGACTAGTTAATGCCTCTCGAGCGCCAATTTGATGTTTTGTATTCAATTGAATACTACAATGATTTTGAGGTGATGAACATGATGTTGATGGTGTGGTATTTAAAATTGTTTGAGCCGTAGTTGGAATTCGAAGGCCTCCATTTGCATGCCCATTTGGAATGAGTTTGTTTGGTGTTAAAACGATCGATGGTGCCGTTTGATGTGAAATCGTCGATACATTCAAAGGCTGAATAGATCGATTGAGTAAAGCACGCGTAGCTGGTGTCGTTACAACATTTGGACGGGCTTGAATTTGCGGTGGCGGCGGAGGAGGAAAATGCGATGGCCGAACTATGGATGAACTATGGTGATGGTTATGTGTATGATTATGTGGAATTTGATGAGAAGATGTTTGAGACTGCTGAGATTGTAGGCTTTTCTGTTGTTGCTGCGATTGTTGTTGTTGTTGTTGTTGTTGTTGCTGCTGACTAGCTGCATTACCGGAAGGCGCGTGTTTTAACATCGAATCGAATTTTACTTCTATTCACGGGTCTTAGATAAAAAATTTGAACTTTCTTTTTGGAATATTAACGGTTGATCACTCGAAAGATAATGATAAAGAGCAAGAGATCAGAAACATTCTACGCTTGAATCATTCGATATCACACTGTTATTTTTATGTTTTATTTCGTATTAAATTTCGATTTCAAATCCCAAAACAATCTTTACTACCGATAAAAGAGGTCACTGCACATTTTTTGTTGTTTTCAAAACCGTTCGATCGGGACAACCAACCGACAATTGTAAAAATACAAAAGTTCAGAAGTCACTGCACTTTATTCACGTGAAATGTTTTCGTGCTTTTTTCTTTTGATTTTAATGATTTCAAAGAAAGTTAAACACTCAACTAAATTTACACGAGACGTAGACTCTCTTCAATATTCATTTTGCGTGCGTATCGCACACAATTCGCTGTCATCATCATCGTTCGCATTGCCACAAAGAAACAACGAGACACACTGATGAAGAATGTAATTGTGGTTTGTTCGTATACTCTGTACTGACTGTTTCACTCAATTCACTTCGTTTTCTTGTATTACATTTCTTTTTTTGTTCATTTACGATTCCATCAACTGTGTTATTACTTAAGAACCAGAAATAACGTATAACGTTGCATATATCTCTGACCTTTTCTTTCACGTACATCACAATTCTGTTGTGAAGCTAATGCGTTTTTTTCATTCCGGCTTTAAAATGAGAAAAAAATATCAAGTTGTAGAATTAACTCTTCTTCTTTTTTCTTATTTGCGATTAACACGACGAATGATATTTAATTTTCGATGCTTAACGTTGAAAATACTTTTCTTGGTCTGATGCAAATGAACTTGAAATGACTACACATAAGACACCAATACTTTAGTTACAACACAAACATGAAACCGATTACGATTATGCAATAAAAATAATAAAACCAACGCGCACAAGATATAAAATACGTAGCAAACTTATCACGAATGTCAACTTTATTGAACTGACATTATACTTTTCTTCTTTCTTCTATCTTCTCCCTTCTCTTCAATGATTGTATTGAAAAGTTTTATAATGCGATTACAGCATTGAGCTTGAAAGATCGAATTGTATAGAAACCAGAATTTTTACATTTCATGATGCTGCTTTTTTCTCTTCATACTTGATAGAAAGCACATACTTACACCTTTTTTTATTAATAATTTAAATGAATGCTTGCGATAAGATTTCAATCTCGATCTTTTCTTCTGCTTTTTCTTTTTGATTACTATCAATGGCGTCTATGAATGGCTTTGTTTATCTTTTTGAGATATTTTTAATGATGAATTTGCATGTAAATGAATTTTGTTTTCAATTAATTCATCACGCCGTCAAACAAATTTTCTCCCAATGTGTGAAGCATTTTAACAATCATTCAAAATGATTATACGATTATAATAGCTTTTGTTGAATAATAAATAATTTATTAATCTGCTATGCAAAACACAAAAATCCAATAATCATTTGAATAATCTTGAGTTTTTCATAACCATGTAAATGTTATTTTTTATAAAACACATTTTCACTGTCTTATCTTGATTTTGCAATTATTTCCTTTCACAATGTCACAATGAATCTTTTCGCTTTTTGTTTGTTCTCTTTTCTTAAATAACAAACATAAGCTGCAACCACTTGCAATAGCATCAAATACCACTGTGCACTAAACAAAAATATCGCAACTGAGTTTTTAATATCCACAAAAAATCCGGTTCTTCAACTTAAGAATGATGGCAACGGCCAACATGTTGTAAATAATTTCAATTTGACATGGCGCAAAAAACAATCCATCGATCGATGTATGCGCGTTGTTGCCCGTTTTCTGATTTTCATTTATCTCGCGATTTCTCCTCTGATGTCCGGTGTTGGGTTTAAGACTTGTTTACCGTTTCACATTGCCCTTTTTTACAATTTTATTCAATACACATATTCAAAATATAATTCTTGCAGCTTTTTTTTCCACAACTGGAGCATTTTGCTTTAACTTTTAACATTATTCTTCACTTCCTGTAGTATTCAAGCACTTTTTACCAGTTCACATTTGCTATGTTGATTATTATGATTAATGTGTCGTTGCAGAATTTAATTCACTTTGATAAATGTTGCTTTCTGTAATGAGAAGAAAAGAGGAAAAAAATTACAAAAACAATTGATTATGAAAATTCAAATCAAGAGAAAACGTTAAAAAAAATTAACAATTTCTTATTTTTGATATGTTTTATTAATCCTCTGTATTTTCATTGTACGCATGGATGAAAAAGATACAATGTCGAAATCATTGAACACTTCTTTGTGATACACAATAATTAAAAAAAATAATAATTTTGTAAAATTCGACTTTTCTTCATCACATATGGTTCCCATCGGTATCGCTTCATGATTATCACTCATAAATCTTACGTATTTTTACGTCGAAAATTTCACTTCTTAGATTGTTATGTTCTACATGTTTCTAATGAGCGTGGAAATTGTGTTGTGTTTGAATGATTTTTCAGTTTGTGTGATTCAAGTAACACGGAATTAATACATCACGTTTGTAATGAAAAATATCTCGATCAAATTCTAACTAATTTTAAATTATAGATTCTCTCGACAAATGTGGCTTGTTGAAAAATACGCACGTGCTGAATGTCTGAACTTACTATGATTCATATTATTGATATGTATACATGTATCAGACGTTTTCAAATAAATCACAAATCCATCATAAACAAATGATATCGCATAACAAAAATTCTCAAAAAATTGCTACTGTAGCTAAATTTAGTTGGCTTCTACGGAAATATCATGATAGTAAATCAAGTGGCGACTAAATATGGGCAAAAACTGTGAAAAGTATACGGTTATGCCTTAAAAAAGCGCACATTTTCGATAAACGACTCCGAAAAAAGTAAAAACCACTGAATCGTGTAATTTAAATAAAGCGTTTAATGTTTCAGTGTTATTTTCATTTCGTGAACAACAACGAACCAATGAAAGTCGAATGTGCGATAAAAATACAAACGTTTTTTCTTCTTTTGTTTCTTTAATCGACAAATGGTCGGGCAATTTTTTCAAGTAATTTTGATTAGATAGAGTTAGATGAAAACCACTAGTTTAACATGAATTTCCAACGTTTTGACGCTCATTCTATGCATGGTCGGCATGGTCGGTCATTTCTTAATTCACGCACGGAATCGACGTTAATTTGTTTCTTTTTTTGACGTTGAAATGTTGCAACGCCAATAAATAATAGCTTAAAATAGAATGCGAAACATCATATTTAGGCGCATGCCAATAATTTACTCTTTTGATCAATGTTTAGTTATGCATTAGTTCACGCATTTTGAATAAAATCTTTCAAATTGAATGTAGCGGCTTAAATGGAGCCGATGTCAAATGATAGAAAACACAATTTCGTACCAAAAATAGCATGGAACCAATTGTAGTTTTTAATTTATTACCACAATATTTGACTGAACTGCCATTTTTTTTTTCGAATATGCACATCAGAGAACAGCTGGAAAAAGAATTCCGCAAAACTGAATATGCGTGCCATATACACAACAAAGTTTAATTCGACCATTTGAAAGATCATTTGATGAAAGCATTACGTTTCTTGTTTACATTTTGTTTTATTGTTCAGCTATTTTTACTTCTTTTTAATGGAACTTGTTTTATTCAACTTAAAATGATGATTTTTTTTAATGATTGTCGAACCATTATTCAAATGGCCTATACATTCCAGATGAATAGATTTTAGAGTGAAATCCACGTAAAGTAATGAAACATCATAATGAAAATCTAATTTGATAAATATTGTAGAGATTTTTTTCTCTTTTAATTTCTCTCATCTCTCCACTCACTTTACTTCTAACTAATTTACATTTTTCCCAAATTAAAAAGTACAAGCCTCTTGTTTCTCGAACACACAAGTCTTTTTGCCGCCAATAAATTGTGAGAAATTTTCTCCAATTTATATACATTACACTTAATTACCATTTTTTTGTATGTTTGTGTTAGGTGAAAAAAGCCATTTGAATAGATCATAACAAAATTAACAGCTTCCGTGGCTAGTCTACATCAAGCTGTTATTCTAAATGTCAGTCTATTTTCAACATGAACATATATATATGCATTTAAAAAAGTCTGTATGCGTAATGACAAGATCTTTGCTAAGATTGCTTAATCAATATTTAAATCACCTAAGGCTTGAATTTTCCATTCTCTTTTATAACGCGACTTAAGATTGATTATTATCAACTGTATCAACAAATTTTGTTTTGAAAATATTTGAAAAAAAAAAAAAAAGGAACAAGACCTACAATTTTCTATTCACATGAGTTTATATTGAGAATTGATCTGTATTGTTAGTGCTGCAGTATTTGTCATTCATATTTGTTTTTATACATAGATTTTTATAGTGTTTAGCACTAATTCGTTGGGAATTATTTACTGCATAATTTCTTGGACAATAAAATAGTGAAATTGCGATGAAAAAACGTAATTAAAAGTTGAACCGTACAATGGGCAGAAAAACAAGTACTCGCCATGTGACGAATGTTTGTTCCAATATTCTGACCATTTTATACATAGAAATTTTTCAACTAAATAGCCAGTGACTGTGCGATCAACGAGTATCAACTGTGCTATAATTGTTTTAATGCTTCTCATTCATTATTCAAGTTATCGTAAAGAACAAAGTTATTTTAATATTTTGGACAAGTGAACATGATGCTACGGTTTTAATTCAAAAGCAAAACTAATTTTCTATACACGTACACTGATATAACGCTGTAATTTAAATTTATTGAATATTCTCACAAGGAACATGTTCTCCTAGAATAAAAAAGATTGTCAATAGATTAGATACTGTAAAGTATAGTAATAAGTGATAGATTGATGGAAGTGATAAATGGTCGTTTGATTGCAAGGGAACTTTTTTCTTGAATATGAAATTATAAGTTACAAAACACGTTTTTAATTTCATTCATTGTATTGCATATATTTCGATCTGCATAAGTATCCAATTTCTAGCTTATTATATTACATGCGTGTACATAATTATATGAGATCGATCGATGTCCTTCATGTGAAACTATGTTTTTGCTCTAAAACTATCTTGGAAAGTTGAAGAACATCCATTTGCGATCGTTGACAGCCTGATAATTAGCAAGCATGTCCAACATTTGTCTAAAAGATATCGCTTTTTTGTTCTCTTATATCATCATCGTTAATTATATGATGCAGTGCAGGAAATTCATTCAATAAAATCTGAATAGCGATTTCATTTAATGAAAAGGCCTTGGCCAATTCCATTTACTTGTTTTGCAAATTATTATAAACTGTTTGGAAATATTCTATGCAAAGCAATTTAGAATTTCTAGCTACAAAAATATTATTTGTGTCAGCGGATACGCAGTTACTTTACACTTTTCTTACAATAGCTAAGTATCATGTAAGCAATTGAAGGTAAAGTTTCTCACGTTTTCTTCAAGTTGATGTTTTCATCATAATTTTTGTTCAATTTTTAATAAAATTTTATGAAGAAATCCGTTATGTTTACAAATAGGTAAAAGGTAATCGCATTTATTCGAACAACGAATAAGATGGTCTCAACGATTGTAACTTTGATATGGCTTGCTTACGATGTTTGAAAATGTACGTACAATCGGAGAAAAATGAAATATCTTTGCACATGCACTTGTTCCTCAAACAGTTTTTATATGATATAATCGGCCTGACCCAGAATATTTTCAAAACGAAGAAATTGAAATGTAGGCATAAAGAATGAAAAAAACGCTCCCGACACAAAAACACCGTCAATGCGAACGCGTTATACAGGAACGATATAAGATGATTACATTGGATAATTTATAGAAAATTCAATCGAATACCGTTATAAGGCAACTCATTGATTCTGAAAAACGTCGTCCATTAATGATATGCTAAGTGGTTTTCGGTTTCTCTGTCGTTTTGTTGATCGTAAATTTTCCAAACGTTTACAAATCGATGAATCAAAATATTGGTTTCCACTACGTGAGTATGTGAATAAATTGTAAACTAGCTAGAATTTTTCGTTAGAATTTGTAGCGTTTTAATTAACCATGCATTCAACTTAACTTTTGGTTAAACGCAGCAAACGATGCAAAAGAATAAAATGGTAAATGTCTACATGTGTTTTGGTGTCAATTTGATTTATTGTTAATCATTGTATTTGATACTTAAAAACATTTAATGGATTTTGTTTGTGCGTTTTTTCTTTGATTTTTATTGGTCCAATCTTTGTTTCTAAGTCATTTTTATCATAAAAGGAGAAATTCTTGAGATTGTGGAGCATCATAATATAATAATCATTCCTTATATGAATGTGTGTGAAAATAAAAAAAAACTCATATAAGATATAACTCACATAAATCATCATCGCCAAAAGTAAAATCGGAAGAACGAAACATAATATCAAATTGAGAATAATCTTCATGTTTCAAACTGACTTGAAGAATGTCTATTTCAGTCTTCAGATATTGCTTTAAAATGTTTGCTCAGGCTTTCAAACAATCTTATGCTATAGCACCGTCGCAAATTCACGAAAATCTTCAAGTCATTCTCTTTAAAGCACTGCATAACATAACATCTTACATGCCACGGTTTCGAAATAAAATCAATCGGTCTGCACAAGACTATTTGCAGCTCTAACAACGTCTTAGTAAATACTAATGCTGGGCATTGAGAAATTGCTACTAAAGAGAGATGCATAAAAGATTTACACAAACCGGTTGAGCGTTGTTTGGCGCGGCACAACATCTCAGCACATTGATCTTGTGTTCGCTCTTGAGTCTGATCACGCTATATGTTTACTTCATCGCACAACGGTCGAACGGAATACAAAAAAAAAAAAAAAAAAAAAAATAACGTAGAGAGAAGAAATTAAACGAGAACGTGTTTACAAAACGATAGTAAGAGATTATGCATCGAATGGAATTTATTCATGTGATTTTTTTCCTCTTATGGCTCCATTCTGTAGAGAAAAAATGGACTATGTATAGGCGGTAAGAAGAAAATGAAATTATTGTTCTAGTTGCAAGTGTTCAAAAGGAATTTTAAATCACTTGAATCACTTGAACTAGTATGTTTCGATTGGTGATTCCTATTTTTTGAGAGAAAATGTCTATTTGGGCAACATCATAAAACTGAACCAACCCACTAATTTGTCTGAATAAAACGTGCGCCCAACTAGTTTTTAAGCGTTAAATTAAAACTGTACACAACGTTCAAGTTGGCAACGAAAAAGGTTTTTTTATGTTGTTTTTTGCCTTCGTAAAAATAAGAAACAATTTTTTTTTTGTATTTTTCCATTCCTACCCACAGATCTTTGATTGTTCATTATTTATTTTAATGGACCATCTCAGTAAAGTATGCACTTTTAAAATGTGTTTGAATTCCGATTTTCTTCAAAGAATAGTCAATAGAATTACGAAAATGTTTCTCTTCTAACGAAAACCGGACTGCGTATATACGCTACATGCAGATATATTAACGGAAATCATCAGTCATTTGATGCTACATTGTTTTCCGGGTAAATCGATTCCAAAGTTTGTGGTTTATTTTCTCTTAGAATATGATGAAACATCGGTAAATTTGCGTCGTTAATATCTGTTAGACAAATCAAAACGAGTCAACAAAATTTCTCACAGAATCATTTTTTGCTTAATGAAAAACCGGCCATCGCACACAAAACACGATAAAACTATCGTCAATGATAATTTGTGATGTCGAATACAATTCAAATGCTTGTATATGTGAAACTGTAAATGTAACGAAAGATGAAAGATCAGCTTGCACTGTCATCGACCGCCTATCTCTTGAACATCTAAATAATTTCTTTAGATTCTTGTGTTATTGAAATTTTGAATATATACGATGGCGTTAAATGTAAAAAAAACCTTATGCCTCATTATGTACGGTTTGCCTGTAGCCAATATTTTCAGATGTGTCAGCGGAAATATTAATATAAAATCTATGAATAATTCACGACAAATTCCTTTTGTTTGATTCACTTTTTCGAAATTGAGTCTTTCCTTAAATCAATTAGGCCGAAATTTTTTTTCGTCATTATAAAGAGTTGAAAAACTAAATCGGTTTTTTTTTAGTTTCAAACTCAGCTTATTTGGGTTTTTGTTCGTATCATATTCTGGTTTATTGTATATACAGATTAAAATAAGATACTGGTTTTTATTGTTTGTTTAGATTTTCATTATTAATATTGGTTTCGATCCAATCTTCTGAATGTGCTTTCTTCGTAGTAGTTCAAAGTGGTTATTTGTTTCAATGTTTTTCTATAGTTTTTTTTTTTTTTTTTTTTTTTTTTGATCTAATTATCAGTTCCAAGAAAATAGTTGCATAAATTATTAGCAGCAATATAATTTAACATTTTTACATTTTTA
This sequence comes from Resseliella maxima, assembly GCA_029041755.1. Taxonomy (NCBI): domain Eukaryota; kingdom Metazoa; phylum Arthropoda; class Insecta; order Diptera; family Cecidomyiidae; genus Resseliella; species Resseliella maxima. The sequence continues at coordinate 1,426,492 of JAQOWM010000192.1, forward strand.
CATTTTAAATACTTAACAATAAATGAAAAAAAGTAAGAAAATAAATGATTCGAGAGTTATTTAAATGAAAAATCAAAATAAATAACACTAAATCAGTCGAAGCATTATGGCCAATCGAAAAATGTTTGTGTCATTTTAAAAAATTCATTGTGAACTTCCATCAGCGGGTGATGAATTCGTATGGAATGTTGAACATTGTCGCCATCCATTACTTTTAATGTTAAGAGCACCACATGATACCAATTTGAAATAGATAAACCATTTGATAAAGTGAAACAATAGAAAACCATAAAAATTAGATCGTTCCCCACGATGCAATTAAATATTTTAGGAAAAGTTTATACAGAAGATCGTTTCAAACTCCATCAATCTAAGTTGTTGTACACTCAAGTTGATATTGTATAAGTATCTTTCGAGCAATTTGCTCAAACAAGCTATAGAAAAAACTTCTTTTATATCGGTGATGGTTTCATTCATTCTAAAGAAATATTCAATGATGATTGTAGGCATTTTCACACTTCTATAAGTCATTCAAAAACCCACATATCATTAGTTGACTTTGCGTACGTCTTTTTGTTAGTTGGTTAAGTGAGCGAATGTTTGGAATGATTGAAATGTTCATTCAAATGCTTAACTTAGGACTTGGTTAAAGCCAGCATAATACGTGCCGCTATTTTAATCAACTTTGCTTTGGGTGCTTGGTTTTCGGCATTTTGTTTGCTTCGTTCCTACCCACTGCTGCTATTTCAATTATCTTAGGTGATTAAGAGAGACCAACAATAATAATTTATTATGCCAACAGACATAGAATTCAATGCATATCAAAGTATTTCTATTGAAAAACAAACTGCGACACGAACATACATTTTTAATTAAAAGATAATGAATGCCGTCATTGATTGCATTTTTCTATAATCACGATGATGCCAAAGTATATTTGAAGCCATGCCGTAAGGCCAATCGCGGAAGACAAGGTAATTGAGAATGAAAAATCTTACGCACAGGATGAAGTTGATTCACATGAAAGGATCGATCTGTATTCGACAATAGAAAAGGCCTGATTATGTGCATTTAACTGAAGTACTCATTCAGCCATGTTTATTTTTCAGCCATTTGGTATTCCTCTATTATCTGAATGCGATCACGTAGAGGGAAAAAGAGAGAGAAAGAGAGAAACTCTTGATAATTTTTTTCCCTTTTGCTCCTTTTTGTTTACCGGTATCGAGCATTCGACAAGCTGAATTGTCGGCAAGAGCACTATTAAGTTATTCATTGAAATCATTTATAAAACAATTCGTTCATTCTTCTTGTGTAGATTTTTCTTACATGATACCTTCCGTAATACAATTGCAACACTATAAGTACAAAAGAGTTTTTTTTCTTTTATTTTTTTCTCTTTATAAGATCGCCGTGTTATTTCGTTTTTTGCATTTTGCTTGTTTTTTTTTTCCTGTGCTTGGATGGCTCTTCTTCAACGTTGTCGTTATTTGTTTGCTCATTTTTTAGATGATGATTGTCAATTTTCCGTTCTTCCATGTTTTTCATTCTACATTCATTCGCCAAGTGTCACGATATGCAAGTGTTCATTTACACTAGTACTCGAGCCCTTTCACGGTATGAATTGAATTTTACGCACTTCATAACCAATTCAGTAATGAAAACTCAAGAGTATTTGTTTGTATCGGTAATGCATAGAAAAACCAAATACATGTATGTAGCACAATGACTAAATGCTTTGGGAAGTATTGAAGTATCTTCCAACTTATTTCAACTTGGCGAGAATTCAAACATTGCTCCGAAGGTAAATTGTGCATTCTCTTTGTGCTATTTATTTTACGATGTATTTTTCTTTCTCTGCTGTACACCTTTGTCATGTTTTTCTTTTGTTTCTTTTCTTCTCCTTACGTTTCTATTCTCAATGAATGTATTTGTCAAATGCAATATTAGCTTCCCCCGAAGGAATCGCAGTTCCTTCTATTCTTTTTTTCACATTGTTTCTTTTAAAATGAAAGAAAAAAAAAAACAATAGAAACGTCTTTCAATTTTTACATTTTCCCAAGCCACATTTTGACTTTTTGAAAAAAAAAAACTGGGCCTTTGCAAATCCATCAATAGCTAGTGTAAATGTACATGTGGCAGGGATTTTGTCTATTGTTTTGTCTAAAATACGTTAGCAATTGCATTTTATGTTTGCAAGTTGTTTTTCTGTTACAAACATCAAATTTTCTCAGGTTTAAGACAGAAGTAAAAGAACCAGAGAAATATATTTTATTGACACCTGATTGTAATACAAAGATGTGAATATTTTTTTCGGCGCTCAAGGTATTGCACATATATTATATATGTAAATAGTTTATTACGGGAAGACTATAAAACTGACGCCAAAATAAACACGCTGTTCTAACAAAATGCAGTTGCACTACAATAAATAAAGTGTACACATGTTGTAAATTCTACTTGTACTAACTAGGAAACCCATTTCGTTATGGGAACCAAATGAAACAAATGTTTGGTTTTTTTTTCGTTTGAATTATAATGATAAATTTTGGACGCAGTACAGGTATTTATGTATGCATTAGTAATAATATGAGATCTACGTTATATCTTCATTCCATTTAAACTTTGTTTTTCATGGAAACGAGAATCGATAATAATTTATTTCGTAAAAAGTGTTTTGCTAGATTCCCCCTTTTTCAATAAGCTAAATTAATTAAATTGGCATGGGTTTAACCCTTGGTGTGGCATTTCACGTTTTCAATAAAATTCAAATCCAAACCGAACAAAACGTATTATTTCATTGAAATAAATTATTAAAAAACTACCTTCGTGACACAAAGAATGATCGCATTAGGATCGGCTTTTTTATTATTGGTTTTTCTTTCTATTCAGGATAGAAATTGTAATTTTCATTTCTAACAACTAACAAAACAAAAGCAAAAAATGATGATGATGATGATGATGATGATGATGATTATTATTATTATTTCTTTCTACTGGCTGTTTGTTTCCTAATGATAATTCATCACTTCCGATGCATATTCAGAGTGTAGAAGACTTTGAAATAAATATATTACATTATATGTTGGAAAATGTCCATTCATAACTCATTCATCTTTGTATAACATTGGTTTGTTTATTGTGGTAAATTCGTTCATTTCTTGTTCTATGTATTCACCGTTCAATTTACTGATGAGAAGTGTTTTCTTTAAAAGAATTGTTTTGAAAAATTCTGTATTCATGCATTTGAAATGTAAAATTGGGAGCAACTGAATAAATTGTTTCTTAGAGATAATTCGCTTCTTTTTAGACGTGCAGGAATTAAAATTAAACCCATTAAAAATGATGACAAATAATTTGGATGAATACAAAATGTTGCCTTTATTGATGACACATATACATCTATGTTGAAATACCGGCAGACGTTAAAATCGTTTACCCGTTAAAACTGATTTCCAACATATGTATATAAAAATAGCAATCAAATTGAGTTTAATAAAACGCAAATATATTGACATACGAACTGAATCCAAGCACGCACTTGTGATAAATGTCAAGGTTGAAATGAGTGTGATGTGAAAAAAAATTTAAAAGCAAAATAAGTTATAAGCAGTTATTGAAACCGAATTGTGCTTGTTTGGGTTTGGCCAAAAGATATCCATCGGTTTTGAGCATGTTTTTGATTAATGATCATTGTTATTGTACGCTCTTCGTTTTGACTCTACTTTCTTCAGCAACGAAGTATTATTGCATGGCTCAAGTATGTGCGCCATAGAGAATTCTTTTTTTATTTCACATTTTACTTTTTTCGCCTTTCTTCACGCATCATCGGAACACATTTCCAAAATTAGTTGCAAAGAAAAACGAAATATAGTAATTACAAATATGATGAAAATGAAACGATTGAGTGCAAAGTGTTCAGAAAACCAATTGACAGTCTCTTGCGTTTTGAAGTACAAAAAAGAAATCGAAACAAGCATATGTTTCTCCGAAATATAAACAAAATTTGAAAAGAGAATTTATGACTTTCAAGTGGCAAAATGTCTCAACGTTTATAATTGTGGCGCGAACTATGAAATCATGCATATCGTGATGCCGCAGTGCTTTAGAATTCGCGCCTTCAGCCAATCTCATAATTATTTTTACATGTTTTAAAGAAATACATTCATTCAATTGCCTATCGAAACCAATCACAAGCGAAATACTTCACATACGGTGAAAACCAAATATTCGTCAGATTTTTGAACAAAAGGCGTAAGATGATATATTCAATACACTGTGAGTTTCTCTTGCGGTTAACTGCAATCGAATTATATGAATGAGTTATAATTACACACATATACACCGAAAGAGCGGGATAGAGAGCGGGATAGAGAGAGAGAGAGAGAGAGAGAGAGAGAGAGACGAGAGACAGAGACAGAGAGAGAGAGAGGGAGATACAATAAATCATTCACCGAACATATTTGGGCACAGTGGTACTGATATTTCGTTTGGATTTATTAAATACTAACTTGCCTGGAATTCACTAGGCCTATATCAAGTCAAACACTACAATTCGAATGAATATCACAAAAACCATTCAGTTTATTATTAAAAATCCGAATCATTTAAAACTGTCAGATTATAAGTTGGGATTGTTGACATCCATTACAGCACTAATTCATTAGATTATGATAATCGAAATGGCATCATTGATATCTTGGTTTAAAACACAATTTTGGAAATGCGACTTTTCCCTCCATTTAAAATGAAAAATGATAATTCGAGGTTTTCACCATATTACTTGAAGTTAATATAAAAGTCAAAAGATTTTCGACGCTAATTAATAGAGCACACATTTCAGATAAAATACTAACCGATTTTCTCGTTCTCCGAAGATTTATTCCAATTAAATGTTTTGTATTCCGAGTTTCAGTTTCGAATTAATTGAATATATCACTAGATTTAATATATAATAAAAAGATCGTCGTGTTAATAACTATTTTCTCAAGAAAGCACAAAATTTCTTCAGCGAAACAAAAAAGTTTATAGTGGTTTACGTTGCATTTTTTTGTATAAAATAATGCAATTGAATGGCGACTTTAAATATGATTGTCCATTACAACAGAAACCATAACAACAGCACCAAATTGTGCACAAACACAAACACTATAAAACACACAATATACCAACAGCTCGCACGACAAACGAGTGTGTAAACCGATCGAAACATACGGAGAGACTAAATTCTACACTTTTTTCGGTGCACAAAACTACGCTCATTTTTTTGTATTCCTTTTCGTCTGCTATTCTCCCTCTCTATTTCATTCTCCACTTTGAGAGAGGCCATATACTGGTTTGAGCATAAATATGAAGCAGAATTACTACAACTGAGAAACTGTGAACGACTTTAAAGAATGAAACAAGTTCTCGACGCCAAGGTAAGTAGCGGAATGTGCCATAAATGCTTCTGCTGTGGACTATAAGAAATGTGGTAAAATAACAAATTGAGAGAAAAAAAAAGAGCATTGGTTTCTCACCGATACATAGGTAAAAAAATATGCGAAACATTCTCGTCCTTTTATAACCATTAACAGCATAATATTATGCCGGCATTTTATGATATTTCTTCGCGTAACAGGATGATTGTTTTAAATCAAACTCAGAGAAAGACTCTGTTTCAAGTGAAAAGCGTCGCTGTCTATGTTTATTTCTTTAAACTCAAGTAGTGGTTTATTTCTTTAACGCTTTCGATAACAAAAAAAAAAAAAAAACAAATATATTTTCAAATGAATTTTAGTCTTCAGTTATATTCATTTTACTTTGCATTTTTAAATATTTCGAAGGTTGTCTGCCTGATAAGCCAACATAATTTCAAAATATTATTGTTATTCAATAAATTTATATTAAATCAGCGAATATTATACAATTGAGAAAAATAACATAAATTTTAACATCAAATATTCAGTCATAATTTTCTAACATTTTTTTTTTTTTTTTTTTTTTCATTTATATTACAACATGAATCAAAAATGTGATAACTCATCATAATATGTTAAATCGAGGAATGTCACGTACGCATTTTGAAATATTGAATTTCATCTACATATTTCTTCATTTTGGAAATTATTAAAAATTCATAATTCAACATAACCAATTCATGAAAAAAATGTTTTTATTTTCATTCAACAATTGTTTTCAGAAACTATATTTTTATTAGAAGTTTTGTTTACTCACAAACAAAAATCAAAATAAAAAACATCAAAACACACAGTACAATATCATTAAATGAATATAAATAGCCAAATAAAATGTATCTGTCTAGTAGTTCGCACCCGACAAGAAATGTGTACAATATACTCGGTTAAAATTTGGCTGAAAATCTCAGTCCTATTGTCTTGCATGGCTGTCAAAAGTTTTCCAACAATATGTGCCAGGTAATGTACGAAACACTTCTTAATACTCAAAACTTGTTTTTACGATTTTGTATGATAATATAAAAGTTTATGAATTCTCGTTGTTTTAGGTTCATTAAAAATGTGCTTTAACATTTGTTAATTTGTTTTTTTAGATCAGCTGTAGATGATGCTTCGTCAATACAAAATTTTCCTGAGAAACTGCCATGTGAAGCTTGCTTTGAACACGGTGAACAGAACGATAAATTAAACGAGCATTCATTGGATAATTTCCAAAATGACACGGAATTTGGAAAAGAATTGATCGACTTACTGTTGCAAAAAGGTGAAATTGAACAGGTGCCAAGTCAACAAAATCCCAATGGTTCAAATTTGCATCGAGGTGAAAGAGTAACAAACGATCGATATGATGAATTGATTTCCGCCTTCAATGTTATTCTAGAAGAAATTTTACGTCAAGGTAAACTTAGACCAGAACTTCACAATGCAATGGATAGCGAAGAACAAAGTCATAATCACATCGACTTTGAGTGCTCTTCTTTAAATCCGCGATTGAAATATGCGACAAAATCATCAAAATGCACTGAAAAAGATTCAATGGAAAGATGTTTGAACCGTATGGAAAATGATTTACTTAAAAAAATACGAAAGCTAACTAGCCAATTGAATGTTTTCATACGAAATTCCGAAAATAAAATACTAACATTTGCACACAATGAAGTAAAACGAAAATATTCACCATCTAGTATTGATCATCTTCGGAAAAAAGAAACCATGTTCGACCGTAATACTACTGCTCCAGATGAAAGCTTAAATATGTCTCAATCAATAAGTGAAAATATTACGCCCAATTTACATGAATATACCATTACTTCTTTGATTGGTAAACGTCATGCACAAGAGTCGGCTGTGGAAAACAATACAACAGAAGAATTCTCAATAGAAAATGATCCAACAGGAAAAGAATTTGAATTAAACAAAGAAAATAATTATGGAGTTGACGACGACAATTTTGTCAAAGAAGATAACAGTACAAGTACAGAAAATACAACAAACCAAAAACCAATTCGACCGAATAGAATAAATATTCCCCTGCGGTTATTGATAGGATCTAAGGGCAGTTTAAGATTGGTATTAGACCGTAGAAATATCTGCCGAAATTATCGACGCAATTAAATTCATTTGAAAATTATTTATTTCACAAAAATTATAATTTAAATCATTTTGTTATTGATTATTCATTCAAATATAGTTATGCATAATAAAGTAAATTTGAAAATACTAAAACGGAACTCAGTTTCAATTATGTACTAAAATTAAACTGGAACATTGACAGATGAATGAATTTAGACTTTGCGCGCTGTCATAAATGTCACAATTCAATACAAAAGAAGAATCTAACCTCAAAAACTTATTTAAATGTTTACAAATTGTAAATTACAATTATGAAATTTGAATAAATAAACAAATAAGTGGCTTTTGGAGAAAATTTATGAATAAAAGTATACTTAAATTGAAATTGAATTTGTTGCAGTAGTGGATATTTGCTGGTAAGTTGATGTATTTAAAAGTATCAACATTTTTATTTATACAATTTGTGAATTTTTCATTATTATTTTTCAATTATGCCATATTAAAACTAAATAATACAGGATACTTTCCATATTTTTGCCCGATGAGTGCTTTATTTGGATTTTGGAAGCATCGTTAGGAATTCCACAACTAAGCGATAGACATTTCCATGAAAATTCGTCAAAGGATATATCTAAACAACTCATGAACATTTGTTGTTCCGTTTCATAAAGATTCTGGTTTTAATTTTACAGATTGTCGATGGCATTAGAATTAGAATACACTTTCATGAGTTCATCAGCAATGGGCTGATGCAGTCGCATTTTAAACTAAGCAGGTATTATGAAAGATCAATACAAGTATATCAGAATTTGATGACTAAAAAACTACAATTGAATTGACAAGAAAAATGCTCGCACATTGGAAGAATGTCGACTTCTTGGTGCATCACAGATCGATAACAATGGGCCAACATCGAAAAGTATTCCTGGTTTGTTCCATTAACGCGACAACGAACATAAAAGAAATAACAACATCTGATTTAAAACCAATCCTTTTACTGAGCATTAATGTATGAACTGAATATTATAAATAAATAGTTGACAGATGTTATGAAATCGAGTTTTCCATATTTCTTTTTGTTGGTGTGCAAACTGTTACAATTTGTTGCTTTTTTGGTATTCTAAATTTATGAATTTTTAAATTTTTTCGATTCAATGCAAAGGAAATTCATTGAATACTGTAAATAGAAGCAAATGACTAAAATCATTGTTTATAAATGACTAAATATTTCAAAATAAAGAAGAGATAAGATGCAATATTGAGATATGAAAAAGTGAGTCAGCCTTTTTAATGCAGTATTGCTTCTCGCTATTATGATATGCGATATAAATCAAACTAAACGTTCACTAGTATTGATTAATAAAAAACGGATGAAAATTAAAAAATAATTGTATGGTCAAACCATCAGAATGGACAGAACTGGCAGCTCGAATCAATTAGCACCAGTTCGTCGTGCTGTAATCACTTGGATCATAATCAACATTCATCACATGGTTTTCAATAGTGTACCGTCAGTTTGGTACCCCACTGAATGACAATTTTTTTTAAGTAAATGGCTCTCATACTATAAGCATTGTATACGTTGCGCCAGTGAATTATAAGAGTTCCAAGGTAAAAAAAATGAAAAAGTGTTCTATGGATATACAAATTGAAACAATTTATTATTTTCAAAATAGTTGTGAATATTCGATCGATTCCAAATTGAAATAAATTTTAAAAAAGGGAAATTCTTTGAAATCAGCAATGTTTCAAAATTGTTTTACAATATTGTTGATTCTCGACTTTCTTCAATTTCAAATTTTGAGAGAATGACTCGATGTATGTGGTGTGTTGTGGGCCCGAGACTAATTTTAGCGAACTGCTTTGAATTGCCGCAAATTAAGCGTAGAAATACAGGTTTACCAAATGCTGAAACACATTACAGGCAAAAGAAATGTTAGAGTAACGGCGGTAACTAAAGCAGTAACGAGTAGTAAAAAAAACGTTCTGAATCATACATCATGATGATAATTGCCTGTATTACTAAATGTAATGTGTTACAGCATTTGGTAAACCTGTACGTAGAAATACATTCAACAGCTTCTCGGGAATTAACAAATAATTTAATTATATACGCATATATTTAGATTCAATATACTAACATTTCAATTTTTCAATTTGAAATTCAACGTATTCTTACTAGTACACTCTTTCTGCTTTTTTTTTCTTTTAAATTGTCATACCAATTTTAGGAAATGATATTACTTCACCAATATTCGTCACGGATGCAACATAATGTTAAATTATTTCTATTGATACACATAGATAGTAAACATTGATTCGTTACTTGAATTATCTATCTATATGGATTCTAACCTATGAGAAGTTCGAATGCATATAATCTTGGAGTTCGCTGCTATTTCATGAAAATCTTAAACAAGGAATGAATAAAGATATTCAAATGGTGTCAGCGTTTTCAAAATAAATTTGTAATCGTTTTTTTACATTAATATATTGAAACTCCATTTGATGATGGTTCCATTCCTAATGATAATGAAAAGTTATTCACAAAATAAGGACGACAGTTTGTTATATTTCTCGAATGATAAATTTCAAATCGAATTGTCAAATGACATTTTATTAGATTTTTCATGTTTAACTACATATTGAATGTTTTGTTTCAACAGCTCAAAGACAAATTCCACAATGAAAAGTGCATAAAAAAATTGTTTTTTGTGTAGATTGGAAAATTTAATGGGTGCAACACAATCAATCCTACAAGTTTTTTGTGTTTTATGTTATATAGATATTTGGTCATGGCAAAAAACACTTTTAACATAACGAAATGTTTGTACTCAAAATGTATTTACATGATAATGTATGAATTAAAGCAGGTTTTTGCTCAATAATTTGAATGAATATAACACATTCAACTAATAACGTTATCACAAATGCTGCCAAAATTCGGTGTCATAGCACGTTCATTGAATGAAAAGTTAAGTAGTTTTTTTGGAATCTCTTTAAATTGCATGCAGTGAGGATTAAACTTAAAAGTTAACATTTATGCACAATAAAGCAATAAAAGTAAAAAAAAATATACTTTATTTGAATGAGAAAAACAACACAACTTTGACAAAGTATGGCAAATGAAGTGAAATCACAAAATCTTCTTAAACAAATAAAGATTCGTGGTATAAATTAAAATTCAATTTGAAATTGCTTTGAATTTTTAGCTTTAATACAAAATTTAAGCGAAAAAAATAAATAACATATGTAAAAGTGAAAAAAAGTGCAGCAATGCGAAGAGATTGAAATGGTTTTAATAAGTTAATAAATAGATGTATGTGTGTATAATAAGTAATTTCGATGCGTTCAAAAGAACATATCAATTTTTCACGTTCAGTTAAATAATGTCTTTCTCCATTTTGATATTTCGAGCCCATTTCTACAACACGTCAATTGCATCGTCACTTTTCTTGTCTTCACGTTCAATAAAATTTGAAAACTGTTTAGCGTATTTTTTAAAGATAGTTAGATTTTTAACTAAATTTTGAGCAGTCCATATGCATTTGCACGAATCTTATTGCTGATGAATATAGTACATATAGTCCATATTTATTTTGCTAGTGGGGAAGTGTTCGCTGGCTATATATTCTAATTAAAATGATCAAAATAAAACCACCAGTATGCTGAATGATCACGACATGCTTACACCTAGATACAGAAAGAAACAATTGAAAAATTAGATTCAATATTCTAATCTATTCATTTAAAAATCTAAATCATAGAGTTCATAATCCATTCAATTATTCATTTTAATTTTACCTAGTGCTTGACTTGTGTATTCATAAGTGACATAACTAATCGAAACGGCAGGCAATACTTTTATGAAATTTGGTATGAGCCCACGATATAGTCCGGGTAAGCCTTCTGTTTCGATGATTCGCCTGAAGATACCAGTCATCGTATCCGTATTAGTAGAACGAAAATTTCCATTGGGTTTTGTATTGTTAATAACTTGCGCCTGTAACCTAGTTCGTACCTAAAGAGGAAACAACAAAGAAAATAAAATTAACTATTATACAACTTCCGCAAATATTTTAAATATTTTAAATATTCGGCTTAAATATTGTAATTAAGTTAATATTGTTTAAACTTGAAATTTATAGTTGCATAGCACTGTTTGTCCGCGGGCACTATCTACATGAGAAAAACACATGAAAATGAATACTCTCGGATTTACTTATCAATCACGTTTGTTCAATAGCTCTTCTCTATTCTTTTTCCTCTCCTTCCATGTGTCGATTGTGTCGTATGTAATGATGCGATGTTGAATGTTGGCTTGATCAACTGCTATCAAATCTCACTTTAAAGCTACACTTATTCTGCCATCGCAAGATTGTTTTCATTTTCAATTCACTTTTAATATTCCCTATCACTATTATAGCTAGCTTATTGATAACACATTACACATATTTATGAGATCGTGTGTATTTCTGAATCTGACAAATATCGTATATATATAATTCAAAAAGGGTAATTTCCGCAAGGTTCTTACCAGCGCCAATGGATATGAACATAATTGACCAAGGGAACTCGATACCGTTCCGCAACCTAATAGAACTAGAAAACTAGGACGTTCATCGTAACACTCATGTTGCTTTAAGTATTTTCGCTTGAGTGTTTCGTAGACAGCTAAATCTGGATTAAAGAAAAAACCAAAACAATTATACTTTGAATTTTGTCAAAAATCTAAAACATTCATCTCGATTAATTAAAGGATTTACCTATGCCCGCATAGGGCACAATGCCTAATATGTTAGGCACATATCCCCTATAAAAACTGGAGATGCCTTCATTCGTATGAATTTTTATCGCTGCATCTAAAATACCTAGGGGGAAAGAACGAAAGTAAATAAAAATAAATATTGTAAATATCCTGCAAATATTGTGAATAATGTGAATATTCTGAATATCTACTAAATATATATATTCATAAAGGGTTCTCAGCCCCTAGTAAAATACCTTTGTATTGTCCAGTTTTTCTTAAAGCTAAACGAGTTTTCAATACTTCTAAAGGATAAATAATCGTCTGTGCCACACCTCCCGCACATGCTCCGGCCGCAAACCTGAAGAAAAATTGAATTATAATTTTATTTGGTGGATTATTTAACATTTTTTTTCTAAACGTACCTTTCATATATGCTGAGTTGTTTCTGCTCATTTTGTCTGAGGAGTCGTTTGACTTTTTCATATGCGGCAAATTTGAGAGCGGTTTCAGGAGCAATTTTCAGTACGTTAATTCCATTTCCACGCCAGAAACTCCGTATACCTTGTGAAAACCATTCATTCAATACCCCAAAAAGGACAAATAAAAAAAATCACTTACCTCCTTCATTTAATAAATAGTTAAAACTATCAGCAATGCGCACTCGATTTGTTTGAACTTGTAAAAACACTTTTAACCTATCAAGTGGAGCCGTACATGTTCTAGAGACTGCACCAGCAACGGCACCTGTAAATAATCGAAATAATATTGAAATTTACTTTTCGATAATGTTTCACATAAATCTTATAAAATCAAATTTAATCGCTTTATACCTGCGATTAGATGCAGGCAACCACTGGCTATTTCGGGAACGTTTACATCTTCACCAACATCGAGATAAGTAGAATGCCGCCAAAAATTTATAATGTGATGAATGTCATGTGCTAAAGATAATTGAATAGATTGTCTTAGTCAAAATTCAAAATATCGAAAGGGAAAACGCTTGAATTCTTTATTTTTTACACACTGCGACAAGAGCAATTCATGTTTGAAAAGTATTTTTTATGTTTATTCACTTGGAAAGAATACTAATTGTAAGTCATAGTATACAAGAATTATGATGAATGACATAAGCGTTTTGTCACAGTGGGTAAATGTAACGAAGGAAAAATATTATTTGAAATAATAGAAAGAAATTTTACATGGTGCTAGAAGCAAAAAATCTCTCCATTCGTCATAGCTAATAATTAACGTGTCATCTTGGTCAACACGTTTCAGGAGTTGTAGCGCCTCATCAGCATCAATATCGATTCCTAGATCCTTGAATCCAATTATCAAGTCGTTCAAATTCACTTTACCATCACCGTCCTTATCCAAATGCGTAAAATGAAGTAATAAATTTTTCTCATGCTCGCGTACGTAGTGAATAAATTCGGCTAAATTCACATGACCGCGATTAGTCTTATCTGTTTGGCGTAAAAATGTCTCCGCATACTGATGTGAAAGATGGATGTCCTTCAGTGCTTCTGACAAATCGTGTATATCAATTTGACCATTACCTATTCAAAATAACAAACAAAATTTAAATGTCATTTTATAAATAAATATTTGATAACATTCAATTGAAATTTCTCAACAATAAAAAAAAAATTCTTTACCGTTGCGATCCAATTGGCTGAATAACGTTTCATATCGCTTTTCAGCTGCAAGTGGCAATTCATGTAAATAATGCACGGGGTGATTGCTTGTGTTTGTGTGATGGTGACCAGCTGTGTTTACATTTTTGCTCTCTGTCTGCAGTTTTTCACCTACATCGTGACATTTTTTGATAATTTCGTCTGCAGATGACGATGACATCTAATAAAACAGATACGAAAAAAATCATTCAAAGTTCACACAAATGACGCACACATTTTATTTTGATAAAATGCAACTAAGACGACTATACTGCTATTTATGGTCATTAAATTATTTGGGATATTTTTTTTTTTTTTTTTTTTTTCTTTTCTTGAATTATTTAATCTGATTTATCTGGGAATGCGAATATCGCAGTTATGTTTGAATAAGTTTCATTGGGTCACTTTCATTTACGTTCATTTATGCGCTACTTTCTCTCTCTCTATCTCTCCCTCTCACTCTTTCTTTCTTTTTTCATTGCCATTTGAATGTATTTGTACTCAATGCCACGAGCAATATGAAAACTACGCCAAATGCCGAAATATAATACATGCGATTGAGAAATATTGTATATGAACATTTCTTTGCACAGACATTTATACTGATTTATATTCTTTATATTTATATGTGAAACTATTCACATTCACTTGAATGAACAATCACACAAACAATCTGGCTAATTTCACTTTCGCTCAATTGCCAAATGTCTGACTTTTATGATGAGGATCTTACCATGGATGACATCACGGCAAATTTAAAAGCAAATATACATTTAAAACATAAATAAATTAAAAACCACAAGCTAATGTGTTTTAAATGATGTGCAACAATATTTGTAACTTGATGAGTTTTTATTTTTTTGCAGCGAAATTTTTATTAAAAAATTGTATTCGTATGAATTTGATAATATTGTAACTTTGAAATGGAAGGTTTTCAATGAAAATTTTTATTTACGGCCACAAAAATACCGGTTTATACTTCCTAAATAAAAACGTTACGATTTTCACAGCACTTTTAGTTAGCATAATCACTTTTGACGGTATTCACGAGCCAACATTGAATAACGCTGGGCGATTCAATAAATTAGTACGAAGAGAAAAGGGAAAATTATGTTACTCGTGTACGAATGACAGCTGGAAGAAATTTTTTATCGGCGGCGAATTCGCTCAAAACAAACCAATTTGCTAATGTCATGATAAAACATTTGATAGGTTTCGACATTTTCGTTTATTTCTAAGGTATTTCTAAGGTATGTCGACATTGAAATGTTTTAAGTTTTTTAGTTAAATTTCAAATTATTTATATTATAAAATAAAATAAAAAAAAAGAAAAATTTAATTGTTTTCTTCGTTCATTTTACACCTACCTTTTTGATGTTCACTTTTCATTTTATTTCAAAAATGATTTAATTTCCTAAACATTTGTGATTGAAATCAATTTCCAGTTCATCCATATCCAATTGTTTAAGTATGCTTAATATATTTTTTGTGTGATTTCTTCAGTCATTTGTTCATTTTATTTCGGATATTCACTGTATGGGAATAATATTTATGTAATGACATGACACGCATTCCTTTCATAGTGCACTTCAATTTAAATAACAATGATACTCTTACTGTTGTTATTTTTTATTCATGAAGATTTTATCAAGAGTTTGCACAGATACATTGTGGCTTTCGACGAGATTTTCCATTTTGAATGTATTGTATCGATGTTGGTATTGTACTTTGACTCAAAACAGCACATCCTTTTAAAACGTATGTTTGAATCGCTTTGAATATGCACTTACCTTTCCGTACCACTTCTTTCGTCTTCTCAGGTATTACAAATTCTAAACATACAAGATACACCATTGACATTTTTTGCACATTTATTTATTGAGTAGTTCCGAAAAGGTTTGGTTTTTTAATTCCATTAAAATGATTATTATTGTTGATTCACCGTATTTGACTCATTCTTTTATAACAACAATTTAGGATAATTTTTTTTTTACCTGTGTTTCATTTAGTTTGAAAAGCTTTAAATTTGATTCAATCACGAATTGAAATTGATCAAACAAATCGAACAGATATGAAAGTACGAATGTCTTGTAAATGATTTTTTTTTTTTCGAATTATAATGATTTGTTTGAACTTTTTTCAGTTCATTCTCTCGTTCCACATTTGAAATATATGTTATTATATTTATAAAAAATGTTGCCGAACTCTTATTAGCAAATAGCTTGAAATTATTTTCCTCCTTTAAATTCAATGAAACCATAATTAATTAAAATGGTTTTGTTTGAACCCGCAATGGCTACGAGCTGTACGAAAAATTGCGAAAAATAATTCTAATATTTCACTTTATCATTTGTAATGCATTTCTATTTTACTGGTTTAATATGGAACCTCATGTGTGCATCTTCTCAATGAACCGACATTAAACATGTAGAAATGGCATTTTTATACTCTCAATGCACCTGAGCCATATAATTTTCTCATTTCCTACTGGATATATATTGTTGAAGAAAAATAGCTTTAAGCGAATTCATATTCTCCAACATAGGTTATACGTGTATGCGGGAATAAATATATTTTTCATTATTTTGTTTTCGAATTATTAACCCTTTGTAGAATCGTTTGAATGACTCATGCCCTAATGTTCACGTAAGATTTCTACATAGAACAAAGTTTGTTTGTTCGGTTTATTTTAATTTTTCAGATCAATTCCATTAGATACCTTTTGAGCTCAATACAATATGGTAAATTCACGTTTGCAGCCAAATAAAAAGAAATCAAAATGTGTTTTCAATGATTTTTCCAATATTAATTTAGTTTAAAAGAAAAAAAACATCCAATTTTTACGAAACAATATAAAAGAAAAAATAAACTGTATTTTAACATATGTATTTTTCATATATCAAGCGCATCAATACAAAACAAAAAAATTTACATGAAAAATAACGTATTGGTTTGTTAATGGAGCATTATTAACATTCAACAGCTAGGATTATTTATAGTTATTTTAACGTCAATATGAGTTTTGATTATCGATTTCACTTTCATATGAGATTTATTTTTTCCATTCAACATCGAATAGATATTAACGTTCTCATCATCATTGCACAATGTTATTTCTTATTATTTTACTAAACAACAAAACAAAGCAATTAATCAATGCAAAAAGAATCCCTCTTTTGCTATTTCAATAATTTCTCAAATATATTTTTTTAACAAAATTTAGGCACTAACAACTAAATGAACTAACCTTATAATTAAAATCAATAAATTGTTTCCATTTCTTTTTCTTTTTCATTTTCTTTTTCTTCTTCTTTTTCTTTTGTTGTTCATATTAAATATTTTCAATTGTCACAGAATAAATCAATTGTATTTAAAGTATTTGCCAAAATTTATTCACGGTTTCCGGATTAATAATAAATTTGTAAATTGTTTATGAAAGTTAATAAGATTTGATATGGTAAAAGTGAAATGTTCTTGTTTTTTGTTCAATCTTTTCATGATTGGTATTTATAAGTATATAACAGAAAACACTAATGAATATGTCATTTGTGATATAAGAGATTGGAATTTATGGCGAAAAGACTCGTAAGCTCCGAATTAGTGTTGCTAACACAACATTCAGACACTCTCCTTGCAATGCTTGCGCCCCGGTGCCAAGGGGACCAATCTGAACGTGCGATAATTCACGAAAACTGGATACAACATCGTGCACTTTTAATACAATATTTCTGGTTTGAAGCGGTGACGATGTGTGCGTGGTCATATCCTGAGCCAATTCAGTAATGCGACGCAAAGCGGTTAAACAGGATTTTAGGTGCTCTGGTAGTGAAGTTGGTGTTGTATGTGACATTGATGCCACAAGCGCTTTGGATGAAGTGACTAGTTTTGTAGAGTTTTCGATTAATTCAATGCGCGCTTTTTCGAATTTCTCTTCATCAATTGAAACGCCTCCTCCTGCCGATTGCGCTTGTTCACATTGAGATTTCATTTTATGCAATTCAACTAGCAATACATCCATTGCTTTATCTGTTTTTTTCATAAAAGTTTCAACATTAATTACATGACCATTACGTGATTCTAATAAGGGACTTCCATTTGCGCTAAGTGGGGATGATGACATGATTGACTCGTGATTCAGTTTACGGTTCGCTTGGGGTGAAAAAAATGACAAAACTGAACTATCATTCTCTTTTGGACTGTCACTATTGAATCGGAAATGGCCATTTGTTAAACGTGGTGATAACTGAATGGGTGGGCTTGTGCAACCATTTCCATTTGTCATACATTTATCAATTGGATGACGTTGGAAACGTGGTGATAAAATTCCAGCAATTCTTGAATCCGAATTGATCATTTTTGGCAGGGGAATTGGATTTCTGAAAACGGGTTTCACGGGAACTGGTGGTAAGTTTGGTTTTCGAGGTGGAAGTGTGATCATATGTGGTGATGCAGGTTTTGGTGCAATTGGGAAACTTTTTTGTGGCGTTGTGTCATAATAAACTCCGTTTCCACCGCCATTTAATCTAAATGTGTTTGACTGACTCATTTTACGTGTTGGTGAAGCAATTTTTGCTTGCAATTCATTACTTTTTGGTGGTCGCTCAGGTGGTATTGGTTTTTGCTTGTGCTCACATTGTCGTGGTGGCAGCTCTAAATTTTGATCCCTCTCCATTGAAGATCCAGTAACGTTCAAACCATTTTCATCTTTTTTGTTCCTTGAACAACATGAAAATGGCCCTTTGCGTTCGACAGTAGCATAGTCAATAGTTTTTATAGCACCTAATGATTGTCCATTTTTCGATGAATTCATATACAATGATTCTTCGTTATGTGAGTTTATCTTGACTTTTTTGCCATCTAATTCATCATCACTTAAGCTGGGGGGAGGGGGAATTATGTAAGACATAATTTCTTCAGGGGTCAATTCTTTGGCCGGAGTTATTTTTTGTGTGGGTGGTGCAATTGTTACTTGAGCTAAAAATTTCTCTAAATCACCGTCTGATTGTGTTTTATCACCGAATCCTGTTGGAGCAGCATTCAATACATTCAAAGAGTCAAGCTCATCTGGGGTTTCTAAAAAGTAATAAACATTAAAAATTGAACAGTTAATTGTTTAAGTTATTCAACGTAAACATATTGGCCACTTAATATAAAGATAAATTTTTATTCATTGGAAATCATTGGGATTTGTCTGAATTGATATGCCAAGATCAAAACTCAAGGAATTTGCGGAAAATACTTACGTGGTGGTGGTATGGCCGTTAGGTCAATCACGTCTGGATCAGATTCAATAAAAGTATCGTCTCCAATCTCGAATCCATATAATTCGCTTAATTTTTTTGCTGCTAAATCAATGTCAGCGCTATCTTTACTGCTGGCTTCTTTCAGGAGTTTCAAGTACTCGCGTAAATTGGTATCTTTGCTATCAGGACCTAGCGTTGAACTGTCCGGGCTATGCAAACCGAATGATGTTCGAAAAACTTTTTTTTGATTTCGATCTGATTGCGGGCGATGAATTGGTGAACTAGTTGGTGTGTTTATTGATTCCGAATCACTTTCGCTTTGAGATAAATCATTGCTGATTGCATGCAAATCACTTAATAGTTGACTTAATCCCTGTACTTTTCGCTGTGGCTTTGGAGTACTTTGCTGCGAATTATTGCCACCATTTGTGCTCTCGAATCCATTGGCTCCAATTAAATTTATGCCTTTTGTGATTCCATTTAGATCCAAATTGATGGATTCCGCAAGTAAAACAAGGGAATCGCTATGTTTCAACACACCCGGCGGCGGGGCATCTTCGTTCGAAGATTGCTTACTACTGTTCATGCTGTCACAATCGCTATCAAAGTCAATATTTTGCCATGGTAATCTCGTATTATTTGATTTCATTTCACACTCATGCACAAGTTCACCTTGTTCATTTAAATATTTCTCTGAACTTTCGACCATCTTTTGCATTTCGGCTACACGTCGTAAGACCTCTTCGTTTCGTGTTTCAACTAAACCATTAATCGGTTTTCCTTTAGTGCCTTCAAGTATCTCCATGGTCATTACACTGTGAATGTCAAAACCATATTCATCGACGCCATTTGGTTGTTTATGATTATTATTGGTCAGGGTAGTATTCATGTTACTATCACATTGATTGGAATCGGCAGCGATGTTGATCGGTAACGCTGTCACCGAATGATATGGCGGCGGATTAATAAACAGCATATTATGCACACGTCCATGGGCTTGCGGCAAATAGTTCCATGTTGATGGCAATACTGAATGCTGTGTAACAAATGGAGGCGCTATCTCTTCCATTTCATCATCAATCAGTTGTTTATCAATAGGCAATTGTTTTCCTTGTTAAAGAATAAGAAAAAAACATTATTGTGTTTTGATTAATCAATAAATTTCGTGTTCATTTGCATTTTTATTTGCATTTACATTTGCATTTGCATTTACATTTGATTTCTTACCCGTCAACAGTTTATGGTAACCGACAAGGACTAGTGAAAATTCCAAAGCATCGCGATCCTCCATCATAAATGATGATACTAAACGGTCCGGTTGCATGTAAATGTAAACAGTGTGGGTAATATCATCTTCGCGTGTTATAACTAATCGACTTAGGCTTTCTATACTACAAATTGTTTGTGGCTGAAATGGAATTAAACAAATTAAATTAATTTAAGATTATTGTAAATTCGAAATTCGAAATTCTCTCCTATCGATTTCGGATGAGGCATTTTTTAGTCATTAGCAACAAACATATTGATTATTCTGGCACATTGTTCGTTTGTAATGAAGAGTTTAAATACACCAACCCTTCGTAATGGATTATTGAGTTAATAAACTTGAATCTGCGCTATTTTATAGCGAAGCAACAAGCGAGACTCAATTGTTGCCTTATTCATTTTTCTCTGTGGAATCGCTGAGCTCGCGTGTTGACTTAGCATGGCTTGTATTTTATGACTTTAAGCCATAACTTGCACACATAAATCCTTACGGCAGCAGAAGGAGAATTAATGTCTCTTTTAAATGCCACAGACAAGCATGTATCATTATGACATCATTGTATGCCTGTAATTGTTTTTCAACATTTCTTTATGTCAAATGTGTTGTTTGTCATTTTATGATAAATTCGCTTGAATTGTTGAAACATTTTTAATTAAATGAACTTCATCGTAGTGCAAATGGAAATGAGGTTCCATTAGATTCGTAAGCATATGGCGAAAATTATTTTCCTTATTAAGATTGATTTTTTTATATTGTGCTTCATTTTGGTGGCTCATTTTTCGATGAATGATGCGAATCTATCTATTGAAGTTGATATGACAAAATCAGAATCGGTCTCATCATGCATGCTCAATGAGCATTGCTCATTGCTCAGTGATAAGTTTGAATTGAACCTATTGACATTTTAGCTGAAGAAATCGTCAAATCGTTTGCTGCTGTTGTTCAACCTGATGAAAACTTTTCTCATCATTTGATTTCAAAACAGAAGCATCAATATATCAGAATTAATTGCATTCTTCATTCAATATGCTTTCATTGATTCGCGCTTATTGACACACAACATCTCCCATCCATTGTCTCAACCCTTTCTACAATGAATAAATATTTTCCCCGTAATCCTTATTGCACATCGTTTTCAGTTCGCTGACAAAAACTCTTTTGAATATTCTGTCCCATTTCGTCAAATTTGGTGTGCCATCGCGTTTAATGTAATGGCATCAATGCACACGAAATTAAACCTCGTTATGAGAATATTTTATAATAAAATTCAGTTTGTGTGCTCTTGAAAACAAAACTTATGTAGATCAAGCGCGGATGAATTTTAAATATTTTCCAAGAACATCAAGCGACAGAAGAGCGAGAACTGAGAACAAATTAAAAGCAACATTTTCATTTGGAAAACAGGTTGTGCCAAAAACATTTTGATAATGTTTTCGTGCATCGATCCGTAATGCCGGCAATGGTAGGCTTTTTATTTTCAAAATTATCACCATTAGCTGTATCTAATTTAGTGTGTTGAAATGCCATCATGTTCGTTACAAATAACTGTCGTATGGCTCAACGGAAATGAATATTTTGAATTACCAAAATGTGTCAAATTTTATGCTTGTTTGAATATCGTATAAATAAATATAATGCTGATGATTTTACTCGGTATGAAATTTGCATAACAACTCTAGACACAACTGTCGCATCGAATAAATCAGTGTGAAAAATATTGGACATAGCTGTTAGAAAATTGTGTATGTTCCTGTTCCTGTTACCAATTCTTTTCATATTTCTATTTTTTAAACTTACCACTGAATTTCGGATTCCCGGTATTTGACTAAGTCCAAAACGAGGGCTAACTAATAAGACTCTTTCGATGCCATCACGAGCGTTCGTACTAAAACATTTCGCGCCATAGCTTGGTAGTCCCGATATAATGTCCAAATAATGAATTTTAGCCTAATGTTTACCAAAATAAAAATACAGTTTGATGAAAATGAAGGAGAAAAAAACAGCCTTTTCATTATTATACATTTAATTGAATTTGCGTCAATTTGACAATATTAAAATGAAGCAGAAAAATTTCCCTCAATTTCACGTCAACATTCCAGCCAAATATTATTTACCAAACTTAATATTTCAAGTTGATTATTTTAAAAATGTTCTTCTCTTTCTCCAGAATATTTTAATAAAGTATATGATGCAAAAATGGAAAAAATCAAATAAAATGGTAAAATTGAGGAAAAATACGAAGTTTGAGGAATTCTGTCAACATTTCTGAGAACAAAATTTCTAATTAGAATTGATTTTTTCCCCTTCAACGTATATCTCGAAGCAACGAAAAGTCTCGATTGAAAAGTTTTGACACATCAACAGACGATACGCAACGTAGAAGAATCGGCTTTTTGTTAATTAAAAAGCATAGATTTTGCGTTTCCCGCATCATCGCATTTCAATTTGTGAAAAAGTTCGAACGTTAATTTAGTAAACAAGAACCATGAATAATCACCGCAAAAATTCATCATAAATGTGAAAAATTAAAAAATTAAAAAATTATTAAACAATACAAAAAAGTACATTATACATAATTCATTTTTTTTTGTCTTCGGAATGCTTCTGGTTGATAAATTAAAAAATATGCTTTCAATAATATTGATTCGTAAAATAGCTGATAATTTGCGCTTATTTATATTTCGTTGCCTTTAATCAATAATCACTGAATTTGATAGTTTTATACAATAATGATATGATGAATGGGCCGAATAATTGAATGCTACTTTGTTCAAATATCGATTATTTTTCGATATGATTTATGGACAGAACACGAGAGTAAAAAATCTGCAATTTCAAATGGCTCCACAATTTCAATTCCAAATCAATCAGCGCGTGGTTTAGTTTTGGTTTTGTTTTCGATTCACAATTATATTGCTGCCGACTTAATTCAATTTTATTTATCGATGTTTCACTGATTGCTGTAGCCTACGGGGAATTCAGTTTCATTTTAATCAACGAGCTCGGACAACCGTGTATTTGTTGTTATTGTATGGTAGGCGCTACGCAACATATCTTGTATAAAAATCATGATCTCTTTTTCTCATACTCAACATGTGTGAACACCAAAATCACATTCCCATCACCTAAAACAGAGATGTTTTGTAAATGTATTGGTTTGATCCCCGTGTCTATTTTTTTGCCGTTTGTACATACCGAAATTGATACTAAAAAATCCAATAAAATCTATACCGATTGCAATGTATTTATTTATTGTTATGTATTTTTTCACGGTTAGATAGGGACAGGCGACATTTTTTGCACAGCTTGAAATCATTCCCCCGAGGAAAGCGATACTTATTCGACAACAGTTGAACCAAGCATACCAACCATTTATTTCTTTTTTCCGTATTATCTTTATTGAAAGCGCATGACGAGTCAAAAATAAAAAAAAATGTTTGTCTCTTGCAGTGCAACAATTTTACTATAGCACCAAAAAACACGCAAATTGTGACACAGGCAATCAGTAAACATTAATAAAAGTGTTGAATGAGTTGACGAAAGCAATGTTAAAAAACGATACGATACGATACTTTTCCTATTAAACCTGCAAGCCAAATAACGGCGAATCGTTGATTATTATTTTCACTCGAAAAATCTCGACGTTTCGCAAACTTTAATTTGAAAATCTAGTAAACGTTCGGGTCACAAGTGTTTTAATAAAACAAGATATCATGGAAAACCAAAAAAAAACATGAACCAATCTTGTTGATGATTTTGCTTTACAACTTGAATACTATTTACGTCCATCAAACACCTTTTTTCAGGCAAAACTTATTGAAAATTGATTTAATGGCAACTGGGCAAAGAATGTCAAACATTAGAAAAAGACGATTGCTAATGAAATATCGTTTATGGCTCACCTGTAATTGGGTTAACATTTTGCTGGATCCAGTCATTTGTTGATTTAACTTCAAAAAGTGACCAATTAATCGCCTCAATTCTTTTCGCTTCATACTCTCCAATAACGAAACTGGTACAAAACGTTCCATGCCAAATTCACGTCTATAATACAGAATAATAACATTTTTGGGTTAAAATCTATTCTTAAAATTCATTTAGGTACGTGATTGTGTTTTGCTGTTGATTAGATGCGGATAATTTATTGTCATAAAATCTGCATAAAATATCCTTCAATAAATTCATTAAATATGCTTGTTAAATTAGTTTTAAATGTGTATAGTTCTTAGCATAACTAATTCCAAAATGTTTTGAACTTCTCTTATCATTTCCTAACATTTCAACTAATTCTGATAAATTAGTTTGAAAAATATCTATATATAATCATGATTACACGTGTGCGCATAAAATGCAGTGGAAAATATGTCTCCAAATGTGGGGCAAAAAAACATTGTTTTTCACTTTCCCAATTCTAATTCCAAAATGTGAAGAAGGCAAGTATCATACACAATTTAAATATTCATTTACATTGTCATTCATCAATGATTTCAAATTTAGAAATGTGATTAAATCACGTATAATTTAAAAGTCTCCTCTTTCATACTTATTCGAAACTTTGTTAATATGCTCAAACATCCGTGCTCATCTATCTTCGCATAAATAACCGTTTTCGCATTTCTTCATGGAAGTGCTTATGTAGGAATGGATTATATAGAAATACACATACATCTACAGGAAATATAATACAAAGTAATAACCCTTTGCCAAATGAATTTGATGGTAAAATTTAATATATGTAACATATGTTTCAGGAACACCTCTCTTTTTGCACTCTCTTACAAACATATGTGTTTCTCGATATTACAACTGAAATGCAAACGAATCCAGCTTGAATTCATTCTATTTGATTAAAAAGTGGATAATCTTTAATGAGCATGTCAACAATGTGACGGCAGTTAAACGGTAGTAAATTGAATTTTAAAACAAAAACAAAAACAATAAGAAGAATATGCGAACGAAAACAAAAAAAATGTAAAGAACAGGATCTAAACAGATTTTAGACTAGAGAAAAACTACACATCAAGTAAATGTCGTAAAAGTAACGGTGAGAAAAGATCCAAAATACTTACTCAACAGTTTTAACAGTTAATTTAGCCGGCGAGATGTTATTAGCTAATGAATGCTGATGAATTTGTAGAGCAGCCAGGCGTAGTGCAACATCTGGCTGAAGTTCTGGTGAGAAACGTTCCACGGTTACGTCATTACAACATTGCATGTAGAGGTAATCCAATGAATTTAAGTCTTTTTGAGCTAAAGCTGCTGCTGATAACGGTACGAATGTCACGCGAAATAAACAACGTAACTTATGAGCCCCCGGCCTTGCTGCTATCTACTCATTACAGATTTCATTTCACCAGTTGAATATAAAATGTAAATGTAAAAGATAAACGATACGCAAATTAGATTAAGCAAAACTTTCAATTAAAACTGTAAATAGTAATTTTATAACAAATGAAAAAAAAAAAAGATTTCACTTTCTATTGCAAAAGAAGACCACTAAAAATGTTAAACTGCTCATTCATTAATACATTTGGATATCCTATTCAATTCGATTTCGTTACATTACACAATGTCATTTCTTTTTCTTCTGACTCCAATCGATAGTAAAATATCATCGTTTCAGCTCTGCTATTTTATTCACTCATCAGATATCAAGTTATCACATCCTATTACATCAAATTGACGTTCAGATTAATATCATTGGTATGTTTATATTTCTTTTATATAACAAAATTCATAAAAATTCAATTGATGGCTGATATGAAGAAATTAGTTGACATCTTGAAGTTGTAAATTTTTTGCTTATTTGTAAGGTAAGTAATTCAATATTCGCACATCGCAATCATCAGTCACATTAGTTTTTGAATATAATGCGTTCTCTATCATTTGATGATGTCTATGGTATAAGTTATAACTTATAACTTCCTTAAAGTAGGTTCTTTTTATATACAAACAAAGAAAAATTCAATTATAAAACCTCAAGTGCCAACAAATAACCAAATCAAGATCTCTTTTCAATTTAACATTTTATGTGAATTTGCGCGGCAATCAACTACATTGGGATAAGTCTTATTCGAGCATTTTCTCAATCCTTGTTGAGATTATTTAAGATAAATCGAACAAAAAATTGAGGCTATTTTCTGGATGGGTTCAAATTGGCTTATAGAGGTCAAATTATTGGTTTTGGGATACCGACATAGAAAGTGTTTTTCCGAATGAAAATCCATTTAATGTAGAGATATATGTGCTTATTTAACTAGTATAAAAGAGTCGACATGTGTTTATGTGACAATTTCTTTAACAAATAATGAAATCAATTTTTTGATGATTGATATTGATTTAAAACATTGATAGAAAGCGAATATAAAGTATTATAAATTTATGTAAAAGAACATAAATAGGATTTTAATAAAAAAGGATGTTCCTTTGATTTATTGACACAATTAACGACCAAAATTAAGTACAAAAGCACATATTAAGCTAGGAGAGGTATACTTAGTTTTCTCCCGAACGTATACTAATAAACTATATAAATAGAAATTTGGTTGTTGATTCTTATGTTATGGAAAATATGGCAACCGAATAAAGGAAAAACTATCAAAAATATATATCGTCATTACTCATAAGGAGGCAGTCAATAAGTCTTATTTTGCAATAACTATCAAGATAAGTATGCAATGTATTGTCAATTATGGTTAATTATTTTCTGACCTTATTTTCTTTTATAAGATAGCAAAACTTACCCGTGCTAGTGTTTCATCAGGATCTAATAGCGTCAATTTGTTCCGTTTGAGGCTTTTCACATGCTCCAGTACCAAGCTGAAGTGTTCTTCGGCACTTAAGCACAATTTATCTCTCAAAGATGTGACGACATCCTACAGAAAAGCAAACAAAATGAATTATCAAAAGTGCAATAAATCGTATTTACTTCCGATGTGGTATTTCCTACAGACTGCAGCACATACATCTATATTATGTTCAATCAATTATTTAATAATAAATCAGAATCCGTTATAGACATTGCTCTAAATATAATTCTAAACATTAGAAAAATAGGATGAAGCAAAACAAATCCCTCAAAAAGTCTCAAATTATTCAAATTTAATTTCATTCAGTTGTGAATTGTTGAATGCAACTGCAAATCTGAATGATAAAATATAACTTTAGAATTGTAACTCTAAGTAATAATTCATTTGCGGTAATATTTCGTTGAATGAATTTTGAGAGTGTTTTCAAATGAAATATCCTAAGAAACTTTGATGATGAGAAGAAAGATGGAAATATGCTTATTTATTCATATAGATGAATATTCTCGTCAATATTTCAATTCATATGGAAATTATACAAAAAGTCATACTATTTTTTTAAGCTTTAATAATACTCACCCGGACTGTTGTGTTTGAATCATATTTGAAAGATTTGGTTTGTCCGTTTTCTAAAAACACTTTGAGCACATTTGCCATTTGCGGTACATGCAAATCTCCTAACGAGAATGCAGACGGCTGTAAGTAGAAAAATATATTAAAAAGGATTTGAGGCTTTGTCGATGGGGTTTTACAATAATATAAAAACCCTAATTTAAATGGTTTTTTTTTTCACTCTTTTCATTCAAAGTTATTTATTTCAATTACAAATAATGTTTCAAAAAGAAGAAACCCCAACGACCTCAAAGTGGGTCAGACATATGCGTATCATAACTTATTACCTATTGAAATAAATCTTTATTTATTTAATTTGCATTTGCATTGAACGTTTTTCTGGAACATCTTTCTGTAACCAATTCAATTACTTTTATTCGTTGACTGGTTGAACGAACTTACATAAGAATCATTTTCATAAAATTCTTTTCTACATGTTTATCTTGCTGTCGAACATATTTAAAATGTATTTATATATATTAAAACTGCTGTTTTCTTTATTAGAATATGGCAAAACCGGAGGATGAAATATAACAACAGTAGTAAACATGTAAATTTCGAACCGAAACAAAACAAAAAAATCGATGAAACGTATAAAAGCAATGGGCAAGTGCACGCAGCACGCAAGTGTAATTTGTAGGTTGATTCATTTTGCTGTTATAGCATTAGATATGTAGAGAAAAAAAATGTTAGATGGCGTCTGTTTGCCCAGTTTTTGTATACTTGTTTTTTTTTTTTTATTTCTGAAATAATATTAATAATGATTCGCATGCAGGCGCTTCGAGGAACGTAAACAAAAGAATGAATTTTCAGTCTAAAAGTGGTGGATATCAGCCCATCAACACGAAGTTTCGTGTTGAGTGAAAAACATGGACAAGAGTAACGATGTAACAAAACAACGGCTGAAACTGTAGCTCATTTTTCAACGTGCGGTTTTTAATGTTTGTATACATTTCTATGGTATTGGTAGCGTACAAGTAGCAATCTCATTAGCAATAGAGTAGTTACTAATTTACACTACGAAAGAGGAAACGAATCAAAGGCTTTTTTTTGTTTGCAAAAAAAAAAACGCTACACTAGATGCACGAAAGGAGATGGGTGAATAATTTGGACAAAGTTTTGCATCTCGTTAGAAACCCGTAAAAGAAGAAAACTAAACTCGTATGCTTAACAGCATGATATTTGAAGAGTAAACATATAAAATGCTTACACATTCAACCACAGTTTGTTCACAAGCTCTTGAATATGTTGGTCGCACAACAAGCTATCAAATAACTGGTACCTTGTCATCGCATGACAATGATTGCGCGTAATGTAGATCACGTAAAAAGGGACACAAAACATTTTTGCTTTGCTTTTGCAAATATCGATTAAATTTCCCATGGAAAATATCTTCGGAATAAGATCATTAGGTAATCGAACACGTTTTCATAGTTTTGTCTATCCTAAATTCAGAGTAACACATTCATGTATTAGAAAAGGTAAAATCTATTTCCATACATTATTACCCAAAAATAGAATTACGGCACGTTTAATTTTGTTATTGTTATTTAAAATCTGTGTTGTTGAGCTATTTTCGATTTGTCACCATAAAAAAAGTCTGTACAATGAATTTGTATTTGTTCGCACAAACTGAGTCCATAAACTTATCTCATCCATTCGTTAACAGTTTTCCTTCATTGTTCACATTTTGTTGTGAAAATTTTATTATAACGTTAATTCAAAGAAAATGTGCCCATGAAAAGTTCACGTTTTCTCTATTAAAATTGCAAAAAAATTCGTCTACCACAGATTGCCAAATAAAGTTCATACTCACCATTGTTTTAGTTTGTTTGTTTTTTTTTGTCGCTTGCCTTACTAAATATTTGGTAAGTGTCAACGTGTTCAGGGCTGAATTTGAAAGAGATTTTACGAGAACAACATAGAGCATAAAGTGAACTGAAAATGTTGTTCATTTATAAGCCCAATTCAACCACGATGATCCTAACATATTAAATGAGATAAAAATACGCTACGTTCTTGAATAAAATCCCAAAATAATAATAGAAAAAAGTTTCAACTTTAAAAGCAGACCCACTTTTGTTCACTGATAATCTGTGACTCTTGAGCTGAAGCATACCACAACAAAATAATAGCAAACGCAATTGTGTTTGATCCGAAAAACCGCAAAGTTTTGTGTTTATCATAAAATAATCTTCAATTCTAATGAATAATAATCTTCTGTGAAATGTTTACCCTGCGGGGCAAATACTTAAAAACTACGTTAAACTGTTGGTAGATAATTTACTTAGATAAATAGCGACACTTAATAAATACTAAAATATTAATAGAATATACTGAAATGCTTGTTAATTTTTGATTTGCATTGCAATTAATTTTCAGTGTTCGCTTTTCTCTTGTTTGGTGCAGAGTTTTTAATTCATAATTGCTTGGCGATTGACACCGGGAATTTCAGTTTGCAACATCAGACTAAATATAATGCATACTACACATCATATTATACTATTAATAGAAACAACAATATCAGTTTCAACTTACTGGAAATAATGGTGCACCATTAACGCAAACACTTTCAGCAAACCGCACACGGCTTGGTCGTTTGTTGCGTAATTTCTCTTTTCGAGCAGGTGACAACAATGTTGATTTACGACCTGGCGAACATGGTAACGCTTCTGGTTGACACACCAACAGGCTAACTTGAGTTTCACATGACCTCACCAATTGTATAACATGATCGCGTGGTGCATCTTTCACATCTTCTGAATTGACGGCCAATATTTGATCATTTGGTTGTAACTAAAATTTAAATCAATGAACAAATGAATGCAATCAATTGATTTTGTTTCGTTTCATTTCGTTTCATTTCGTTGAAATGTTCAATGTATCCATGACATCGAACAATCAATTCGTTTATCGATATGTTTATTATATCGCTTACATGGTTAACACTTGGTCCATCCGGAGTGACATAACGTACGATAACAGGCCGCTCAGAACCAGCAACAAAACCAAAACCATTTTTTGGGCAACGATTTAAAACCACGAGTCGTGGTTCGGGTGGTTTACTATCGTCGTACTGTGAACAAATCGGTACTTCGTATGTGGTGGTTTTATTCAAGTGACTGCAACCAACGCAATAACAGCATCAACAAAGTGGCAAATACACAACGAGCATAGAAAAAGTGCGAGATAGAAAGAAAGAAAGAAAGAAAGAAAGAAAAAAAAAAAAAAAAAGAAAAGAAAAAAAAAGGAAGAGAGAAAAAAGCGTCAAATAAATATTACTTTCTGTCCATGAACGAATATACAGGCAGAAAATCTAAGCAATGTGCTTCGAATGAATTTCAATTTTCCAACTCGACGTGAATACAACTAAATAATTCATGTAAAAAGCTTCCTCAACCATTCAACTTGCTCTAGCTACTGGAAAATAGAGTTTATTTTATGGTTTTAGAGTTAACACGGACCCATTAGAGTGACATTAAAAGCCGTCGAAATGTCACACGCACTCACACTTAAATGTGAAAGAATACAAATATATATGAAAAGTATTTTGTTAGCTAATCACATTACGCGAACGCCGCAAACATAAACATGTTTGCTGCTATTCTTGTATGCAATTTAAAAATGTAATATAAAAATGGATTTCGAAATGAAAAATGTAAGGAAAGACTAAATGAAAATTGACTGTCGTGCGATTTAAAAATTAAAACTTACTTGATATAGTATGGTCGACTCTTTCCATCAATAGCCTTTTCCCATCCGTATGGATATTGGATATTGTGTGTCCAACATTCAGCAGGTGGTAGCCATGAAGCGGTTCTTGTTATGTGACTGGAAAATTTATTTAAAAAAAAAAAGTGAAAAATTAATGCAATTCATTTAGTCATTCATTCAGTGCACAAATATAGAGCTTGTAAATTTTACACACTCAGTGCATGTATTTGATATCATTTGGAATTTTGAGCGATTTTTCGCTTTTCAATTTGTGAATATTCTCTGCATTCAATTTCTATATAACTCAATATAATACACATAAAACTGATAAAGTCATGTTCAGTGCTATCATCAAATCTGCCAGGGATAAACACCGTGGCACAAAGCATTTAACGTATCATAGCATACAACCTGAATGCAACCGATTTCAACACAATGAAATTAATCCGAAGTGTTTGGTGTGCCGAGCTCACAAAAATCTTTTATCGATACACACTCACACTCGTACACATGTTATATAATGACATGAACGCTCGAGACAAAAAGCAAAGGTTCTTGTTATATGCATATATCAATGGATGAGTTGCAGAATATTTGTACGATTTGAACCAACAGAATGTAAGAAACAGAATGAGCAGAATGAACATAAAATCGAATTAAATATTAATTTAGTTAAACAATGCGAATGTGTGTGACTCGTTGAAAATGGAAGGATGCATATTGAAATGGTGCGCTGATGCAGCATTTTAACAGACTTTATTGCAAGCTCGTACGTTCCAATCAATCTATTGCATATACATAGATATATTGGAAATGGCGTTGTTGCCCTTTCAGTAAGAAGTGGGAAAGACACAAATTCAATCAGAATCAAATTGAATCGAGATTAACGTCCACTGATTTCATTAGCTACATAGTACTAATACTATCGAAGCCTATTTGTCGCTAATGTCCGAACTCCTCTCACAAATATTTACTTTGGATATTTTGACCGCAAACTTTGAAGAATTGCGCTTATTCAGCATAGACACAACTAATTACCGATTTTGATACGTTGTTACCTGAACTTGCATTGTTTTTGTTCATGTGTTCATGTGTTCATATACTTTGTATTTATATATTTATAGAATGTACGTAAGTTTTTCATTTTGTTGTTCGGTGACGAGGCGAGAAAATTCAATTTGATGCCAACATGTGCTCAAAGCTTTCATATACAAATTTGATTTATTTGCCAATTACAAATAAATAAACGCAATTTGTTTATCGATAAATAGATTCGATAGCATATGAATAAGCAAAAACAAAAGCAAAATCAATGGCATGGACATTAAAATATGAGAGAATGGAATGCGTCACATGAAAGGACATTAAATTTGGTTGAATGAATTTAAAGCATAAAACATGAATACGATAAGTAAATGCGTGCAAAATGGTGGTGTCGAAATTTCACTATTTTGCATGCGGTACACATAATAGTTTAATCGAATATTAATTAGCTATTACCGGCTTGTACGACAAATTTTCTGCTGATTCGAGCGAAATAATTATGCATAAACATAATCGATAAATCTCGTAAATTAAATGTTGTAATTTGCTGATTATTTTGGAATTGATAATTTCAAATTAAAAGTTTTCTATTGATTTCTATTGATTACTGTGCCATGCATAATATGCAAATGAGAATAAATTGAGTGATTTTCTTCGCTTTTTTGGTTTTATTTCGTTTATTTGTTTGTAATTTGATGAGTGTGTTGCATTTTCAAGAAGAAAATGCAGCAGGCTTCATTCAAATCGCCCGTGAAATAACGATGTCAAATGTCAATTTGTTTAATCTGGATTATAGTCATGTGCAAGGAAACATGCAATATTGTCATATTAGTGAAAATCTTGAGCAAATAGCTTATAATACCGAAACATTTGTAGTACATGCAAAATGCAGATATCAATCAGTATTTATCGTAGCAACGGTATCGACACAAAATGCAAACAAATATACATCGTACGACATTGGAGCAACGTCAAGTTCTTTTTTCTCTTCATTTCTTGTCAACCTTTTTACAATGAAAGCATAAATGCATGAAAAGTACGATGTAAGTAAGGATTACTACTCTTGCATGCATTTAATTCACAGCATGTGTTTACGTTGCAACATATTGCTGGTACTGAGGAAGATCTTTCTCTACAATTGCGTTGCAAACTTAGATTTGTTCTAAATATGCACATATTTTCGCTCATGACAAATTTTTATCTCTTACTTTGATCTTCCTGCTACATATTTTGTCATAGCGTCAAGCACAGCCACTTGGTGTCTTAATATGTCTTTTACTCATTTCATCGTAAATATTGAAAACAAACTACCTACCATTCATTTATATTGACATGCAACAGTAATGTTAATACACCGAATAAATATTTTTTTTTTTTTTTTTTTTTTGTTAAATAAATGCAACAACACATGGCTAATTCATGCGCATTTTCAATCACACATTTGTGTGATTTATTTCATTCATTTGAATGAAATGTCAAATGAAAAGAACAACGTTTTTTATATTGATAAATTCAAGGATTAAGCAGACCCACAGTCTGTACCAGACTGTCTATTTTTCTCTATATGATTGTTAATTTATTTTCTTTTTTTTCTGTTATAAGATGAATCTTTATACGTGTAATATTTGTTGTATGTATTTTTTTTCTAGTTTCCGAAACATTTTATTTTGTACATCTGTATAAATGAAAAAGCCCATCATTCCCAACATATTCCGATTAAACTGAAAAGTGAAACACACTATTTGCATTTGTAGTCTATCATCGTTTAGGTTTACCGCTGTCATCGCAACAGAAAAACAAGTTACAATTATCAGATGAATTGAAATTAAATCTGACGAAGAAATACGGTATAGAAAAGTCGAAAGTGCTACTATCATGGATTGAACTAAAACATGTTTACTTAATTATGAATATCACTTGGCATGAAGAAGATAGGAAAGATGTAACATAAAATACATTCATCATAAAGGAGAAATTTTGTTCCAAAACTTAACGTTGATTTTGATTAGGGCGCCTTAAGAATAAATAATATAAATGTAATTTATGCGCGCAGCATTTAATTTAGCGTCGATGGTAACCGATGATGTACAACATTGTATCAGTTTCAACAATCAAGTATTACAGGGACAACGTCGTAAGCAAATATTTATTTTCTCATTATAATTAATTTAATAAGCTATGAATGAGATGTGGTCGAATGTGTCATTTGAGTATAATAAAAAAAAAGTATTTCGCTGGTCATTATGAGGCGAAATGTTTATCATAAGAATTATGTTTATCTCATATGATGTGAGTGCGGTGGGTGATTTAATATTGTTTGGCAAGATTTCGATTAAAATATTCGCTCAAATGAACGACAATTTTTTGACGATATTTGGACCAAGTAATGAAATTACCATTAGAGATCAACTAGATTTGGGTTCGACTTTCATCAGTTCACTGAATGCGTACTTGCGGGAATTACAACAAAATTCACACTCAAATAGAAATTACGTTCAACATTTTGTGTTGAATGGGCGCAGATATGAAAAGGGTTTATGCGTGTTGAATTTAGCACCCCATTCAATCATATTCTCGAAACCTTTGAATGGGAATGAATCTCTTTCGTAATGCCACGCTACGATGCCATTGCGCATATACAAATTTTGGCAATATACATTTTCTTACACGGTGTACAAACGCAGCACAATATTAATTGCAGGTCAGCTTTGCTTTGATCTTTTGGTGTACAATGTATAAACACCTTTTAGGTCTTTTCTACCTATTTTCATGGCTTTGCTTATGATTGCAAGCAGATGTTCAATTTATCATTTATTACGAGAAGCGAACTCAGTGAACCTGATATCATGGCAATGTACATATATGTATGATTTACACCAATGAAAGCATCTCACGGAAATTGTTTCTTCTGAATAATTGATTAATACCGTCAAAATATCGAATTATGGCGCCAATAAAACACGTAAAATATAATAGACTCATGCGATAGGTGAGTTTGTATTGCAAATAGCAGAAAGTAAGACGAGTGGAATATTACAGTTGTGAATGTTGAAAAAATTTGCCAATATTTACACGCATTTGCGTGTTGCTTCTACTAGTATTGTTGTTGTACATTGGTGTATACAAATATTCGTACCAATTCACGAGCGTCATTTGCCCCTCGAAGTAAGCTTGAAATAATTTACAAAAATAATTTACTGAAATGATATGGCCAAAATTGTAAGGTAATTACACTCCATTTCAAGATTTCTTTGGTGACAAATGAACGATAGTACTCAAAATATTCTATTTCTTCATTTCTCCCATCCTACATCCAGACGTATTTTAATCGATATAGGTTGAAATGCCGATGAAAACTAAAAATATAGCTCACAATGCATTCGCATGCTTGCTTAATAAACTCAAGTTGAAAATAGGTACGTAATTTATTGAGATCTGAATGAAATTGCATCTCCATCAACATCAACATCAACACTATAAACTGGCTCCAATTTATTGGCACGCATAAATTCATTTGCAAAATGAATGTAATCGCATGAAGATATTATTTACGCGTAAATAATATGCCAGTAATTAGTCCCGCTCTCATTTTATTCTATTTTCCACATAAACATTAAATGCATTATTAGCTCTTGAAAAGATTTTGTCGTTGGCTGTGTCTCTCTTATAAAGATTCAACGAATGAAAAAAAACAACAAACTGCGATAGCTACAAGTTCATTTAAAGTAATTTACGTTCGTCTGTTGTTCAGAAACAAGGTGCAATAATGATCTTCATGTAGCAAACATGAATTTTGCTCTGGATCTAAGCAAACTATGTATCTAAGCATCTAAGCATCTAAGCCAGCTATATATGTATTGTATATGCGTATATCTATCAACCACTTCAAGACAAATAATGACAATATGATTACAATTAACTGGATATAAACCTGATTTTGTTTTTGGCATTCCTATCGAAAAGTTAATTGCTTGATTTAGCGCATATTTACTTATGGTTATTTTGTGTATCTTGTAATTATTTGAAGACTTTCTTCTACGTAATATCCAACTTGAAATGAATGTAAAAGTGGACGAACAGGCAAACAAAATTTTTCTGTTTGGCACCTTCAGCCCAGATAAAAGGAAATTGTGTATTTTCGTTCGTTTTATCCCTATTTTTTTATTAGATTATGTCATTCACAGTTCAACTGTTGCATTGTAAATTAATTTTCGCGAGAATGCATATTTTTCTGAGAATGTCTTTTGCTTCATTAAATGAGCTTATTAATTTCTTGGAATAGTCCACATTATACCTTGAGTGCTGTTCGAGAAAGATGCGAGAAATTCGAGTCGTTTTTAAGCAAAAGCATACTGTTGGACATAAATCTATTTATGGATTTCTTCTTAAATGGAAATATTCTACTGGCAGTGAAAACATATATATATATTCAAGAAATGATAACAAAAAATCATGACATGAAAGACGCAACGAAAGGATATTTCAATATTTCAATAAAAAAATTGGAATTTTCTAAGTAAGTACATTTTTGCGTAAGAACATTTTTGCTCCGATTTGATTCTACCATTTTTGATATTTTTTTTCATATTTTTCTATTATTTGAGTTCACTTTAATCTGAATAAAACCTCTGTAAACCACAGGTTCAGTTCCAATTTCAAATATTTATTTTTTCATTACGGTACAAATTCAGGAGTAAAATATATTCCTGTGATGCGTTTATTGATCAATATTCCTTTTTATGAGCATTTAAATTGTGAAAATGGGAATTGTTTTTTCTTCATATCCATCTCCTCCTTCTTCTTCTTCATCTTCTTTTTCATATAGTAATGACAACCATCTTATCCAATATCATGATAATAACATTCATTGGAACGTTTCCATTTGTGAATAATGCCAAGTGAAGCTTGTGCACACGTATTTCAAATACACCATTTCAAGGATACAATCGACTTTTCACATTTCTTCGTTCGAAAATCGAAACTGCAAAAGCCAGAGACGATAGTAATATTATATATGACATGCAGCGTGTTTTATATGTAGACGGAGAATCACGAACCCGAATCATAGAGGTGACATGAGACACGTCGAGAAAATATCATTTATTGATTTAGTTTGATGATATATGAAAACGATAGAAAAACAATTTTCATCGAATACACAATTGAAGCTGACAGAGATGATTTCGTCGCTACGAAATTGAGAGTTCTTTTTTTTTCTAGTAATTCAGAAACGATACAAAATCAATATATTACATATCATACATCTGCATATTGAATCGATGAAACTATTGATCACTTCTATTGCGCTAACTGTATAACAATCATCGAACGATTTACGTTAGAAAATAATGTAATTTTGTATTTTTAGACGAACATTTTAATTTGCAATGAAAGTGTGAGCAGATGCATCTTAACAGAGAATTTAGAGATGTTGTTTACAATTCCATAATTCATTGAAAGTATATGGTAAACTATGTTCCATTCTGTGTTGCTTTCAGTAAAATGGATGTATTTGTAGTATTCGAATTTGGATTTTCAAATATAAATTAACAATGGATTTATGTGAAATCCTTCTCAAATCTGTTTAAGCATTTAGAAATATTAACCAAATCCATTCAATTGAAACTAATGTGTAATTGCTCACAATCATTCCTTTGTTGATGATTCTGATATGGCATTTATACATTAAATTAAGTGTTTGTGTGCGTAACTGATACAATGCGAACCGATCAAGATTGGAAAAATAGCTTGTAAAATGGAATTCTGCCGAATATCTAAATGGATTGATTTCGAATTGAATTGTCAAAGCATTATATCATCATTAACATTAAATCACATATTATTGGGATCTGTGATAAAGAATGTGTTGAATTACCAATTTGAAGCGGAAAAAAAACGAAGAGAAGAAAATAGAAGAAAAAAAATTTCGTTAACCGTCTGTTCTGTTATTGGGGGAAAACTGTCCTTCATTTGAAAAGCGAAAATAGTATTAAGCTTGCCTTTTCTTGTATTGTATAATATATACTCTTTTCGGTTCAGATTTTTATTGAGTTTAGAAAGAATAAGTGAATGAAATGATGAGCAAACCATTGTTGTGATTTCTGTTATGTGAATATTAAATGCTAAAATCAAGACGTTAAAATTGGCATCTGAATCACAATTGATTCCTTTCCTCATAAATTCTGTAGGATGTCCGTGTCCAACCAAATGGAGAAAAAGATGTCGAAAAAACGTAGTAAAAGTTAAGCAAATATCAATTTATAGTGTTTGTTATACAAACATAAATGGGCATGAGTATTTCAGTCTACTTAACACAATAAAATAAATGCGCAGATCGGCCACAAAAGATCTTGGGAATGGTGTTACGTATCCCCGCAAATGGTTGTATTAACAGAAGCCAAAGGATATCACATGCGATAACATCGAATATGAGTAAATAAACACACAACTCATAACAAATGGTCGTACATGAAGTTGGGCATGAACATTGAACATAGTCTTGAAAACGTTCTGTATTTACGTACGAAAGAGTCCAGCATAAAACTATCATCATAATCATCGTCATTGAATGCGGCAACGAACTAAAATCCAAAATCAAATTTAGTTTTATGCTTTGTGAATTTGTCCGTGCAGTTTTCGATTTCTTGACAGTCTAGAAACTTTTTCATAGTTGCTGATACGATTTGGTACTTTTTCGCTTCTGTAAACCTGGAATAAACTTTTTGCTGTATATACATATACTGCATACGCTCTTGTTCGCCATTGCTTTTGTAATAAAGATATATTGATATTGCACACAGTGTTTTTTCCTCCTTGTTAACTGCTCTCTTGTATTTCGTTTTTTTTTTTTACGTTCAGTAAAAGTGGAAGCGTCGGAAACGAGGAGTGAAATGAATGGTTGCTAAGCTTTAACACCAAATGAAATTGCTCGAATAACTTTTCACAGTATACCGAATCGCAAAACGACATCTGAATAATAGTAGCAGTGAGGAAGTATAAAAACTGATTACGAAGAAAGCACCTTGCTTCATTTTGACAAAATAATGTGCTCGAGACTTGGATTCTACTTATTTTTTTTTTTTCGCCATTCAAAACGAACATACGGAAAAAAGGGTTCGTCTCAACTCATTATGTCAAATTTAATGGATTCGGTCAGTGCGAATACACTCGTTTTAGACAGAAACGGAACTAACTACCAAAGGTCTTTTATCGCATGCTCTTGTTACGGTTTTTGAGCAAATTGCCTTCAGAAAATGATTCACGCCAGAAAAAAGGGACTAGAAGCAAACATTTTTCTAGCTGTTTTCTGCTTCAAAACACAATCTTAGCTTCAAAAATACGGTGATTTTTTGTATATGGCAATGCCATAATGGCATACATATGGGTGTCAATGTCAGTTTCGTTGCCGTTGCCTAATTTAATGCTAGAAATTCCCACATTTTATTACTGTTGGATTGCTGATAAAAAAAAAAAGATTCTTAAAAGTCACTCTAATAACTTGAAATAAAATGGTTCAAAAGCAACAAATCACTGATATTTTTTTGTCTCCATCGATTTGTAAGTCATTTGTGATCAATAACTCATGAGAAACTGTGTGATAAGCCCTTAGAACGTGCAAATTATTCCAATTAGGTGGAATTTTGTTGCAGTAGAATTGTGATGTTGACTTGAAAATCAATTATAAACCACTATGTCGATTGATCCATTTTGCAAAGTTGGTCATTGCTTTTTAATAAAAATAATATAAACAATAATGATTTATATCATTTGTGTCATGTGCAGGTACATATTGAAGAGAAAAAATGCGACATCATTGCACCGCAGCGTAAAACAAAAAAAAAAGCAATAAACGATTAATCAGTCAATCTCAACATTGACTTGAATCAGGGATTTTGTCCAGATTCATATAATAAAAATTTACAATTCGGGGAAAAACAATGTATTATCACG
This sequence comes from Resseliella maxima, assembly GCA_029041755.1. Lineage (NCBI taxonomy): Eukaryota > Metazoa > Arthropoda > Insecta > Diptera > Cecidomyiidae > Resseliella > Resseliella maxima. The sequence continues at coordinate 1,467,077 of JAQOWM010000192.1, forward strand.
GAGCCATTGTCTCCATCTATTCAAATGATAATTGATTTTGAAATACAACAGGGACTTGACAAGAGATGCTTCTAAACACAATATGCATAAATATTTTGAATAAAAACACCAGTGATTATTGGCCACCCTGTATTATTGAGCTGCTCAGTGTTTAAATAGCAATGAATTAAGGAATCGATTTTCCATAGAAAATCCAAAAGAAAATTTAACCTAGAGTTTGGACAAATGGTACCTGTATTGATACCGACCTTTTTCGATGCTACTTATATAGACTTTCGTTGATGCAAAGTTTGTTGTTGCTTTGATCTTTGAACGCTAGTAAAAATTTGAATGAAACCGTGTCCTTAAATCAACATGAAACGGTACCTTAAATTAAGCGTCAGATTTTCAGTGCGCAACCATGTGCACGTACGCTCGACCAATTTGTATTCTGCCATATCGGTGTTTTTCCTCTTTGTAAACTTTTTATCAGCTGTATTTTCTATTCAAAAGAACCAGTTTCTGAAGAGCACTTATGAAAACACTTTGATTTTGAGCAGATTGCTGTACGTTTTACACAGTCAAAAGCACATTCAAAAGAAGTGAAGAAGAATTATCACGTATTTTGAAATCATTCAAGTGGCTTACCGTAACTTATCTCTAACACTTTATCAACTGGTTTGTCATTTGTATTTCAATGTTGAACCCAGACATTTGCTTTTGCCATAAAACTCGGTTTCGAAAAATCTATTTGTTCAAAATGAACTTCACTATGTTTATCACATTTAAATTTATAGTTTGTACCTTCTTTCTATTTGGATGCATGTAGATTCAACGAACTTCATGAAAAGTAAAAAAAAAATCGTATATTTGAAAATTCCCTTTGTATTTGGCAATAAATCGAAAACGGTATCGGAACGATTGAATTTCAATTGAAATTTGCCATTTCATCAACGGAATGCAATTTCATTATATGAGTTTATTAAAGTGAAGATTGTGACTTTTTGACATACAAACATAATACTAAACATACGTTCAACATACTAAATGTGGCGGTCTTTGGTCTTTGCTCTCTATACACTAGCGTTCAAATATATATACAACGACCATGACAATGACTATATAATTGTTTCCATCACTGAACCACTCTATTTTGCAGAATAATATTTGAGATTTGTTAAATCGAACTTCATAACCAAAAGTACGCCCAGCAATTTTGTGAAATTAAACAACTGATCATTGATATTCCAGTGTACACTCGTACTTAGTCATATCTTGCTTTTATTTAAAGTATTAAATACCAAAAGATTCAATATTTCATGATGACGATGACGACATAATTCAATAATTATTTTAAGTTTGTGGTCAAAATCATTTATAAATGAAATTGCATATGTTGTGTTTTTGTTGAGTAAATAATTTATGTAGATTCAATTCAATGATCAAAATAATTATGTGGTGAAAATGAATAATAGAAATAACACTCATGATGTTACGAATTGTAACCGATTATTTAGAGAAAAAAACATATTTTAGTTGTGTATCGTTTTTTAACGAGCTGGAGAAATTGTTTTTATTTATTTGAGCTGGAAAAAGCAAACAAAGCGATTCAAATGAAATGTGAGCTACACACACAACTTGAATACGATTTCGCAATATACTCCGTATAGCATCTATGTAAAATTTGCGATATTGAACTTGTTGTACTGGACAAGACTCACTACGCATTGCATATAGATACTGTATATGGGCTACATTAATTTAAAATATAATCTTGAATGGTCAAATTTCAAAGTCTGATTTTTACAATTTACATCCTTCGTCGGTCGATCGAATGATTAACACAATGTGAAACATCGTTCAATTCTTTTTTTTTAGTTGTATAAAATGTGAATTGATAAATGAAGATTTCTGAGAATGTAAAAGGTCATTGACAAGCTGATGTTCCGTTGCATCTAAGACATTTTCTGTACTATTTTCTAGTATTTGAGTTTTGCTTGTCTTTGTATCGCATCGCATCGCATCGTTTGCTTTTTAACAGTAATTGCATTGAAGCGACAGCTCTAATCTAGCTCTAAAGAGCAGACTTAACGTCAAGATAAACCACACTATCAAGTATTCAGCAACGATGCTCATAACTTAATTGCATAACAATGTTTTAAAAAGATTGCACACATATGCGCCAACTCACGATATGACCGATAAGATATTAATGACGCTGTATTTATATGCGTGTATAAAGACGAACGAATGTGCTTCGCTTGTCAGTTATGTGTGTGCAATGTGCATGGTGCATAGCGGTGCAGTGAACATAGATTGAGAGAACAAAAAACAATATATACTCCACATATGCAATGATTGCTCCGTTTCATACGTCACAAATAACAAAGAACCATAAAGAAATCGGTGAACGTCAATGATGTCGAAAAACGGAACAATTATTGTCTAAGCAAAAGCGATATACTTTATCATGCGCTTTTACAGATGAAAAATCGAAAAGTATATCATACTGGAATTTCACTTAGTGTAATTTATCGACATTTTCATCATAAACCATAAATGACGTTGCAATCTGATCATTGTTGTCATCTCTTCGATTCACAATGACACGGTCAATTTTAATATATGTGCTCACTCCACAATATCTGCGACGTTGAATGGTAATATGTGATGCATTTAATACACTTGAAATGAACACGAAAACACATTATGCTAAATGCTCTAAGTCATATAATTTCATTCCATTTTAAAAAATTATGCTTGCGAGTCAATTTTAAATTTTGATACGATTTACAAGCATTTCGATCCATTCATTTTATTGCGCTTTATAAAAGTCTTTGATTTATCAATGAAAATGTAGTTTTGTTTTTTTTTTGTAATCCACGAAAAATACAAGAAATCATTAAATATTAAAAATTGAAAAAAAAACGGTTGAATCTTGTTGTAATCATCGGTGATGTTGTTTGTACTAAATGTTGAAAATTGTTCAGTTTGTAAAGCTATATTTATTTGTCTGATTGGAAATCAGTCAAGACATTCGAATGAATTTTGTCTGGCTGAGCCATTATTCAGTTATGTGAAATCCGGGAAAGTGGACATAAGTATGCGATTGCAATGGCTTTCAACTCATATCGTCATTGCTGACGTCACATATCCCATTTGAATTGCTCTTCTGTGTGATAAAGAATTTATGACGCAAAATGGAGTGCGCAGTGAGCAGTAGAGCATGAGGTGTCCCGGACCAAAGCATTATTAGATTTAGACCATAATATTCCATTCATCTCAGCAGCAACAACAGCAGCCAGATATTCAATAGACATGGAACAATAGCTTTTGTTTCGATAGGAATTCATATACTTTGCGTATGTGTATGTAGAGTGAAGATGAGGCATTTATTGGCAAAGTATTCTAATATATGCGCTCAGTTTTATAATAAACGATGTTTGTTCAACGTTTAAGCGAGTAGATTTGTTAATATTAGACATTCTTCTTCGGTTAGAATATTCATACTGTTTTTACGCGAATTTAATAAATGACATGAAAGAGCAATATTTGAAATTATGATAAAATTCACCATTTAATATATCTTAAATATTTTACACAAAATTCTTGGTTGTGTGTTTTATCATTGCAACATGGCATTTATTGTAGATGCATGTGATGATGTTGCAGGTTCTTTTGAATAACTCATACACACACTTGCATACATTTTTTTACCAGTCCTCCATTTGTGCATTCAAACACATTCCAGCTTTTTTTGTTCGAAGTTCAGGAGATTTGAAAACATATATAAGCTGCAATTAAAAGTCAAAGTAGAATAGTTTCAAGCTATTATATCAAAAGCGGTATATATATCAACATTCTATATATGCCAAACACCATTTTAATGCAATTGCATCGTTATGGCCACTAATTTCCATGACTGAAATTCAATTTTGTGTTGGTTTTCATTGTTTTTATAAATTTACACCCGTTCATATAGAATACCACCGCTTCGGAAGTGAAAATTCAAAATTACACCAAATCTGCACATGACGAACAACGAACGGGTGCATCAACTGGACTGTACAATATGGATGATTCAAAAATATTTTACACATTTTTGCATGGTAGCAATGTTAGTGTGATAGCAAAACAGAGTGCCTGATAGTTTCTACACCAAACTTTGCAAAGTGAAAACATTTTCATTATGAATTTTTGAAGCGAGCAAATTGATGAAAACATTTCATCATTTCATATGAAATAATTTGCAGCTATATTACGTTGTTCAACAGAGTAATGTCGATTGTTTCCGTTGATATTTTTTTAACGTGTTTTCAACATGTTTTTAATCCCAAATTTAAAGAAATGCAATGAGAGAGAACAACGTAATAAAAAAAATGCAGTATAGTGTTTGATGACAGAAATAAAGATGTAAAATATAAGTAATCGCTACCATAAAAATCTATTCAAATTTTATACGGATAAACTTCATTATATTTATTGTTTGCATCACTATGGAAAAATGATGTAATTAAGTATTTTATATTTTATATTAGGTTTTAAAGGAAGCAATGCAAATTTGTTCCGTTGTTTGTAAATTTAATTTTGTAGAGTCCATTCTTTATCATATAAATGTTATATGCAGTAACGACTATTGAGCTGAGCGTTGCTATTAACATTAAAAACAATGAAAGTTCGTTGAAACATGATAATACCAAATGGTAGTAAATGCAAAAAAAAAATACACAAAAAATGAATGTTTGAGGACAAATTTAATCCATATAAATCTTATATCTAAACACAAATCTGAATTTACTATAAGCTGGTAATATTGAATGAAATCCTAATTAATTTTGATGTAACAGCAAACAATCAACACATTTCCCAGCGCAATAGTCGAATAAAAGTTTTCTAAAGCAAAGGAAAAGAAGTTCAGCACGTATATATGTGACGTGCGAAAGCGAGACACTTGGTAATCATCAAGTTTTAATTAAGGAACTAAGCAAAATCTGAACTAGCAAGAAAAACGCACTCGATGAAACTCATTTAATCGCAAATGAATATAAACATTCCTCGGATTAAATCAAAACTTTCAGCGTGAAGACAGGATGATCCGTCGAAATTAAATGTTGCCGTGAACACATAAGTCGATGTTGATGCGATGACTTTTGGTACAAATTTTATTATTAATTTATCTGTTGAGTGGTAGAAATTGTGTTTGGAATATTGAACCGTTCATTGCACAACAATATAAATATATTTTCGCTGATAAGCTATTTTATTTTGTCGAGAGAAAACTAGTTTTTTTTTGGTCAAGGTCATTAGTGAATTCTGTAATCTGGGCAAAACACAATGGAAATGGAAATGGCAATGCCAATGTCAAGGTTTGAACTGGAACAAATGTGTTCACAGTCGTCATTAATTTAAATTAATTTCATTCTGATATAAAATTCATTATTTTTGCGAAATTTCCAATGGTATTTTATTCGCGGTAAATGAAACACAATGAGAACGGTTATTCCTCGGAAATAAATGACATTTTTGCTATGCTATGCAAAAAATGCGATAAAATGAAATTTATTGCGAACAAGCACTAAAACGGATCATAAAACACATTATGATCTTTACATTCAAGCTTGTGTATCTCCAACGAATTATGCGTTTTCACCCATGATCCCCTTGTGTCGTTAGATATTTTGAGGCACTGAATTCAAAAATTTATAAGCCAATGCGTTTTGATAATCCTGCCAAAGTCACCAAACGGATGTCGACAATCCAATGGAATCAAATGTAGATTTGCAAAATGTAACGTCATGCAGGGGCAAATGTGATGAAAAACACCCGAAATTGCCATTAAATCAGATAAACTTTGGCATCGAATGTGTACAGAAAATTGAAAAAAATGCTGTTTGATTACGTCGGGATGGAATTGCATGTGAACTGTACCTACTTGTATTGACATTTTTTCCCTTTATTTCTTTACGCTCTTATGTGTTTGTTCATTCAATAAAAATGTTTCCCATCCCCATTTTGTAGCGGCAATTTTTGAGTTCAAGTAAAAATGCACATCGCAAAGCGAAATATATAAATGTGAACGAATATGGCATTGGACGTGATAAAATTTCTCTCTTTTATTGTCTTCTTTACTTTTTTGTTTTCTATTCTGTTCACAAGTTGCTGTCGCTTTCTTTTCACTCTTTCGGTACTTTACTTGTCTTTTCTCTTCTTCATTTTCTATTTCTTATTCTCATTCTTATTCTTATTCTTATTTTTCTCCAGTTTGTAAGAACAAAATGTAAAATTCATGTTAACAAGGCAAAAGTATTTATTTTTAAAACTGTGCAATGGTACACTGCGTTGTTGCTTGCTTTTCATTCTTCAGACAGAAAATAAGTGTCGTCAGTTTGCCAGTATCACACGTATGTACGTGTTGTACATTTTCTCGCGTTTCTTTTGTGCAATTCGATACGTCTCTAATTTAATACAGAGCTTGTTAGTTTTCTTCGTAAATTTTGAAGTTACTATTCTCTAACAAATGGCATTTCCTTCATGCTTTCATGTTCTATTTGTAGTTTGACACCTTTTCTGCACTCTCTACACATCATTTCACTTTTTGCAGTGAAATATTTTTGTTTTTTTCTTTTTTTTTTTTTTTGATTTTTCAACAATATAGAACAAACATGGTAGATACGACATAACTGAAAAACATTGTTCAATAACATTTAAAGCGATGCTGGGACATTCATGCGAGCGTCGTTCTGAAATCAAAAGAATTGACTTTCCATTCGAAAAGCAAGAGATACGCAATACCAATCAAATGTTAATTGGCTGTGCTCGATTGGTTGGCATGTAATGTCATGCTATGCCTTTTATTGCGATTAGTTCTATGCATCGCGAATTACAAAACATAAAATTGGGTTAAAAGGTTGAATTTCAAATGAAATTCGGCACCTTCTTATCTTGGATTTATCTAATTCACCGACACATTTAATATGGTCGTAAGTTAAAGGTGCTTCGGTCAATTAGGTTTGCCATGATTCTATCTCATTACAATAATAGAATCACAAATGCCACTTCATTTTATTCAAGTGACCGTAACTATACCAAACTTAAGTTTTCTATTTACTAATTTTGTAGTCAACATCCAACTCTTTCCGCGAATAGATGATGACTAAGATGGGCGATAAAATGCAAATTAGCTCAACCAAAAATTGTCAACCATATAATAAATCCCAGACGTCAATCTTAAGAGTTTTTGATACAAGATTATTGTGTCGATAAATGCCACACATACGAATATGTTTGTTTCACTCGCCACAGTGGTCAAATCAATGAAGTGAAAGTGAATGAAAACACCGATAGTTAATTAATGAAACAAGTCAATTCCATTCCATTCTATTCAAGAGCTGTTATGCATGAAAGCAACCCCGATAAAAGACGTAAACCTGGATACTAATCTGATGAAACAAGCACATAAAACCCATTCAATTGATAATGTAAATAATTAATCGCACAGTTAGATAAGTCTTTGGTGTTTGTAAACTAAAGAAATGCCGGCATGAATATCAGACATTGGTTTGTGTTAATTGAATGAATGCTGCTGCAGTATATTGTTAGACACACGGTGAGCAGCTTTTAATTTATATTTTGGCAAGAGAAAATCGATGAGTAAATATTTAGTTGGTATACAACAAATGAGAATGTGTTTTATTTTTTTTTTCCCTTCTCCACAATGACGATTCTACATTCTTCCAAATGGAATTTTCCATTAATCAAATTGAAATTCAGTGAAACATGGGAAAATGGTAACCCCAAACTGTTCTTCATTCCGCAACTCTTGTTTTCATTTCGTATGTAATTTTATTGCAAGCATTTATCATTTTTAAAACACAGTCACTGTAACACTGATTGTGAATTATCGCGTCGTAATTTCAGCGAAATATTCTAAAATTATGCAACCGCATTACAAGCGAAAACGCACAAAGAATAAAATGAAACGAAAGAAAAAACAAAACAAAACAAAGAAGGAATTCAAGTCAAATACATTTTCATCACAATTATGTCAGCGATACGCATACATATAATGTACGTACATAGCCGAGAGCAACCAGCAAGATGAGAAGCTGTAAAAAATGTAAAAGAATGTCAGCACCATCCTAATGGGATGAAGAAAAGAAGCGAGATGAACGTATTGTATGTTTTGTTTAATTAAGCGTACTTAAAGTCATTGTTGTTATATGTTTTTCAGCAATGTTGATCTGAAGCAGTATTCATCTTATTGAACAGAAGAAAATGTGCGACAAATTCTTTTCATTTTCAGGATTTTCACTGTCGTAACTGTCGAACTGTTCAACTTAGTGTCTGCAGTTCAAGAATAGCTTCAAGTATCAGGAGAATGAAAACCCTGTTTCAGCAAGTTTGTTGTATTGCAAGCGCATCTGGCAAACTGCATTGTCTTTTTTTTTTTAAATTCGTGTACAGTGAAAAGTGTACACATATGGAAAACCGAAGCTAAATCAACATAATGAGCGGCTGAAAGCGATGAATTGAGGAAAATGAATACAAAACAATCAAATGACTTGCTGAGAATGCTTCAAGTGTCTAACGGATGATTTCTACTTTATTTGCACATATGTTTGTCACTCTTGATATTTTCACATTTTGTCGAGCGATGCCACAGTGCGTCTACAGTTTAAGCCACATAATAATGAGGCTGTGCTAGAGAATATGGATACAAGGTTGAAATGAACGCACATGCCGCTAATCGCACCAGAGCCGTTGAAGTCTCAATTGGATATGATGCGTGCACTCATGTGCTAAGCTTCCAATTCATTCGTATTGTGGCTCACTGTAACAATCAGTCATCTGCACGTCGGATTGTTAGGTTTTATCTATTGAGTGACGGTTTTAGCTAACTTTTTGCCTCATTTCAATGTAACCTACCGTATTTATAGAGAACAACCTCGTTCATATATATATATAATAGAACATTCGGTTTCAATTTCTCAGCAGTATATGTGAAACCGCCTCCAAATAGCAAGCATTTCATAATAGAACGATAATGTTGATGGATGAAGGCTATAAAAATAAAATAAGCTAAAAACCGCACTCACCGAAATCAAGCCCCGAAACTATGGTTATCGTTGTGCATTTCATACAAGATTCTTCAACAATGAAGAAAACAATAAATAAAATGGCCGATAAAAGAAGTCATCCGATTTGCCAAACGTGTGGATGGATAGGAAATATGTATGGTGAAAGTATGAAATGAAATGTATGAATTTTTTCTTGTTCCATGTAGAAAAACAAACAAACGCCATGTCGATTGCATGAATAACATAAATTTATACAGGCATTTTCCACATTGTGTACCGAAGATTATTTTGTGCACCATGCGATCTTCGCTCAAAAGGCATTTTTTTTTTCATTATCCGGGGTTTTGTTATATTATAAACAAGTGTAAAAAATGAACTAAAACACTTCTTTAAGATTATCAAAACAGAGTGATGAAATTCAAAAAGATAAAAAAACTTCTTTTTCAGAACCACCATTAGTTTGTGTGCAAGATTATTTGTCTATGCTCAATGAAGGATAAATTATGATTTGAACGACGATTATCTTTTCTGGAACTGGGCCAGACAAGGCAATGAATCACGTGTGTCTATACACGCAGCCATTATTTAGGTACTCATCACAATTTACCATGTGAATAACCATTTCCGAGGAATACATTTTACAAAATCTATTGCACTCTCTTCCAATTTATTCTAACTGTTGATTTTCAAAGACCATTATTTACCACTGTATCATGAATTATACTGTGAAATAAAATTATTGTTATTTCTTCATTCTTCTAAGGTAATTTTCAGTATGTTTTTAGATAAATGGTTTTAATCCAATCCATCTTTACTTATTACATTTATTGCATTTTTTCCATTTTTCTAATGTTACAAAACGATCAAAACAGTAACAAGTTTATTATTTTCCTTCTGCTTGATGATCATCAATTTTTTTGGCTTTTAATTGAATTGAATTGTTTTAAGCCTATTGTTGACATTTCAACTTCACATTTTTCGTTATATTTGAACGAATAAATAAATGAATTTATAACTTTTTCAACTAAAATCAAATGAATCGAATGCTATACACTGAATCAAAGTTCAGACATATATAAATACGTATGGCTATTTTTAAACTTTTGTTTACAGATGTTGGCTATACAATGAATTGAAATATTTCAGCCCATCTCATTCTCTTTCACAAAGTTAAACTTTTCGGACTACCGAATTAATAACATTTAAAAATAAATGCCGAAAATTGATTTAATTATGATATTAAAAAAATATTTCGACTCGTTTGTAATTCAGTTTTATATAAGTTCTTCAAATATATTTTTCATGATTGGCTGCTCTACTATTGGATTTTGATCAAAGAGATTGATTTTTCTAGAAAATAAATTGTTTGTCAACATACAACGGAAATGTACAATTTATGGAAAACATCAACAAATTTGATGACAAATAGTTCGGGAAAGAAATATGCGTCAGAATTTCTTGATATAATAAGAGAAAATGTCGATGTTGACATTTATAGCCACTCGATTTGAATGCCAGGCACTCTGTGCGCTTCTTGTTAAAATATATTCGTACATTGAATCTTATATTCAAGAGCTTTATCACTTCCATATACAGAATACGTTTTACACGGCTTTCCACTTGCTTCGTTAATCCGTTCATTCCAGTCACTGTCTGTATTAGGTGAATTCGTGTAAAATTCAAACGCAGATTCGTTCGTCTGTGTTGCAACCAATTTTAGTGCTTGTATGCATAATTTAGTGCAAAATTGAGTGGAACTATGAACTACTTTCATCCACTTAATTTTCAATTTCAAACACAACATTGGCTGTACAGTCAGACTGCGCTGGTGAAAAGAAACTGTCGTGTTGCATTCCGATTTGGTAGCTAGCGGAAATGTCATTTACGTTTGAGTAAATTTTATTTAAGAACTTTACGTGTATTTACTTCATGAAATCTCAGACATTTTCTTTGGATCACGTCGACCAATTCTCAGCTTGATGCACATTCGCTGTGTAAAATAAAATAAGCAATTTTTCTATTGCATTCATAATGCGTATGTACCGAGTGATGAAGATAATGAATAAATATTTGAATAAAATGTGGACAAACGGCAATAAATTCCATTGAAAATAAATAGGCTTCATTTATATGAATCGCTTACACTTTATTTTTATTTTAAATATAAAGATTTAAAATATGCTTTTAATGTGGAAATATAAATGAATGAAGTTTGAAGAAGTATCTTTGCTCCATGGTGAGCGTTTGCTTTATGTTCTCATCACAAGTGAATGCATTGAATAGCAATAGCCTTTTGAGGAACAGTAGTTTTTTGCAAAATTATTCCAAGTCTTAATCCAAAAATTATTCTCATAAAAGACAGATATAAATCAAAACGGAAAGTAAAAGGTTTTAATGAATTTTTAAAATGAAGTAGTTTCTTCAAAATATTCTAAATATAGCCAAAATATCAAGTTTTGATTTATTTAGCAGAATTAGATAAAAAATTACCTTTTTAAAATAAAGAATCTTACATTCTCTTTTAAACGACCCTTTTGTTCTATAAATTCTGAATAGTTTCTAAAACGTAATTGAAGTTTTCTTTAAAAATGCATTAACTGGCATTCATTTCAAATTGAGTAAAAAAATAGCATCCAAAGATAACTTCAAACATATAAACAAAGAATTTTGTGCATATCTCAAAGCTAGGGGCTTTTATCATACATATATTCACAAATATCAATGTCTATGAGCGCCGATTTAACATAAAAACTAGGTCATCTGGAGAGTGATTGTAATATTCTATACAAAAACAATTAATACTAACACAGATATACATCATCTCTATTCCTCACTATGTACAATATCAGTTCCTCCAATCAGTCTCCATGTGGCGTGTTTTTTTTCTTGCTTGACATTTCCAATATATTTATACAGCTGCTCATAGACATTGACAAATATACACCATTTCAACGAAATATACACAATATTCGCAATATTTCTGGAATATACACGATATTCATGACATATAAGCAGCATATTTAATCAATAAACATCAAATCCATAAGAAAATATTGCACATTATAAATGTGAATAATTGTATATAGATGTATATTCTATAAATAATGTGTACATTTCATGAATATGACGTATAACATAGGTACAAATATATTGTAATATATAAAAAATATTCAAGAAATTAAGAATATATATTTAAACATAAAAGCCCCTAGTCTCAAAGCATTGAAATAGTTTAATTGAATACAGTGAATGCTTTAGAACTGTGTAAACTAATGATGAGAATTAACTAACCACTAGTCCTGGTAAAGTATTCATTTCTGTGATTAATGACCGCAAAGTAAATCCTTTTACAAAAATAAATACGTTTAAACCTAAAGCCAGATAAAAAGTGAATGATTTTACAGGTCAGATGAAACGTCGATTAAACGAGTAGAATGGAAAACCAGCGAAAGAATCGAGCAAAACGCTTAACCTTGAAAAAATAGAAAAAAAAAAACTGAATATCCTTCAAAACCATACTCAGAGCAGATCAATAAAGTTAGCTTTTTAATCATCGTTCTTTTGAAGCAACCAAGCAACTTGGAAGCAACAGAGGGAGATTTTTAACAACGTTTCAACAGTGCTTGTTATTAGTTGATGTGAGGGATCTCCGTATTTTTGTTGTGACGAGCGAGAATTAAATTTATCACAAACGATTCGTTTCCGTAATTTGTTTCTTTTCTAGTCGCGATGGTCGTTTTGTCTACAATTTCATTGAATACCAACAAAAACTCTGAATAAGTGAACCCATTTCAAAACCACAAATGTGTGGGTGGAAAATACACTTCGAACAAATTGTAGCTGTTGCCTGGTAATCGATACAGGTGCATATGAAGGTTCGAACCATATGTTTGTAATAAGTTTCTACAATATACACTGTGAGCAGAACTTATCGCAATTTGTTATGCATGATATCAATGTGTATGCTGTATGTTGTATGCTGTGTGGTGAATTAGATCAAATGTGAAACATTTACATACGAATAGAACCCAAAAACTCCTCGTGGTATAAAATCAATGGAGCGAATGAGACAAAGGCATTTTCTCTAATAAAAGCGAGAACTAAAAACCTTCTGCCAAAATGTACCAAACTCTTGGAGTTTTTTCTTCTCGGTGTTTACACTTCATTGAATACAATCAATGTGCTTCCTTGTTTCTGTTTGACATATCAGCAGCGCATCGAGACAACATCAATCCCATGTTGATTGCAGGAATTCAAAAATGTGTAGTAATTTATTGAAAAACCACAAGGCATTAAGCAGAACTGAAACAAAATGTAAAGCATGATTCTTGTTATAGGCCAGAAAAGATGCCAATATAATGTACAATACCATTGATTGGTATTGCATGACTAAACCAATTTTTTTCTCCAAAAAAGATAAAAGCACGGTCATGTTGCAGCCAAGATTGAAAACAACCAGCAGTAAGTTATCGAAAATGTACGCATCAAATATCATCAATTCCACAGAAATATTTCCTTTTTTCATCCATATCTTTTTGGCATGGGTTTAAATGTAATCTCAAATACAGTATCGAAATACCTCAGCATCAACACATACGTTATACTTCAAGTGGTGTACGCAATTGAACATAAAAAATAATCAACTCAAGTCCGTCTCATTCTTCACTCCTTATCTCATTGTTGTTTTTCTACTTCTTTTTTCAAATTTGTTACTTTATTCGAATTGTTCAAATATCTTGAATGTTGAATCTGAACATGAGGTATGTTTAGGGGTGGGCGTCAATGAAATTCTGTTGAAGCAGCAGAAGTTTTTCTTTTTATTACACGCGAATATCAAAAGATGAAAACGGAACATCGCACACTGATAATGCGATTCAAAGTAAATGATCAATTGAATTATTGCTGCCTCGTCAATCATTCGCTTACCTGGCTCCAGTTGTAATATAATGGTTTGTAATGGATTTGCACTTTTATATATTTTCTTCCATAGTATATAAAGCATGATTTGTTTTGATTTCATCCGCATTTGCTTTTTGATTTTTACGAAAATTTCTTTTTGCACGTCAAATTTGTCATTATGCTGTTCCATATTTTTGTAGTTGTATGAGGAAGAACATAGTAAGCCATGAGGATTATTTGATCTTCATATTATTATTAAAAAAAATATAAAGAAGGTGAAGGAATCGGTCAAAAGAAATGAGCTTATCTGCTTAGATAACATAACTAAACGGAAACAAGCCGACGTTCATATTCAATATTCATAATCATAATCATATTCACACTTGAGAGAGAAAATTATTTGCACAAAGTGATCAGTAGTTGACCTGTTTTCTTTTCAATACAATTTGAAGGAGAATTGTCTATTTTTGTTCCTCTTGACATAATTGGACTTTATTTTTTGCGCTTATCAAACTCAACCGCTCTCTTTGAGTACGTTGTAAGTACAACTGGAAAAGGCCATTTTTCTACTTTAACATAATCTGTTTTTTTTTTTGTTCGAGGAATGGCACTCGTTTTTCTCGAGACATGAAAAGAAAATCGGTCACTCCATCGCGATGGAAAAAACCGTGAACATGTGCATACAAATAGAAAAAAACTCTAAACCATTTGGGCTTAAGTGTTTGCTTTGTTGAAGACCATTCAGCTGCTGCTGATACCGTACATTTCATATGAAGCAGAAAATATGTGTTCCACTGAATAAGAAAACGAAAGCAAAAAAAAGAGTAACATTAACGTCATCCGTTTTCAGACTGAATGGAAAATTCGCGCAAATGAAATGGCTGAAAGTCATATTGTGGACAAAAAGATAACTGAAGCAATTTTTTGCTATATGTATGAATAAAATACAAATGCACACAATTGTTACTTGCAGTCGAATTGTAAGAAAACTGACACTTTTCTTGGGTTCGAAATGAAATATCCTCTGTTTTCCATTTTTATTTGTTTCTTGCAAGTCAACACATCATACACTTGATTTGAATGTCTTTTTATTTTCGCTCTTCTCTGCTCTACGAATAATAAACATTTTTTCCATTATGAATATATTTAAAATTCTTTTCTTTGAGTTTCATTTTAACCTTTTGCCTTGCGGAAATTAAATTACAAAAAACACAGAATACAATGATTTTCTTGAAATACTTAGAGCCTTAATATTGTGCGAAATTAAATGTTTCGAAACTATAACTAGACGTAGCACAATTTCAAATTTTCATATGATTTACGAAACTGTGTGAACTATCGAAATCAGGTTTCAACAAACTTTGGATTTTTTGAATTGGAAATAAAAAGTCTTTTGAAATAAGTTTTCCTACAAATATTTGAGGTTTTTCTCTTTTTTTTTCAGGAGAACTGAACTATGAAAAAAGACAATATTTCATTGAAATTCAAATGCCACATTTTCTTTGATTTTGCAAACTGAATATATGATTTTTAAAACGCAATAAATTTTTATGCTCGAAACAATATGCGATTATTATTATTTTTTTTTTTGTCAATTCATTCAGTGATAAAAAATGTCGACATTTTGGGTACTTAAATTTCAAAATCGTACAAACTTTTCTTGGTTGTATTGGTGGCAAATGAGTGCGTGTGTAAACGTTTCGATACAGTTCAATGATTTTTTGACTTGGTTTTGAATGCTGTCGTTCACATCATTGTTCACCAATTCAGAATTTTACAAAGAAAGCGCGTATGTTTTTCCAACATTAAAATGAGAAATAAACCTTTCTAGTCACGAATCGGAATAATCCAATGAGGAATAAAACTTTTGCTATGGCTTGTGGTTTAGAATCGTTCTTTCATTCAATTCATTTCAAATTTGCTATATTTTTATCGATTGTGCAAGTGTGTGTGTGGGGAGAGAGAGAGAGAGAGAGAGAGAGCGAGAGAAAGAAACTGTCACAGTTGATTTTAAATTTGACACACACGACTGTAAAGCTTCGTCGATCTGCTTAGTTGAGTTTAAACTTATCCTCTTGATGGTATTATGAAAGGATAACGAAAATTGCACATATCTTTCTAACGAACCGAAACAATGCCATGGCTGTATATTTGATTTCATTCCCCGAGGAAATGAATGATTTTTATTTTCATTTCCTTAGGTCAGTTTACGTCGAAAACTCTCAGCTTTCGTGCGATATATTTTATCTTTCAATATGATTTCTGTCGTAATTTTTGTGCGTCAGTTTGAATGATAGACGATATACTTGAGCGAAACATTTCAATGTGTGGCAAATAAAAGTCGATTTTCCAATCGATGAAGTCCACCCCGCCGAGAAGAATGTTTCTTCATTTTCTGCTGTGCTACGAAAGAAAAAAATTGACAAAAGCAGAAGAAAAAAAAAATATTTACCATCATTGTTGTCCGTGGTTTTGATAAACACATCCATTATGTCTTGTGTGTTATCTCTACTCATACACAATGCGTAACGAAATGACTTAGGGAGACGTATTTGAGAAAATGAATTTTTTCCTAAAAGAGATACTATTGAACGGAGAAAAACGGATGTATCAACTCATAAAAATACCGTAAAGTTTTCCAATGTTCCGGCTACAATTTCTGAAATCGAGTTGAAAATATGAACTGACCCAAAATGAAATGACATCAAATGGTGTTCGCTATACGGGTCCATTTCAGGATTTAAAAATATTTGTCAATTTTGGTGTCTGAGAAACCATCAAAAACCATGTACGCTTTATTTAACTTTATTGCTTACATTTGACAAAAAAGTATTTTTGACAAGGCTACAATCACAAGAAGTGAACTATATATATGAAGGGCTGAGAGTGAAAATGACCAAAAAAAATTTGAGAGTAAAAGTGTATACAATAAGACTCCATACAATTTATATGGCAATTATGCCATACATATTACACTCCATGCTGTTTTGTATGGTGTTTGGACACTTTTACTCTCAGCCCTTCATATATGGTCGATTTGATGTTGAATCGATCCTGAATAATTTTTATCATACCATATTTTGGATATTGCAAAACCATTTCAATGCATCATTTTGTCTCTTGATCCATTGAGAATACACCGAAATCCAACATCCATTTAGTTAGAGTGGAGTGGAATTTTTCACGAATGAGGAATGAATAACGAGTAAAATAATGATAGTTATCTATTAAATATTTAGATTCTATTTGATGGAAAATGTTGCATTTAAATTCATTATGGACATAAAGAACCCCTCGCACAAATTCCATCAAAAATGAGTAAGGAATTTAAATACTTCGCAGCATACATTCATTTTCCTCTGGAATTTTACTATAAAGGCAGCGAACAGTGTATGACGAAAGAATTACAGAAAATTAGGAATGGTTACATTGTAAATGTTAAAATGTAATTAAGTATTGAAGTTCAAAATGCAATTGCTTGAATTAATTAGAAAGGAAAAGGGGCACATTCACACACAGAGGGGAGAGAGAGAGAGAGAGAGAGAGAGAGAGAGAGAGAGAGAGAGAGAGAGAGAGAGAGAGAGAGAGAGAGAGAGAGAGAGAGAGAGAACAACCAGTAACGGAATGTTTTTGACATTTTATAATTTTCATGAGAAACGCACAAATACTTTGCATTCTTTCAAATTAAATTGCTAGCATAAAAGACACTTGATTACATTGTCGTGTGTATTTTATTGTTCTGCCAATTGTGATCTAGTTCAAAAATACATAGAATTGATTGAAACGTTTTGCCTGCATGATTTCATTACGTTTGGCAAGCACTTGCAGCATGTTTCATTGTATTTAACTTTGAACGGAACTGAACTCAACCATATTACACACATTTATTCCCTGCAGTGAAACTGTCACTATAGCATCAAACTGAACCTGAAGCTGATGCAAGTTCTTTTTCGTGAAAGCGACTTTTGCTGGATTAGCGACCAAATAACTGGGGAAAAGAATGAAGTTCTGTCAAAGTGGAATAAATTGTTAGCGAGAAAAATGTCGTGGAAAATGACTCATGTCAATAAAATAGTGAATCAAACTCGATGCAATGAATAAAGTTCAGTTTGTTGATGTTGTTTTATAATAATTTGAACAAGAAGAAAGATAAACACAAGACACATGCTCTCTCTTGCAGCTCTTTTGCAGACACTGTTTGTGTTTCTGTTTAAAATGTGCATGAATTATGTGAAAATAAATATTTTCTGAACTTTTGAGACTGTGCATGGTTTGGTTGCATGTTTTTTCTCCGTATCATGTATTTGACGTGTATACTAAAACAACAAAAAGAGAACCAGTCAGGCAGAAGGAAAACAGCCAGAAAATATACAAATGGAACATTGCACAGCGTCAACGATTAACCTTTGGCATTGATAACAAGCTAGAAACTATTTGCAGTAAAGTGTATGGACTGTAGTCGAACGTAATTTTTGATGATTTGTATCGTACAAAACAGCATAGTAACATAACATTATCACGAATTCCAAAGGCTGCATTGAACTCGTAACCAAGCTTATTTTACCAAAGGTAAATGTTTTTCATTTTGTTTCATCGCGCGATTGAGATTAGCACTGATATCAATACCGGATTAGATTTTGCTTATTTTCTAAATGCAAAGGTCAATCATATGAGAGCGACATGTGCTATGAATTAGTTTCAATAGGCTGACTACTTCTTTAGTGCTTCGCGTATAAATGGATTCATGCCAAAGGCGGTTTTGTGATTTTATAACATATCGTATTGTATTTCAAGTTAACAAAACAAACAAACAAACGAAATTTAACAAATGTGCACATAGTCTTGTTATAAAATGGAATCACATAAATCGAACTATCTTTCCAAAACTTAACAATATTTGATGTGGTAAAAGTCACTCCAGAATTCAAATATCCAATGCATTCCGCGTCGATCGAAATCAGAATATTTTGCGGCTTCAACACATAAATCATAAATATGAGATCCCAACTGAGTTTCAGTTGTGACTGCGGTATTCTTTGAATGTTCGCATACAACTTGGTATCTTTTTAAAATTTTATTTATTCGAATTGAATCGTCAACACATTGACTGAACGGAATTCGATGCAGTTTTGGAATAAAATCTTACCAACGAAAAAAATTCACTTTTGAATTTTCATGTAACATTATTGAAATCACAATTCTTCCTCAGATTTTGAGCTGTCAACAAAGTCAACGGATGCAAATGTTTCATATTTCATGCATGACTGCATCAAAATGTAAATAAAGGGAAAAAATAAGAAAATAACAAAGAAATGCTTTCGGATACTGATAAAAAATTTAGTTTTTAAGGATTTTATCAAAAACCCCAAACAAATATTGAATATTGAAACCTCAAAAAGAAACGACTCGTCAAAATTCGATGAGATGAATTGAAAAATAGTTGTAAAAGAATTTAACGAATTGATTGGCTCAACGGGATACCGAAAAGAAAATGTGACATTCGAAAAAATGTTTCATTGCTTTTGTTAACTGTTCAATTTCATCATCCCAATGCAAGTTGCATAGACAATTTAATAACTATTTTGCGGGAAACACATTTCAATGCCAATATTTTCTTGATTAAACCGAATTAGTGTCACTTGCCTCGAACATGAATGCAAATTATGTTCATGTGAAAGATTTCATTGAACTTCCTGTAACCGAAATAGTTTCTCTGAACGTAAAATTTCTTTTAAGCTTTTAAGTTTTGAATTTTGTGCACAACACATTTTTTATAAACGGTTTATGAATGAATTTCTTGGCATCGTACATCGAATGTATTATAATCTCTTCGCATATATTGAAACATTGAATTTCAAAATACCGAACGCTCTAGAATTGCGAATGTTTTACAAAAATAGATTTACGAATCACTTACTTGCAGTAGTATAAACGACCTTCTTTTGTCGCGTGCACAGTCCAACCGTCTTTAAGCGTGTCTTGAATTAAGTCCAAATAGCGCGTCACTTCATCCGATGCAAGGATTGTTGGCGGTGGCGGCATTTTCGATGCATCGTTCATGTGGTATACATGATCGACGCCCATATGTTGACCTGATTGTAGCAACATGACTAATTTATGCCTGTCGCCTCCTTTTTACATGTATGCGATCAACCTTCGCTCTATTTAATCGAAATTCGAAGCGTCCATCTGAAATTGACACAAAACAAACACAACACAACAAATTAACGCTTGCATTGACAATTGTCAAATTATTCAAATAAATTCACTGCAAATGAAAATGTTGAAAAATGAATTGGAAATTTAGCTGGTGAAACGTGATACAATTCACAAAAACAATACACTAGTTGTGTTACAATCGAATAATAATGCAAATAAATTGAACCAAAATGAAATCGAGCCTAAATCAACGTGGTGAGAATTTGTTAATAATTAAATGACACAATTTGATTGATTATGGCTTTAGTAAATAACAAAATATACATTTTATGGGCACGTTTGAACTCTACGAAATTGCTCTCAATCACGAAAACAAACATTGTTCGTACACCATTTTAAACATAGTCACGACGGATGAAACATTAGCTGACGATGATATTATCTTTCTAATCGACAATTGCCTGATGATCTTGAACTGCTAGAAATATGAACGAGAAATTATAACGGGGGAAATATTCACGTCAGTACTGAAAAAAAAAAAAATTAATTTAAACGTAAATGTCAAGTTGTCAATCGAAAATATTCGATACAATTACACTCGAATACCGTCTAAATAAGATATGTGAAGTTACAAATTATTCATTCAATAGCATTTGCAATCATTTACCGCAGAATTCAATTTCCAGCATTGAATCATTGATTTGCTTGCAAATTTGAAGGTTCATCAATCATTTCCGAAATTTTCTTATCGCATTTGAAAACCGAAAATCATATTAAAATCAAAAATTTGTATTTGCCAATAAATTAATTGGCTTTATTGCAATCAATGGAGTAGCCACATTATTGATGTGTCTGAAAAACTTGTGGCTAATTTAAAATCAATCGATTTCAAAATCCCATCTATTAAAAGCGTGTAAATATTTCCTGATTTTCGATTTGGTTGGCTTTTGCCACACCAACTATCAATGAAGTGAATGAAATGTTTCTGTCTCATTCAAACCAAACCAAACCAAACCAATCCAACCAAATGCAAGTCATACTATATGTTTCCATCACATTCGCGGCAAATTATCATGTTGTGTGTCGAATTTATTACTGCGGCTTTTGCAAAATTCAACAATTTTACCGTTGTAATTCATATCTTTTTAGTTTAATTCATGGAACAAAGTCATAAAAAGATGATGCGGGCACGCATACAAATAAAACATTAAATACATTGTTTAAATTCGTTCTCGAATGCATGGACACATACTTGCATGTGGTTTTGTGGTCGTGGTAAACATGAATAAATAATGTCACAGCCATAACGCAGATTAACGTTATTCAGCGACAGTCAGCCAAATAAAGAATCAGACGATAAAAACTAACGGAAATGCAGCCGCAAATATTTGGTACTCCAACCAATTTTTCAATTTTTCAATTGTTCAACTATCAGCAGAGTAATTTCATTTCGCACTGGTAAAACTTTTGCTATCATACACATTTCTTCTATGAAAAATGAATTATATTCGTGTTATCTGACCAAAAGCAGATTGTGCTATAGAGACTCGCTTAGTGAAATTAAATTTTTCTCTTAAATAAAAGAAAAAGCTTCAAGTGAGTTAAAAAATAACAAAATTTCATTTTATTGAAGCGGGACTTTTTATAGGTAACGAATGTACAGTTATTTTAACAAATCGAAACGTCTCTTGACAGTGTCAATTCTCTTTGCTATATTCATTCGCCAAACAAATAAGCAAGAAACATTCACACAAGATTTGTTTTATGCATTCCTAAGTAAATTGTGAATAGATTTCACTATCGCAAATTAGATCGATCAAGAAGGATGGAATTGAGAAAACCATCACGATTTGTATAGCTAGTCACGATTAAAGCGCGCCAGAAGGAAACAAAATTATCAACGGTGGGTGCATTCAAAATCAAACACAAACACAAACATACACGCGATTGAAATCACAATCGATCAAAAGTTTTTAATGAGTTTAAATAGACAATTATGGTTCTATGATTTTGTGCTGAGAATTATAAATACTATTTGCTATATTCAAAGTGTTTCGATTTAGACTTTGATCATCAGACTCTTAAATATATTCAATATTAAATACGTTTTGATATGTTTAATTATAGCTATGATTACTTTTTTCTTCTTTCATTATTGTGATCTCGTAATAATGCAGGTAATTTTTGTATTGTTTGCTTGCCGAGCTGAAAGAATAAGTTCGCAATAAAAAAAAAACAGCGTTCGCACTGAACATGACACGAGAGATCTTTTACGCTGTGTGAACTGAAACTACGATTATTACATTATAATCTCGGGATCTCGTGCTGTCGAGAGTCAACGTCGTGTTTTTGCTTGCTGCCGTCAGTAACAATTTGTTTAGTTCTGCGTTATCATTTTGAATAATGTTACACGTTTCTCTTATTAACATCTTCATTTGCACTCACACTGCTGTATACTGTACACATTCTCCAACACACAAAACGAAATTGTTGTGTTTTCGTTGTTGCACTTAATTTCATTCAGCGAACGAGTAACTCCATAATATTAAACACATAACTCGATTTCATATTGTGCACTGTATGTTCTTTCACACAAACAGTTGCAAATGGAGAAGATGTGACGCAAATACTATGTTGTAGAACGCGAAATGGAAAATGAAAATGCCGGCTTCAAAAACATAAAAGAGACTTGCTGGTATAAGTCTCACAATGCGATCGGTAACTTACTTAATGGCTTCGTATGTAAGTTAAGAGATATAATCTAATGTATTCGGTTTTTGTTTTCAATGGCGTAATATCGTTTCGTTTCGTTTCGTTTCTCTCTCTCTCACCTCTCTCTCTCTCTCTCTCTCTCTCTCTCTCTCTCTCTCTCGAGGGCATCTTCGCTTTCGATTTCGATATGCGCTCTTGATTTTGTTCAACCAGCTAATGTATCTGATGTCATACACATAACAATCATGAGAATTTCACACATTGTTTTTGTTTTGTTTCTTTCTTTCCTTCTTTCTTATTTCATTTTTAGGGCGCCAGTTTATGAAAATCCAAAATAATGCTGCATCAAATGAGCTAAATCCTTCTTGATTGAGATACGACCAAATGTGTGTAATGACACGTGAAAGGAAGTCGACTAGACACAGACACAGTTTGTGTGTTTTACTTGCAATTTTTTGACGGAGGCGATACGAAATGGAATTATTTTGCAGCTTCATACCGAAAAATGGCCAATTTATTAAATAACCCATTGTTTGTTTTTTATTGATATCATATGCCCAGAAATAAGCCACATTTTCTCACCGAAAATTGAATTCATTATTTTATTTTTCGCACTGCGTGTTATACCATTAAATGGCTTGATTTGAACAAACGAACAGAAATTTGTCGGTCGTTGAATAAATCAAAACTACGCTGCACGACACACAATCTCACCGTTAACCAATTCTGGACAGCATTTAAAAATATATCTGACGTAGACAACCGACTACACAGCACGCAAAACAATTCATTAATTATCTAACTGTTGTAAAAACAACAATCAACTTCCTACAATGCGATTTCAGAGCCAGAGCCAGCGCATGTGTATCGGTAATTGTTTGACCATCGCAAAAACTTTTCCATTTTGTTTGTTTTTGAATTTCAACTTTTTTTGGCGAAACGTACATATTTGAATTTGTGTGTGTTTCTCTCTAACTCTTTGCATGAATATTTTTTACCGCTTTGAACCTCTTTCTTCTCATTTGAACTTATTCATTAGCGAAAAAATGACCATATTTGAATATGGGCTAAACCATAGCCAAATAACACGTCAATTTTATAACATTTTGGAGCACAGCGTTTGTCTAATGAATTTGTTGGTTATGTTTTTGTGTTCGTAGTTCATTTTTGTGCTGGTGAGTTTCGTTCGTTTATCAATTTTTTTTTGTTCTATGTAGGAAAAAGAACATTTCGTGTAGCTGCTTGTCATGTACAGTGATTTTTTGGTAGCATTTAATGATGGGCGAATGTAAAACATACGCTCCGCAATAGTGGAATAGCTCAATTTACAATTTTGGGAACTCGACTTGCTTTTGAATGTTGTTCTTTCATTTTCTGCTTTTTGTTGTTTACCTCTTTTTGTTGTGTAGGAGACGCAGCTCTTGTCATTCGATCAGAGTTTCGAATATTCAAATTTCAATTTACATGCAAATTGTTTCGTTTGTTGGTCCGATTTAGATGACATTTTTTTTTTTTATTTCAATGCTACTACGGTTAGATTTCAGTGCCAGTTGTCGTAATTGTTTCACCAATTTTTGAAGCCATCGGATGCGGATCTATTCCATTACGAGCTATAATTTTTCATTTCCATTTTTAGTCGAAATGACATTCCGATCTCTTTTCCTATGCTTTTTGCTTCAATTCACTTGAGTTGCGCTGTTTTTTGTTGATGGCCCATTGCCGTAATTTATGACAACATTTTGTAGTTTTCAATAATTTTGAATTCAGATCTATTTCGTCGTTGCCTCGAAAAGTGTAAAATAAAAACTTCACAAACACAATGGTTCATTTCAACTTTATCGATCATTGTCTCATGGAATTGAATAAAAACCATTGTGTCAAGTACTTAAGAAGAGGAAGGAGGGAATTTTGAAATGGTTATTGTTGTTTGAGCAACTTGGAATAACTTTCCGAAAAGTTGGTTCAATGAACGTGATTCGTTCTACACAAAATCTCTTCCTTCCAGGAATTATGCAATGACGATTTACGTCCAAAAAATGTGCATACCTTTCCGTTTATTTCGTGCAAAACAAGTTTTACAATGTAACATTGTTCGCATGTCAGTGGAAAAACATAAAACGAAAAGATTATTAAAGTTTCTATTCTTTTTGCTTCGTAGAAACTATTTGATTGCTACCTAGACTATTTATTAGTGTCTTTGGCAACATAATTTTAGTGCCCCTTAAACGAACTGACATCCAAAAATAATGGCTTCAGTTTTTGAATCTTTTGTCGGCATTAATTGTTAAATAGTCGCGTTTACGAGGGTCTGGAAATTCATGCTATCATAAATGCCACTGATGGCAGTTAGTTGGTAAAAGAACAGCATAAAATTCACATAAAATGAATCTGTGAAGAGCAAAAATAAAATAAAAACGTGGGCCATATCAAAAATGTGAGTGGTACTATCAGTAGTGAAGTTGTACTAAAATTTGGCCACACCATCATTTGGATGTATGAGAGAGCACTTTAGTTTATAATTAATATTATAAGAGTTAAAAATCTGTGCATTTGGTATGTTGACACTGATAGCAACGTGAATATTTAAATAAGAGGTTTTTCCCCTTTTGCACCATTTAAAACGCTATTTCAAAATATATATTGACGGAGTTGAGTTCAACAAGCTTTCCTATGTGATATTTTCATGACTTTTCATTAGATATTCGCATTCTGATTGCATTGCCAATGCCATGAGAATAGAGGTACCTAAGCGTAAATGATACCATATCCATGATATCCATACCGATCCCCATTCAATTGGATGCCGATTCAATAAATCCAACTGTGGACGTTCGAATGCATTTGACTCGGTAATTTATGTGATTTTAATGCGGAAAGCCTTCGAAAGCATACATGCCGCCCAAAATGAAACTAAAGATGGTTTGTAAACCAATAATTTTCATTCTTAACAGAGCTACAATTTGGAAGTTTTGAATTCACCAAAATAGAAAAAAAAATCAAACATAAAAACGAATTATCGTATCGAATTTAAAATAATGTTGAAAGCATCATAAATATTGTACGCCTGTCTGCCTGCCATTTTACTGATGCTATCCGCGCGTTCGAATAAACGAAAGATTTATTCAATGAACATATATAAATCTTCGAATTGCTATTTTTAGCGACTAAGTTCGGACATTATAAAAGTACATATTTTATTTCTCAAATAAAATGAAACAATACGTTGAACGATTCTCTCACATTTTAAACTTGAAATTATTTTATTAACATTTTTTCGAAATTAGTAGCCGAATGGTCTTATACAATTGAATTATAATTAAGGTTTTATTGATGTGAATTAAATTGAATTGAAATGCAACGTAAATACTTGTCTGAGTCAAATCATCACATATTACAGGCAATACCGAGTGAAACCCACTTATAATATTTACACGCAAACTTAATTGACGTTCATTGTGCGCACCGTTTTGAATCCGCTTGTTAATGTTTGAAAAATACAACATGTAATTTCCCCGTATTTGATGGAACTGCTTCCAATTTCCGATTGCACAATAAATGCGCTGACAGGTACCACATTGTTGGTTTAGCGCTAAATCGATCAGATTAACCGAGAATAATATTTTGAAATCAATGAACAAAGCCCATCTTTTGTGGTTTCGTTCCGTTTATTCGCAATCACGTTGATTCAGTCAAAACTCGAAACATTAAACGCAACAGTTTTTTTTTTGTTTTATCGATGGATGAATTCTGGTTTTGTTTGATAATAAAATTTAATTTTGAAAATATTTTTGTATGTAATACTTGTACGCTATGAAATGAAAATAGTTTCGTTAATACGTGTATGAACGTATCAAATTGCGTCTTCCGTTTTATTATACGATATTGATTTGATGGTTTGAATTCTTTTCATTTAAGCGTAGAGCAATATATTTCCACTTCATTGAACGTATAGCACGTGCTTTGGCTCACTAATTAAATGTTCCATAGCTCCAGAGATGAAACCAGGGTAACGCGCACGCAAACTAAATGCGGTTTTCTTCATATTGCTGACATTTAAGCAAACTATTTGTTGGGATGAAAACCACGGAATTTTTTAATGCATACGCACACGGGAAAAAGAATTCATATTCAATAATCGTTTTATAACTTTAATTTTTTTGATATTGCTGTGAAAATGTAAAACATTTCTAAAATGAGCTACTATTCAGTTGTACATCCAAACCATTTTAAATGTTTGTTTATAATTAGAAAATTGAATCTTCATTATTCAAAATTGACTCATACGGTTGAAAAATTTTCTCCTTTTTTTGGGATTTTCATGCGGCGATAAATATTCACGCAAATATGTGGGTGTTTCAATATGGTGTTATATGCCGGAAGCAAATGCATCAAATTTCATTTTCAGTCAAGCAATTGAATTCAATATGTATTTTGTGTTTTGTGTTTGTTTGTTCTTTGTGTAAGAATTTTTCTTCGAATGACCTCTGCGTATGCAACTTTTATTAGTTCCGATGCATTTCGCACTTCAATATAGAAATCGTCTATTCCCTAAAAAAATATTCCACTCTTATCGACACAACCGCTTTCACTATTTTGATTTGGAGTCACGTTCAATTTGAACGGTTCAAACGAATTGATGTTGCGTTTGAAATTGAATCATCTTGTCAGCGTTTGAAAATGTCTCCCATTTCAAGGCATTCAATCAATTCCAAGTGCAGCGACACAAGATGGGTTGCAAACCATGTATAAAATGCCAGAACAAATGAACATTTTGAAGCAGTATTCTTTGCACTCATTTTCTGTGTTCTGTCTATTTGAAACATTTGAATGATTGCCATCCTTCGGATATGCACTTTTAATCATTTCTAGCTAATCGGATTAATGTTTTTCAGCATCCATTTGAAATTCCACTGTTAACCACTTTTGTAATGTAATTTAATCGGAAATTCGAAGCCGTTCCATTCTCTAGTTTTCATTCACATCTCATCCCATTTGATGATGGTTCACACATTTTTCAAACTATTTTTGTAACTCTATTTGTAAGTTAAGTGAACAGTATCTATCTTGCCATGGCTAGTGAATTCAGTCGCTATGTTATTGTGTCAACATTTTATGTGTTGTTTCATGTTCTAAATGTGGAGCTCAGCTGCAGTTGAATCAGATTTTTTTTGCATCAAAGAATTCTATGCATTAAATTACTTGCAACTTTCTTCACAAAAAAATATCCGCTTATTCAAGAGACAATCACGTTTTCCCGGAACTTCTTGCCTTGATTCTAGTCGAAAATATTTTATTTTCTATGGAGTCTTGTTATGTTTCAGTCACTCCACAAATTCAATATTCTGAGATAAAATCGTAAGACATTCATCGTGGTCACAGGGGTATATAAAAGATTCAAGAGAACAAATTCGTCTAAGACGAATTGACTGGAAATGGATGATTGTGACGCCAATGAATTAACGCCGCATCTTTTGTCTTTCGTTTTCACCAATCTATTCAAAACTTTGCTGTTGAAAGATGAACGATCATCTTTTAACTACGGACCAACATAGTTTCAAAATGTATACATGAATTTGGAAATGCACAAAATGTCACATTGCATGAATATTGATGGAAAAATTCACACATCGTTACATCCGAATTATTAACAAGTTGTATTTGGTTTTGTATGTTGTTATCATTGTTGATTTTTTCCAGATGACAACGAAACTATGAGACACATTGAAATAAAATTGTTTTACCAACAAGGCGATAAATGGCGGTGCAAATATCGTGAAGACGTTTATATGAAAAGAAAAAGGTATGATACACGAAGGGTAATGGGATATTTTCGCGAGCAAATAGAAAAAAAAAAGATAACTCAATTTCAACTATGATGAAAAGAGATGAGGAAAATGGAAAAGGATTCGCAAGGCACAAAATAGCATAAAAGAAGAATAAATAAATAAATATGAAGTCATAATGGAAGTGCGATTGTGAAAAGTACCCGAAGAAAGCGGAAGGAAGATAAGCAGCCACATGGATGAAATGCATATACGTTGAAAATAGAACGGAATCACATCAAGAATCATTTATAAGTACAAAAAGTACTAGAATAAGAGCACGGGACTGAACAGATGATGAAAAAAAAACAACATTTGCCTTTCATAATACATTTTTGATATGCATTTTCGATGCACGACAACCATGAAAAACACTTGGCTGAACATGATCCATTGTCTTTTTTATTGTTAAATGCCATCTTTCTATCGATTTTTTGCTCCGGCTCGGCGGAAAATTTGTACGCAAAGTTGTACGTAATATCATGTGACATACACGCGATGAAACGCAGCATACTTGAATTGTTTTCCAAGCACGAATCGATTATCACTTTTCAATGTGTTTTAGAAGATGAATTTTTCAAAATCCATTATTTTAGATTTCTTCTCTCAATTTCTACATTCAATTTAGTGTCGCGAACATTCTGTCTGCAAGATGTGCACGAAATATAAATTTTTAATGTTTTTAAGAGCAATCTCACACAGAGAGAAACAATTCTTTTCTTTACTCTTGGTCTTGGATCGCATTTAATCCTCTTAATGTTGGCTGTATGATGTTCATGAATTCGGATTCTGCATTAAATTTTTTTTTTCTTCTTTTTTTCATCTATTGCATTGAGTGCATTTAGTTTCTGGCGATTTTGCAGTCGTATTCTGATTATAAACTGATGAAGACGAGCCACAAATGGATGTGACTTAGTTCTTCATTCGAATAAGTAAATGAAACTCACAATGGATAAGTGCATCATTCGCTGTTCAGTGCTCAACAGAATACTCACACACAAAAAAAAAAAAAAAAACATTATGTATCAACTTTTTGAAAAGCAGAAAAATTTCATTTGAAATAAAACACACCCAAGCCCACATACAGTCGGAATTTGTATAATGTACAGATGTTTATCTATGGATTTTGGAAGAAAACGTGAGCAAATATTTGAAAAGTGAGACTATAAAAACAACAAGCTGCATAGCAAAAATGAAAAACTCATTTAATCTGATTACGGACTACTTCACTTGTTTCCTTGGAAGAGCATGACAACCTGTTCAAATGTTAATTAAAATGACGAGTGATTAAAATCAGATATGAAAAATGAAATTCACTTTCTCCCCCTCTCGCTCTCTCCATTTTTGTTATGAAGTTTTTCTTTCCATCGTATTCATTTCATGATAAGCTTGTTTATTTGTTTGTTTGTTTTTTCATCCATTTTTTTTATTATAAATTTGTTGATGAAAAATTTGCTTCGTTTTGATTAATTATAATTAAAATTATGAAAATATACATATAAAGCGCCATAAAAAATACTTTGCAAAACGGTAAATAGTATGTTTTAAAAAGATTGTGGAGAAATGTTGACGAAATTTGTCAACATTCGGACCAAAAAAATAAAAGTGGATCGGATTTTACTTCATTACATTATCAACAATACGAGTAATTTAAGTATAAAAATATAAAACGAAAAACTATTTTCGGGACAAGTTTTATGAATAAAGAGTTCCCTGAGTTTGCGTGGAAAATGGAAAGACAACGGAAATTATATGTATTGGAAAAAATAGATAATTCATGTTAAAAATAAGTACGTAATAGTCAAACCATACCTTATTTCAAAGACAGTGCCATTTACTTTGTTTTTGCACTAGCAATGAAATCAGTTCCATATGAAAATTACCGTTCACGTAAAATAGGCTATCTCACTTTCTGTTGTTCTTCCTCCTATTTTCTACTGATTGCTATTTTTCTTGTATAAAAAACTTATTGTTCAGAGTACAGTGCATCCCATCCGGCACAAATAATAGCGCCCCATATTTTACGATGACAAAGTTCTCATTTCTACAACAACTAAACATGTTTCGATTGTGTGATTGTCATCTGCTTCTGTATTAAATAGGTTAATTTTAATTATGAGCAACATCGCAATATGTATGTGCTACGCTCGGATTATGATTGGTTTGTCAATGAATGGCGGAACTATGCTATTTATGAGTTTCGTCTACTCGAAAAAAAAAATGAAATAACTAAATTAGACAGAAACTGTAGAATGAATGAGACAGAAGAGGTGAATATGGTCACAATTGACAGTGGCTTGTGTTTCAATTCATAACATCTAACCTACTGATTGTTATTTATAAACATCTCTATTTTGAGCATTTTATTCCATTCCCTCGCTCTTCATTTGATATTAAAAATAACCGTTGCTCGATGCCGGAAAATTTAATGACACATAAAAGTATGATGCGTTGTCGTTTTTATTAACAAAACTAATTTGGCACTTTTATTTTTTGTTGGGATTTAAATTTTTTTAAATCTATTTTGACATCAAAGACGACACATTCAAAGTTAAATCACGTAGTAACGAATTAAAAGTGGACAAATGTTCAATAGATTTGACATTCTGACTCAATTTGGTCATACACGCTCTCTATTTATCTTGCTAACTTGCAATCGAAACGTGTTTTGTCATTTGCAAAAAAAGTCCGTCGAATGAAACATGAAATTTGTTTCCCTCTCATTGCCTTTCGTTTGTCGATTACATTTTTACGTTCATTTTTTTCTACCTCGTGCTTTGCATTCACATGTTGGTTATATAAATCATTTTGCAGTGCATGCAATAATCGATCTTCAGATTTTAGTTGAGTGTTTCTGGTTTTCTCTGCTTTCACCACTTCATCGAAAGCATTCGCATCAACACAGTCGTTGTCGACGTTGTTGCTATTGATTTTGAGTTTTCTAATTGCAATTAAAACCCATTCCGACGGCAAAGCATTCGGGGGAAAAAGTACGAAACATCCGTTACAATATTCATTGAATTGCAACGAGCCGAGATAAACTCGATGAAAACATTTCGATTTAGAGATGAATCATTCATCTGTGCAGCATGACGGATCGACCCAAATTTGATTTGCACTGAACGATGATCTGCTTAGCTGTCGAGAATGATAAAAGCGAAGTGAAATGTGAAAATGAGATAGAAATTAGATTTCATTGCGTGTATGTCTGCCCGCTGCCAATGGACAATGATTGATCGCAACAATTGAAATTGGTTCGAATTTTGTATATTTGCCACAAGAAAATAAAAAAATTAAACAAAGCCCATTCGTATTTGTTACATTTAAATTCAGTGAAGACATTGATATTGTCATTTGCAATATTTTCAAATTGTTTCAAATTCGATACTACCATTCAAACAATTCCTAGTATATCACCAATAAATTATAATGCTGCAGTGCCCAGACAACTATTGGTATTATTGTTGAACACATTACACCATGAACATTGAATGCTTTCACACGATTCACATTGCTCATTCCAAAGTTTTTTTCATTTTTTTTACAATCATTCAACGAGACGCAATCGCATGGCATTAAAGAACTTGAACAATTGGTACAAATGAAAAAAAATGGCAATGCGCGAGCATAAACAAAAGTGTAACCATGAGAGTAAAACCAGAGAAAAAATCCAGAAGAAAGAGAGAATTGAGCAAAAAAAAAATGAAACTTTGCAAAAAAATCCCAGCAGAGTGTGTGCTTGGCAAATGTGCTGCCAAAGAAATATTCTAGACAAATGAAAATTCCGTCAAAATTTTCCAAAGTTTAGTTTTAACATAAACCAAAATATAGTATTGGTTGAAACATTACCAACTGTATCAGCAAAATTCTTTTTTAATATGTGCTACATTCGCAAATTAAAAGTTTCTTACACATTGACGTGTTATATGGAAATAATATAGTATATACACGCTCGCTGATGTTTGGTGTCATGTAGAAAAAGGAAAATAAACACAAACCATACATCAGATGGAATTTATTTACATGAATTGCCCTGCAGCTTTTCAAACACATAACAGTTGCTGGTTTCAGAAACCTAGCCATCACAATGTCATTATGAGATATTTTTTCTTCACGTATTTTATCACATTTCTGTGATAATTACGTCGCTGTATGTGCAATGGTTTTAGAATAATTTTTTTTTGCACTTCTATTTAATTTTCAATTTCACGGCGGGAGCATTACCAATGAACGAGTTTTATTATGGCAAAAATTTTCCCTTCAATTCAATTCATTTCTGCTTCTATGTCAGCTGATTGCAATGTTTGTTTGTTTGTTTTTATTTCTCAATTCATCGTGTTGCTTGCATTCTGTACAGCGCATTCAAACTTGTGCTAATTTTGCATATATTTTCCACTACATATGAACACAAAATTATTTTCAATGTAAAATACTATGTTTTCCTGTTTTATATGCACACGAAATGAAAACGATAAACCCAGATTCATTATGTGCGTTTGCATTCTTTTGTATGTCCGGGAACCCAGAATAAGCTCTATGAAATATTAGTGTGTGCATAGGAAGAGTAGTCCTGGATTACTCTCCACTTAAATTCTTGATTTAAGGCCATGCAGCCACAACTAGAAAAAGTTGACATTAAATGAAACGAATTTTCAAAATAAAATTCTCAAACTAGTTTGTTTGATTTGAAAAGAATGACAAAATCACTGGACTCTACAACATCCATCCCAAATTTTTGAACGGATGCATACTATGCTAAGAAACAATCTAATTCTTGAAACGAATACAATCTCATCATTATGAAACTTTTAATTTAAAATTATTGGACATTTGCGGACTAAAGACGTGTTCATTTAAACCAAACTATAAAGTGGTTTTCAATGACATACCAAATTAAAATCCAAATTTCATTTCGAGAAGAAGAACATATGTGCATTTTATTCCATGATGGGGATTATCGTTATCACAAATGAAGCTTATCTAATTTTTGTTGAGTGTTCAGTTTCCAGATTTGACACTGTTTGGTTTTGGCACATACAATTTATTATTAATGCTTGAAGTGTTGTACACTTAACGAAGCCAAGCCTGGTTGGAAAAAGATCATGGACTGTGACCACGTTCTTTTAATCACATTCACGAACACGTTTACACCCAACGTAGCGAATTGTTAATAAAATATTCAAAATTATTTTCTTCGGCTTTCCACAATGTTCACCACTCTAAAAGGTGCTTGTGGAACCTTTTTTCACTTCTGCCTTATGCCGTAAATGTTAAATCATATCATCTAAAACAAATTCAAACCCTATGCACAAAAAAAAAAAAAAAAAAAAAAAAACCAGGCGTCATTTAAGTTTCAATGCAATAATAATGATGCTTTTATCAAAGATTAAAAAATTCAATTCACTACGGAATCAAGTGAGTGAGCAAAAAAACAAGGTGGGCTATTACAAAAACGTTCATTTTTCATACATAAATTACACTTGGATCGTGAAACTGCAAAAAAAAAAAAAATACGCGCAATGCTTTTCGTAGATTTTTTTCAGAATATTTATAAAAAACAATGTCGAACTAAAAATACCGTATCCCATTATGTTTGAAAAGAGAAAAAAAGCGGTTTATTATTTCACTCGTTCTCATGGCCATTTCATTAAATTATACGTAAAGCGTTTTCTGTGCAATTTTCATTATGGATTTTTTTCTATTTTCATTTGAGGTTTGCGTTTCAAGTGTTTTATGGATCATGAGGACGTTTTGTCTATTTATTCCATCAATTAAAATGTTTTCTGTTTCTGGTGAATGTAGAATTGCACAAACACTTGAACTTATGGAAAATGTACAAGAGAAATTAGGTTCTTTTTTTTGTCGATAATTTCCTTTCATTTTGTGAAAAACAACATTTCCGAGTCAACCACAAAATCGACAAATATCATTTTACCCAGATTTGATGATACACCTGATCTCATTGTGAGAGCATACTGTGCGTGAATGCTGAAATACTCGGAAAAGTAATTACTTAGTGAGATATACTATGGTCACACATTGCAAGACCCCCATGGCAAGCGGTTATTTTTATTCTCATCGGTTAGCCTTGTTCATATCATGGGCAATTTAAATTCTCATGTGTGCACTCGACAAGATTTTGTTTGAATAGACTTTAGTATTGTGTAAACAGCTTATTGGTGCGATGTGCTTGCAACCAATTCTTTCTCAAGCAAAAAGAAGAGAGCAAAAGAGAAAAGAGCAGCTATCGTGAAAAAGTACCATTTATTCGGTGTGAAAAGAAGATTGTAATCGTTTCCTCCTGCATTAAACGCTTCATTTAAAAACAAATAAAGACACAATTGGTAAATAAAAAAAATCACAGAGCGAAAGAGAGAGAGGGAAACGGAAAATTGAGCAAGAAGTGAAAATATATGGAATGCAATTACATTGCCAATGTTCGGCGAGATTAACCAGTCGTTTTTCTCACTTATGTTTGTATTGTTGTGACAAATGAAAATAACTATTCTTCATTTCCACTTCACCATCGAATCACATCTCTTTTCTTTACATAGTGCAGAGTGCAGACCAAAAAAAAATTACTCAATTCCATTTTTGTATGTTTATGTGGTTCACTTGAAAATAAAGATTTCATTTTTAGCACAAAGAAAATTGCCTGAAATTTATTTAACATGTTTTTGGATCGTATTCAAAAAGTATCTAGCAGCATGATGTTCCTCTTAACCAAAAAAAAAAATTATTTAATCATATGAAAATGATGTACTCCGCTTAAGGACGGAAAAATTTAATTTTAATTAACAACAAAACTCATGCTTCATTACTACATTAAATGCAAAGCATTTACATAGAATATCATAAATTTTCTGAAAATGTATTGCCAATATGGACAATTAATTCATTTTTGGTTGGTTTGCTATTCTATTCAATTCTTTTCAAAGAGCCAATTGTTTACAATTTCACATACCGATTTTTTTTACACTGCTTTTAATATTTGCCTGCAACAAATATGCATGTGTGCATCATTCATTTTCAGATAAGCGTTAACACATCGAATTGAATACATTGTAATTAAAAGTAATAATAATGCAGCACACTTTGCATTGTTTTTGGGCACGTTCTGCATTCATCACTCTTAAATACAATCGATGGTAATAAAACCATTGCTGCGCTTTTTGTGTGGTGTTTGTGTAATTAAGTGGTTTTCAGCATCAATATTGCCAAATCACCAATTTAAAAAAAAAGCAATAGTTGCATATAGTATTTGTACACCATTGACGGATAAAGCCATTCATTTTTGATGAAACTATAGTTTTTCACAATCATTCGATTTATGCATTGTAAAAAAGCATTTTTAATACAATTAAATCACATAAATCATCAGCATTCGTTGCAGCTATGATGCCACACGAATTGGCGAGTGGGTGCCTTGAACCTTTTTACCACATTTTAAATTTCAAAAGCAAATTTTTAGAATCATTTTTATTATTATTCGGCAGCTGACTGTTAAACAAACCACATGCTCTGTGTAGTGAATGCAAATATTTTTAATTGCAGTTTGGCATTCCACACAGAAT
Source organism: Resseliella maxima (assembly GCA_029041755.1). Classification (NCBI taxonomy): domain Eukaryota; kingdom Metazoa; phylum Arthropoda; class Insecta; order Diptera; family Cecidomyiidae; genus Resseliella; species Resseliella maxima. The sequence continues at coordinate 1,503,299 of JAQOWM010000192.1, forward strand.
TAAAATTGGACATTGAGAGACATAATATTGTGGTCTGCATATATAATTGGCATAAAATGCAATTGTTCTTTTGATCATATGTATTTCAATTTGAATAAATACACTTTGTTAACCGACATATGTATTTGGAAGTATTTGGAACTGAGATTTTATTTTATTTTTTCCAAATAAACTCTGAATCGGTCAATGAGTCTGTGATATTTGTTCAGAATTGACATTTGCGGTTTGCAAACATGTGCAATTCAAAGCATAGGCATCATCAGAATTGTTCTGGCATTGTAAAATATGCTTAGTTTCAGCAAATACCAAATAATGTGAGTAAAGAGAGTACACTGAGCGATAATCAAGAGGATGACACCTCAGTACAAATGGAATTTGGAATACTAGTGGCGCCGAGTACTGTCATATCATTTTGTATTGAAATTTCCGTAGTTCACGAGTTCGCTGTAAGTGACAACAAAACGTGTCATCCTTTTGAATATAATTAATGCATTTGTTTGAATTGATTTTCAACAAAGGTAAAATTAGCATAACGACAATAGATTTTATGTAGTTTTTGAATTTGTTGTAGTTTACTCGATAGTCAAACTTATTTAAATAAGTACATATTTTAATGAAACATAAACATTTCGTTCATTGATTTTCTTATTTTCTATTTTACAGCAATAATAGTTACAGTTAAAGTTAAAAATTAAAATAGGGTTGGGAAAATTTGTGATTTTTAATTTTTAATTTTTAATCTGAGCTGTTATTTGCACATAAAAGAGTAATATAAAATGAGACAGACGTGTTTATTTGCCATCTGGATATTTGCTATTTCTAGCTGCTGGTGCTTGCGTATTTTAGTTCTGGTCTTTCGTTGGGGCCGACGCTTCAAGTCAAGAACAGTGCTTGTGCTGTTTTTTCCACTATAAACAATGCGCTTCGCTAAATCGGCATTGTTGTTGAATTGAATCGTCGGCCCCAACGATTCGTTGGCAACGAAATAGCGCCAGCAGCTTGGAATATGAAACTGGCACATTGTCAAACATATTCAAACGAATGATGGAAAATAGTAGTAATAATATGGTCAACATCATCAATGCATGATCAACGGTTAAGTTATGGTTTTGAAAGAATCGTAAGTAATGAAAAACTGACGCCTAGATATTGGAATTGTATAAATGTTTTCGCAAACACTGCTTAACTAAAACGTATGTTTTCCAATTGGTCTTTTATTCATAGCGGAACGCAAATTCGATTATCCTCAAAAACGTCCAATAAATTGCTGAATGTCTATTTCGAATAGTTTGGTTTTATAGGAATACCATGTACAATTGTATATTCAATGAGTTCAATATCAGTAGATAGTTGAGATTATTATAGTTCAATTATATCAAGCTAATGTTAGTTAACTTTTATTTAATATATTTTTTGTAAATTTTCAACCGGGATCTTCATTGAATACCTATACCTAGACCTAGTCTGATGGGCGTTGCCTGTTTATTTGTCCACCTTTATAAACAAAATAAAAAAGCAACGAGCAAATGTTTTAGTTGTTAAAATGTTTAGTATTTTCATAACAAATACTAAGCAAAAAATGTGCACAATGTTGCACGTATTGTGAATTGTATTTTCAATATAGTCTTATAATGAACTATACATAACAGATAAATGTATATAAGATAAGTCTGCCAAACAAAATATATGGAGAACAATATGCTTGCAAAATTTACACTTCGATTCACGTAATGGAACAAATTTATTTAATTGAGCTCAATATCCATTTTGGAAATGCCGATTTAATTAAAAAATAGAACCTGAGTTTTGGATAAATGAATATCGTACGTACTTCCTAATTAAGAAAAACAGAAACCCATGCCTATTATTTGTTTTCAAAAGAGTTGCTTCAATTATTCAATGAAAATTAAGCCACTTGAAAACCTTAGCATAAAGATAAATTCTATACACGAATAGAAGAATAACATTATGAGTATCGTTGAGTCAATTGTCTTGTGACTTCTTAATGTCCTATTCATTTTGATTTGATTGTATTTAAAACGAGCATACTGGAGTTGATAAACGGAAATTAACAGCCATTTATAACAAAAACAAAATATGTTCACGTCAAATCGATTCGTTAAGAATAAGAGCGTGTTCATAACAACGAAAGAAATGCCCTGTTGCTACTAAATTTCTCTTTCATTTGGGGTTTTTTTCATCTTTTTTGACCTGAAAAATCAGTCGGTGAACGTGTCATCACATTCAGAGTCATTTTTTTTCCATAAAATGGAATGAAATGTATGTTTTAATTGTTGATAATAAAATACAGGTTTTATGTTGATGTTTACAGATGAACTAGTGTCTTTTTGATGGATAAATAAATGGTTGCAATAACATTCAAAAGAAAGTATCTTATGTTTATTGAAATAAAAAGACTTTTCCATTCTGTCATTTCTTGAGATCTGCACGATTTTGATGCCATAATAAAGAGAATAAGTTACGACATGCATCGTGAATATTATTTTTATGACACTTTATGTATTCTTTTCAATTTCAAAAATTCGATACAAAGTTTGCGCTGAAGTTTTGTTTATAAACCACTTCAATTGTTTCTCATATTTGAACTGATTCTTTGAAACAATAGATATCGTTCGAAATGGAAAACTTTCTGTATTAAGCGTTACTTGCTTATAATCTCAACACTGAAGATATAAATTATGAAAACCGCTTGAAAATCGGATACGGAAAGAAATATTTTAATGTTTGAATGGGAAAACTTTTGAACGGAACGCGATGGTAATTGGATTACGGTTTGATTAAAATGTGTGTGTATCAACCAATGGAACTGAAGAAAAGAATTTGAACCGTAACGTAGCGTTAAAGTACGTGTTGAGAAAATCTATTGGCTTTGATTTGAGGATGTAAAATTCGTGTAAGGCATCTATGGATGTTGAACCGGTTGAATTTAGTTAAACGCAACTTGGCTTGACTGATTGTAATTGAATGCGATGGAAAATCTAATTATAGTCCCTTTTAAACAAATTCCAAATCGAGTTTCGACAAAATTTTAAAACTAATTTTGGCAAGTCATTCGTGTGTTTGCTCCAGCCAGGTTCAATTTAAACGATGTATATAAATCTTCATCTTCCAACTGTTGTTTGTGTGTGTGACAGAGATAGAGGGATAGAGAGATAGAGAGAGAGAGAGAGAGCGAGAGAGAAAGATGCTTGAGCTTAAAAAATTTTTGTCTTTGGAAAACCGTGTTAAACTGAACTTCGATTCTTTGCACTGACACCTCATTTATCGCAAATGAATTCATTTTGACTGGTTTTCAGTACGTGAATAATATTTCAAAATACACAAAATACTCTTATTTTCTTTTTATTCTCCTTTTTCTTTTCTTCTTCTTATAATACTCACAAGCAAGCACAATCAAACGACTTTACTTGCATGAGAATCATTCTAATTGCGAAAATATCTTGGACTAAACAAATAAAAGATGATAAAGAAGCATACAAAGTTGATGCTGCAAACAAAGTTTGACTGCGGATAAAACTTGAATGTTAGTGAACAGATTTCAGATTGAAAATTCTTTAGGCGGACTTTCTTTGTGTATTCATTCATTTTAATCTGTTTTTATACAAATGACAATGTTTTGTTTATGCCACACTGTTTGCGTTAACGCAAATTTGTTCTATTTTACAGTTTACAATTTCATGCAACTCAATACGAATCTCTCATGTTTTATAGCAAACGCCATACATTTCAATGTAAGATGCGGTTGTGCTTCTTTGTAACAAAACTTTTCCATTCTTCCGTCTGATCCAGGATCGTTTGAATTTATTGTTTAACATACGAGTACTTTTTGTGCTTGTTTGCCACAACAAATTTTATGTTACGTTTTTTTATTGGTTTGTGTTTTCCTGGACAGAATTTCAACTAATTGAATGGATTCAATCCAATTCTTGAAAAGACTGAATGTTAGATACTTGAATTCGAGCGAATAATATGAAACATTACACATCAAATGTTAGTCCATGAAAATGCCACATGATATTATCAAGTTATAAGTGGTAATTTGTGTGCCCAACTCAAAGCGAGTAAGTTACACAATCATGTTTATGATTAAAGAAAATTAAAAGTTGTTTGCATTACAGAAAGTGAAATATCATTTTTATTCCAACAAAATAAACTTTTTGTCTACGATTTGACTAATTGTTCATTTGCTTTGCTCATCATTTTCCGCTTGAGTCTGTTTATTTTATTCCAATTATACAATAACATTATTCTTTTTTAATGCAATGGTTGAACAAATTTTCGGTAGAGTTTTTCTGAACTGAACGAGAGTTTTTTTCTTTTAACAATGAAAATAAGAAAGGATTTCCAACTTACATTTATGCAAATCATCGACAATTTCAAAAGGTTTTATAAGCAAAATGTCTGAATTATGCAAACAGTGTTCTCATACTCTGCATTCTCAAGACAAGCACAATGATGGCAATCATTCAACAATCGAAGAAAGAAATTCGCCACAAAATGGAATTGATAACAACGCAAAACTTGGAAATTGATTATTATGCATAATAGAACTCATGAACAGTATTTACACGGCATAAAAAAAGGAAAGAGGAAATCATTCAAATTCGCCGAAATGCTATACTTTCATGTTTACTGATCATAAATGAACCGCGAGATAAAATTCCAGCTCATTTCCCCCCATTTTCGTTTTTTCCCTCGCTTTTCTTGTCAATATTTTCTTTGATTAATACTAAAATTGATGTAAAAAGAGAAGAAAAAATTGTCTGACTTTCAATTAGAATTTTCGAAATAACAAACCCGTTGCAATTGGAATACGGACAATCCAATTACTGACGCACTTGATTCGTGCTCCATAAAACTGGCAAATTGAAGCTGATTTTATACAGGTATGTATGTGCAAAATCGACATTGAAAACTGCAAATCAATTTTGTTAATGGTGCATCATAGTAAATTCATTGGATGTTCTAACAAGATACAATTACATTGCTGACAAACAGGAAAGCGTTTACGTACAAGAGCAACAATGTCAGTTCACAAAACGGTATCAATCAAAGTCTTGTAGCACGCGTTTGTCTAATGATAAAAACTTCCGGGATTGAAGCTGCCACCGAACATAGCATAACATAAGATAACATCACATCACATAAACAAGTACAACACCGATCAAATTGTGGCACAGGCCATTTGTGTAAGATAGCAAAAATGCACCGCACAAACTTGTTTGTGCAATGGTTATGACATAGTACTACATCATATGGCAAATGGCTTGGTCTAACGAGCCTGAGTATGTGAAACATGATGAAGATGTCAAGGTTAATGGGTAACTATATGAAAATATTTGCATAAAAACATAGCAATTTTGCAATTCACATGTGTATGAAATCAAATTTTATGCTCAAGTTTAGATATTTTAAATAGACGTAATTCCATTTGCATTCACATGATAACCTAAAATAATGCTTCAAGTCGCCGAAAAATTGTACGTAATCAACGTTTTGGTAATAATTAAATTAGGTCTGATGCAGGTAATTACAAGTGAATTAAGTACGCTTACAGTATTCCCAATCCAAATGCATTTGGCACATCAATACTTGTTTGAGTATCACCATTTATGTATTAAGGTTAAGTAGCACTTTCAAATCAACCATTGCCATCATATCGATAAGTGCATTCAACATATGCACTTCAAAACCTGATGTTGACTAAACATTGATTGCTCTCAAATGATGATTTGACAAGTGCCTTTAAATGACGATTGATTTTGATTACTTCTTTGTGTTTTTAATGTATTCATATTCACTGAATACAACTGTACATCAGCAAATATACAAATCGAACACCCACAGAATCAATCGATATTTCCTATTATGTTTTATGAAAATTTTCATTCTGTTTTACTCACGAGAATGTTTCATTTGAATGTATGAAAAATACAAATACAATCTAACATATTTCTGGTTTCCAAAGTTCCCAACTATGTTTTTGACGCTTCAAAATCGATTGCATTGCGTTAGGTAAAATATGCATACAAAATATTTTCCATTCTTTGAAAATATTTACTTAGTGTATACATGAAGAACATTTTTATCTATTACGCAGTTTAATTTGAATTGCAAAGACATTATTTGAATAAACTGAAATTATATTTAATTTTATCAATCTCTATACATGCTACAGAATGATTGAATAGGCTCGTTCACTGTGCATCTAAGCTGAAAACTCACTTTAAATCACCGTAATGGATATAAGCTAGACCTTTTTATTTAATACAAATAGCAGTTCATACTAAATGTATCAATTTTTGAGGGAAAAAAAACCCGCGCCATGGTTTGTCAAAACGGATTATTATTTTATAAATCTGATGTATACACCTGCCTGGATGGAAGGCACTTGTTCCCATGGATACCGCTACACTAATAATAAACATTAGCTCTGTTCATCGATTGAATGAATTTTCTTTCTTATTTTCCGTCATTTTTCATTATACAATTGCGCATTTTTGTACTAGCGAGACGCGTCACCGCCAATGTCACAATATTGTATCAAGTGTGTTGTCACCTTTCACCCAATTGAACGTTACCGCTCCCAATATGACAATTATATTAGTGAATGACAAAAGTACACCCTCCACCTGATAATTCTTTTTATTTTCACGCATCGTGGCTTATAGATCAGCGTCGATGAACAACAAGCGAATAAAGAAAGAAATTGGATTTATTTTTGTCGAGAAGTATACCAAATATATACATGAAAGCTACCATATAACCAATATTCAATTTTCGGTTTTGCCAACGAAATATGTGAAGAAAAAAATTGTATAAACAATTGCATGAACGATGACTCTATCAACAAGCAAGCAAATTGTTTACCAATTGCGTTGCTGCTGCTGTTGTTGTTATTATTCTTTGGGCTACTCTCCCCCTATTAGCACATTACTGTATGCAGTCTTTTGCTCGCTTACGCTTACATCGCCGAAAATGCTTCAAATCCGATTTAATCGTATTTTATTGGTGTGAAGATATGTGAGTTTTTTTTATTTCTTTCACATTCGCGCGCATTCACAGTATTTTTGATAAAATATTTACACATCGGATTAAATTTATGCTCGTACGTTATGGGCACAGAGGATGCTCAATTCACAATAAAGCTGATATTGATTCAATGAAAAGTAGCAAACGTTAAAGCTTTTTACATTATTTGCCTTTCTCATCGTTAACGAATACCCTCGCGCGCTGTAAAACGAGGTGCAAAAAAAAAAAAAAAAAAATTTAAACACAAAAAATAACCAGATTGATTGATTGTGTAGAATGCAATGGGAATAATAATAGGTAAAAGCCCTAGATTAATAATAACGAAACGGATCGACGTACATTCAATGTAATGACGGCTTCTAGTGTAATGGACGATGTATAATATTGTTCGCTTTATCATTTTGACCAAGAAGGAATTATTCCGAAAACTGAATCGAGTTTTTTTGTTTTCAATGGCTTTTAAAACAATGTGAAACATTTTCAGTGGTCTGTGTACAACATTTTCTCATTTCTCTGAGCGCTTGAACCAAAATCATATTTTTTTTGCGTATTTCCATACAGATTGATGAACAATCGAATTCTCTCTCTCTCACTCTCTAGTAAGCAAGCTTTTTATTCGTTATAATATTTATTTCTTTGTAAAATGATTGCATTGCCAACATCTGTTTGTGGTTATTGAAGCCCGTAATTCCGAACCATGTGGGTGGAAAATGTAATTTATGTCAAATGAGTTTAGTAAAAAAACACATCGATGCTATACATAATGCAATTGCGTTGAGTTTCCTTTTCACTATCGCAAATCAAATGGATAACTCAAATTCAATTTCGATAAAGAAATGAGAGTACAATAATAATTCTAGCTAAAAATTGTTTGGTTTTATCGCACTCATTCAATTTAAATTCGTCTGTTTATAAACAGATATATCGAGATCATGAAACAACATAGTATCGGTGAACACTAAACAGTATACATTTTCTATTAAAACTTAGAAATGGTAATAAAACCATTTTTGATCGACACAAAATCTAATTAAAATAGCGGAAAAATATGCTTTACATTCACAGTCAAAGACCCACATAAATAAAAATAACTTTCACTGCATGTCATTCAGTATCATTATGTAAAAAAATATCATCGTTCTCATTTTAATTTTCTATAATATTGTCGACCGCTGACCGGTTTTTGATGTCTTTTGTCTCGCTTCATCGCTTTTGTAATTCAAAATAACGTGGTTTATGGTTGCCACCATGTTGGCATCGAATCAACAATCTTATCTGTTGCATATGTAAGCGTGAATGTGTGTAATTTTTGATAGTGAGAAAGAGTTGAAAATCAGTTTTGATTTGATGCGAATATTTTTCACTGTTGTTCAGACGAGTCTGAATCTATATTCATACGAACTCAATTTGACTTTTGTTTACAATTTTAGATACAATAACATGATTATATTCGCCAATCTAATTAAGAATTTTCTATCAAATAACAAACGTTCTAACACAATACAAATTCAACATGGATTTCCTTTCATTTGAATAAACTAGTTTTCAGATTCGGAAGCACTTAAATTGGTAAACACAGCTGGAAAATAAATTTGCTTTATGGCTTTGTTCAAAATGGCATGCATCTCGAATTATTTCTCGAAAAATCATATCAACATCAAATTGGCTTTGATTGTACTAACAGTATAACGATTTGTTTTTTTTATGGATATATTGTACATTTGTGTTCCATTCGATGTCTGAGATATTGAGAATCATTTAAATTATTCACGTTTGTCATTTTTTCGACATTTGCATGCTAAATATTCAAATTGATATAATCAGTGAACATTCAAAAAATATGAAAATATTTACGAATATGATAACAAAATCGACCATGAAATTAAATTATTTTACTTAATAGCCATAAATCTCACATGCAAAGATGACATAATTTCTCTGTGTGTTTTTATATTCAACACATTCAGTCATGTCATTGAATGACTTCATCTATAGTCTTTTATTATGTCGTAGACGAAAATAAATATCATACATATACTGCAAAGAAATCGATACAGTGAAAACGTATAAAGAACGATAAATATCTCTCATTTGTTGAAAGCGGGGGATGACAAACCTATTATACCTTACAAATCTTTGGATTACGAGTTGTCACACTCAAGATTCCAGTATGAAAATATCATTGAACATTAAGCGTAATAAAAAATGTCCGTTTATTTTATTCCATTTATTTATTCAATGGTGCAAATAACATTTTTAATTTTCAACTGAGGTGTAAATACACTTATAATATCGAATCAATATTAGTGCATTTTTTTGTAGTAGACTTTGAAAGAAATAATTTTCGGGCTGTTTTCTAGCGAAGCAAACATAATACCATTTTCTAGGGGTTTGGATGTCATTAAATAGATGGGAATATGTAAATAATCTGGGAATTTTTTTGAAATATATTCGCATATGGGGGGGAAAAATTCAAAAGGGGGGCGGAAATATTTGCAGAAAATTCGCAAAAAAAGAAGATATTTTAAAAAACATGAGTCATTTTAAAAATTTAAATTTTTTATAAGAAAATTTAGGTGTGCTATTTAAAAGAATATTAAAAAATTTTAGAAAATTTTTGGAATATTATATAAAAAAAATTTTTATATATTATAAGAGAGAGAGGGGTTTTTGAGAGAAAATCCCCACCATTTTGCACTATGCCATACATATCATGTACTCAATTCATCTTCTGATTTCATTTATGCCAGTTTACAATGATTCGCACTTATTACTGGAGCGGAAGAATACTCAATACCTTTGCACAAACACAATTCAACTCATTTATTTCGATACTGTTTATCGCTAAAGTAAAAAATAAAGAAAAATAGAATAATGTGATTTAAAATTATCTGTGAATTTATGTTTCAGTTATTTTTGCAACTTGACAAATCATATCACGCTTGAATGTGAGTCAATAAAGTTTCAAAACAATGTAAATATCAATAGTATAAATCTTATTGCATAAAAATTATGCGGAACTTTCAACTTTCATGCACACCGTGTAATAAAACCTCAGTAAATCCAATCTCGCATACAATTTTCAATGCCTCAGTACGGAGTTAAGGTTGGAAATTGTAATACTTCACATGCTAAAAATGTTTTCAAGCAAAAATCTCACAAAATAGTTGCAAAAAAATATGTATTGATCAATTGAAATGAACATACACATTTAGTACACAATGTCCCTTGGCCAACTCAATATGATTGCTCTGGTCGTATATTATAGTTTAGGTTGTTGCCAGTTAAGCTCAATTTTAAACGATGCTATTTTTGAATGGAATTTTCTGTATATTTTTCTGGGGCTATATATGACTCTCTGATATCACGTGTGGTTTGTTGTAAAATTTATGTCACGTCGGTTAGTGTTGAAAGGATGAACGAAATATATTTGAAAAAAAAATAACGTCGGAAAATGTTTTCGTTTGATAACGTTACCATCTAGCTTATAATAATCATGAAATTGGTTTAGCAACTTTTTAAATTTCATGCGGAAGTAATTTTTTCCATTTTTATTGACGGTATGAAAGCATTTAAACATAAATTTCTTGATAAAATTGGTCAAATATTGTTGAATCAACGAGAACTTTAAATAGAAATGCATAATACAATACAAGGAGTAACATTTTCCCCCTCAATTACTTCGATAAAAAATAACCCAAAAATATTCATGTTAAAACGAAAACCACTTGAAATTACCATTTTTATATGCAAAAATAGTATTTTCTTCAACGAAATATAAAGAAAAAGAACAAAAACAACGGAACTCAGACAAACGCTCCGACGGATATTCGGTTTGTATATATGAATATCGAGTACGTACATGTACATGTATATATATAGTTTGTGTATTTGAGAGTGTTTGGGGCATATTGGCAACTCCGATATAAGAGTATATCCAATGTTCAAAATGCACACCAGAACACCGCGTCACAATCACTTTATTTCGACATGTTTACCGCATTCTATTTTTTTTTTTCATTCTTGCCTACAAACATTAACTACATGTACAACGTCGTTCAATTTATTCCCAAGTTCAAATTTAAGGGTGATTTGTTGATGTATACTCGCGATTTGGTTATATTTTATGGAATTGATATTGCGCCGTTTATTTGTTGCAAATCAAATCACTGACAATGAAATATGATGTGCTATCATCGAAGGAGCTGTCTCAGTTGTGACAAAAATAAAAAAAAAACAAGTCGAACTTGTTACGCAGATTTGGTTTTGTTCTAAATATCATCATCACATCTTACCGTGTTATTCCCAAGATGTCTATTTTGTTAAACAACGAAACTCAACATAATTCGTGAATAAATGCCAAGATGTAATGTTTGTACCATGTATTTCATTCATTTTATTTTTATTGCATTTTATGATCGAATTTAAATAATTTAATTCTTTTTCCAACCACGTCCGATATTTCAGATCACAAATTAGTGTGTTTGTAATAAGGAAAATTCAACTAAGTATCCATGTTAATTTTTTACACGTACACAAAACAAGATTGAAAGAAGTGTGTATTGTAAATGTATATACTCTTTCAAAGAATCAGGACCATCCACTATCTTTGATGTTTTGCGTTGATACATCAAGTTTCCTTGATAAATAAAGGAAAAGAAATAAAAGTGTGCCCACTATAAAGCCTGACTCACAGTAAAGAGGATTTAAAGTAAAAATAGATAAAAGCATTTATTTTCTCTCATTTTGTTCGCTGTAGATGCATTTTCAAGATTTCCTGCCTCAACAGACACAAACACCAGATTCGTATTTGTGTTTGGTTTGGTTTGAGTTTCTATTTTTTTTTTATATCGTATCAACCTCTCTTTTTAACAATATAATGTTAATATCTTCTTTCTACTAACTAAAAGATTCGTTATTGACGTAAGTATGTGGGTTTTTTTATGGTGTAAGCCGATAACGGAATTCTGTTTGCATATCCATTTTACACCTCAAAATGGTCTATGCAAAGCCTTTCCACTTATCTATTCCATTCTTTAACCAATTTAATCATACGCTATACACGCTTATTGAAGTGCGAGCAAAATGATTTAGCTAGGATTTTTCTTTTCTCTTCATTATTCTTAATGAATTGAAATGGGTGAAAAGCAATGCGGCGATGCAGCTTTGTGAAATGCTTTGAGTTGAATATCGGTGTTTACATTGCAATATGGGTACAAAGCAAAATGTATACAGAGAAAATGATATTCAAAGAAACAGATGTTCTGTGATAAAATTGCAAATATCAACCACAAACACCAACTGCCAAAGTAAATGGAGAAACTATTCTTTGAAAATCCCTTTGCGTTCGAAAGCAGCACTCTATAGAGGATTTTTTTTTTTTTTTTTTTGTGCCAAATCCATTTTCTGTGAATCCTTTATTTTGAACTTTCCCATAACATTTCTAGGCGCAACGCAATGCTTTGCTTTGCTTTGCATTACTGGATTGACGAAAATGATGTTGAGATTGCGACAAAAGAATTTTCTATCTCAAACTTCTCCCTTTTTCATGTCATTCGACTAATTCATATTTACGTTGTCGTTTTCAATACGGGAAACACAAATGCAAGCACAAAACATGTGGAAAACTGAAATGGAAATGATTTTGAAAGTGCTGAAAATAGATTGCGTATGATTTTGCATACGAATAATAAGGCGATAGATGACGAAAATATACGATACTGAAATAGGAAACCTTAAAACCGTACTCATAATGCTGCCGTTCGTTGTGTGTTATCATTGAACACACATTGCAATGTGGATATCGTCATTTTCATGTCAATAAAATCATTCATTCATTTTAAGTGGAACGGAATAAAATAATAATTCCATGATAGTAGCTCGTCGGTTTGCTTGTGAGGCGATGACAATTATATGAGAGGCATTTTGAGTTTTTTTAACACACAAACACATGTGTGTACACACCCGCATAAATACAAACCAATGCAGCCATTTTTATCAGAAATAAAATTTTAACTATTTCCATTTTGTTTCAATAAATGCTTTCCGACCATATGGCGAATGAAGCCACCAAACGTGCAAAAGTTCGACACGCCAAGTACACCAAACACCGCTGTCTCATCGCTTCGATAGAGTTGTGTAAGCATTCGTGTACCAACCTATTAGTGTTTGTGTTTGTGCTTCTGTATGGAGACTTGGCTATGAATTTATGTAATTCGGTGAGTGGGGGTCCCGATGCCTGCCAGAAGACGCGATAAAATTTATTTATACAGCGCAATAAAAATGAGGCATGGCATCGTTTTATAACATTGATAGCGATTAATCAGCTATTCAAAACAATTTATTGATTACTTTGTGTGCATATCATCATTTTGTTAGGTCATAAAACATAAATGCCGATGGTTTTGTTGCGGATATTTTTAGCAAACATATTTTGTATGTATTCTTTTTGTTAAGGTTTTCTATTTGTTTTCAAATTAAAGCATGCTCAGGTCTGCAGCGATGATGATGGAAAATGTGAAATATTCAAAGTGTGATTGGGACGCGCCTATGTGACAGCGGCAATTTGAAAACGCGCAAACCTATTCTATAGAATAAAAACGCAAATAGAAAAATTGATAAATACGTTGAACAAAGGAGCAGAAAGGGTCCATGAATAAATTATCATTAAGCCGAATACTTTTAACTTGAAGCAAGGGAAAATCAATTGGAAAAAATAATGCCAAGGTAAATCGACTGTGCAAGTGATTTTCGTAGTCTTTCCCTACCTCGAATACATCTAACGCTTTTACGTTGACCATCAAATTTGCACATTTAAAATCAATAATAAATAACTTTGATTTTATGATGTTTTTTTTTAAACAGAAGAGTTTTTTAGTTTGTGTCTTTTTAAACAGCATACCTTCATAGAAATATCGATATTTAATCGGCAAATGGAATGAAAGGATAGACGAAAAAATAAAAAAAAAAAAATAGTCAAATTGCACTTTTTTATTTGATATTCCATTATCAGATCAAGGAATAATGTGCTTGATGCGGTCCATTGAAAATATGAAACTTTGACAACAAAAACTCGCTTCAAGTCAATTTGTAAGCAGACACATTGAATATCAAATTCAGTTTTATACTCATTGTTATGCGCATCACGAGTAGCCCGATAGATGGATGGATGGATGGATAGATATGCTGAATAGAAAGATTCAAGTTGAAGCATATAGCCGACTATTTAAATAGCAAGAATGTATTCTTTTAAATACTTGTTGCTAGAACATAACTTTTCATTGCCTTTTCGGGTTGAGGGATAATAACATTATTTTGTCATGTTGTGAAGAAAATGTCTCCTATTAAGCATGTGTTATCAGTGACGATATTTGGCGGAAATTTGATCGATTCATTCTTATTGGATTAAAGAATCTATATCATTTATTTGGTTCTATTTGTGAATATGTCAATGTTACGCCATTTTGAACGGTTCATTTTCAATACAAGTTCACATTATTCCAACTGAAAGCATCCAACGGAAGACAATACGGATAACATCTGTTTCTTGGGCTGAAGCTACGTTATATTTGGATCAAATTATATCTGGGTAATTAGGGCTTGTCATTTTTTCCAATACAAAGTCATTCAGGATATCATTATCTATTTTGCTTCATTGAACTGTTCCTCTATTTTCTTATATGCAAATATTTGAATGTAGTGCTTGATCAATGCAAAAAAAAAAAAAAATTAAATTTACATTTTTGTCTTTCCGTGTCATTTATTATTATCATTATTTTTTTTTCTTTTTTTCATAAAGAAAAGTCCCACGGCCATTTCTAACGAAGCGACACCAAAATCGTGTTTCATAAATAATTTCATAGATTAAAGCTGCAAAGTATTTAAAAAGAGAAGAAAAAATTCGGTCAACCCACAAACTTCCGGACCGGTAGATTTCTCGTTGCTGCAAATTTGCTGATTGATTTTGTGTTCATCTTAAAGTCATTCTCTTTGAATGACGTTCTTTCGACGTTTCATTTATAAAAATCTCTGAAATCTGATTTTGACATAAAAAGAGAAAAAAAAAATGAAAACGGGAGAGAAAAACGAAAACTCGTCATTACGCAAATGTATTCTAGAACATAAACGCGCCAGAATTTAAATCTCATAATCTTTGAATTAGTTCCTTTAGAATTTGGAACTGAAAAACATTGAAAGCAAACATATGTTGAATTTCACTCAGAAGTCAACAAGATCGAAACTTAAGCCGATGTTTGTATAGTCATTGAAGCGACATTATTTTTCTTCTTCAACATTCAAATTTATATCTGCTCTTTGTTGTACTCAAATTTCGGCTTTTCACAGCTCAATATCATAAAGATATACACTTTTTTGTATGATAAATTACAATGGAAGCGTATGTAAGAAAGAATATAGCCGCAAAATAAAAAAAGCGAGTCAATTGACTTGAATTGTGTCTGTGTTTGTGGTCTTTATCTCAATGTTATTTACACCTACATATTCCAATTATGAATTCGATAGCATGTCATAAATGATCTTTAAAACACCAACAACAACAAAAACGACAAACATACGATGTTTGTCAAACACCTGTTCGGTAAGTCTTTAGTACTTAAATGGGTTGAATTCCACATTTAAAACCAGCCATTGTATATTGCGTTGCAAAAATTCACAGATTTGACGTCGCAACCGCCAATTTTGTATGCATTGCGTGGAACATATCAATTAACATGGGCGAATCTGATCTCGAGACAGCTCCATTTTTGATAATTTTGGATGATTTTTTTTTCTCATTTATCTGGTTTTTTTTTTCACTGGAGCACGGGCGCCCTTGTAATAGTATGGTGTTTGAATTGTATTTGCCTTGTTTAACCATTGAACAGAAACAAAAATAAAAAAAAGAACGTTTTTGTAACATTTCGTCAATGTTTTGTTTTTCTTCGCAAATAACATCTTGTTCAAAGGAAAGTTAGAAAGGTTCAAGGTTCACTTAATGGAAGTAATCTCGTTTGATTTGTCTGATCGTGACAAAGATTCATCTTTATTGATAAGAAAATAGAATCGTAGAATAAACTTTTTACCAACAAATGTTGACGCGTCAAATGCATCAAGTTTTCGATGAGTGCGCCAGACTCGTGTATGATTCAAATTTAGAAGCAGACAGAGATACTTATCGTTTACAGTGTTTAACGTGTAGCCCAATGTATACAATGCATACAAAATGGGCAGGTATATTTAATAAGAATCATAAAACAAAATATGAATTTTCATTAAAATGTAAACATCTTGTGATAAAATGATAAGATAATGATCCCTTTCTTCAATATTTTTTCTGTCGCTTTTTAACGAGAATACTCATTCTAAGAAAAATCAAGTGCAAGAGTAGGTATTTTAAAACATTTTGAAAAGAAATCAATGAACTCGCATGAATAAAATGACTTTGAATACGTACGAGCATTGAATTTTTATTGCCTGTAATTCGTATTTTGGACTCTGACTGCTACTATTCGATGACAATAAGTGTCGTATCGTGTATGCGAGTGCGTGTATGTATGTATGTTTTCGAGTAAGCGAAAATAAGGTAACAGCACGTTTCTTCATACTCTGTCAAATCGATGGGCCAACAGAGAGAAGAAAAAAAAAACAAACACGTCGCAACATCAACACCGCAACAGACGACAAACGGGTTCACCGAGTAAATGTAAATATACATCGACTTTAATAAAGAGTGAATCTTGCGATGCCTTTATGTGTCAGGCCATTTATCTTTTTATTGTTTCAGCGGCTTGAGAATTGTGTTGTTTACCACGTTGTTGCTTCTATTACAATAAAAATAACTTTTTTTTCCTTCCCTGCCTCTTATTTGTTCATTCTTGCCCCCACAACAGAAATGAATGGTTGTGTCGCATTGCGCACACCTTTTTCTTTAGCATAAGAAATTTCACTCTAAGATAAATACGACCGCTTTCGAGCGTCATCGGTTCACATAAATTGCCCAAGTACATGGGATTTTATTTGTCAAGCACCTCAAATCTAGGAATACATGATGAGTTTTTCGTTTTTCGTTTTACCATTCTGACGCTGACCTGCCGTTCAACTGTTTACTCAGTTACAATACAATATTCATTTTATTTCGAATGTATGCCAGCAGCAATGGACAGGTTGTAATAATAACATGGCTACATTTTTCGCTGAGTTGGCGTTATACACTAAATAATATACATGTATTAGCAGATGCTTAGATGTTATATTCGGATATGAAATGAAATTAATTCAACACCAACGAACAAATATTACACGCAATCCATAATAATCTTGATTATGCTCTCGATAAAATTCCTACTTTTCTTTATTAAATTTATCAATTTAGTAATTTTTTCGTGTATTTTTGCCGTAAGCATATCTCGTTATGAGTATTATAAGTGGACCACATTCTCGGCTAAAAAAATCACCAAGAATATGTTATATTGACAGTAAAATGACAACATTATATATATGGAATTGTGTTGTCATTTGCTTTGTGTTGAAACGTGTTCTTCCGCAAAATAAAGAATTCCAAAAGTATTCTCCTTCTTTTTTTTCTGGGCGCGGTTTTGAAAATCTACCATGTAGCTGTTCGAACAATTTTTTGTATGGAACCGATTCTGTTGAACTAAATGCATTGAATATCAAACATTGGATAATCCATCGTGTACATTTGCTGCTATGTTCTCCATGTACATAAGCCAATCTGATAGCTATGGTAAACTAAACTAAACTAAAAAATACAAAAGCTGGACGCAGGTACGTTTTAAATTCAGATTCGTATATTTTGCACACTATTAATTTGTTTTCAATTTTATTGGCAGTCTTTTCATGTCTATCGTGAATATTTGTTTATTCTGTATTTCGAACGTACATTGAATTATTTATAATTGGTTTGTCCCTGAAATTCATCTGAAAACGGTTAACATATGTGCAATGGTCGATTATGTTCCATCAAATAATTTTATTTATTAAATTAACAATTGTATTGTATTTTCGAGCTGACTACATAAAGCAGCCGACGTTCATGTGTGGCATTTATTTGGATTTTTTCATGCATATTTTCGCTTCGTATCGCATATATAGAATAGAAGTTAGGTACACTTGCTAAATGAATGACCTGACGGATATTCACGTACAGTGATATGATTGGTTTGAATTGTTTGTGCAAGTAATTGTTACATACATCTTTCCACCGCTCAATACGAGATATTTTGTACGTGAGATTGAAATCAAAGAATTAATTCTCATTATTCAATTTTCCCAAAATTTGAGCAATTAATTGAATAGTTTTTGTGCGCATTTCTTTGGCTCTCACTTTTTCTCATAAGAACATAATATTGTGCAATATCTGGCAGCTGAAACATAAATTTGCCATAATTTTCTTTCGATAAATTGAAAATCGCACAAATCAATTAAAAATTGTTTTTAACGCTGCTCATATTGTATACAATACTTCGTTATTCTCTCGTCAGCTTTCAATTTATATTTATGTTTGAGAAACAATAAATCACAATTGAAGTTGAAAAAAGGCGGACAATCCTATTCTAAATGAGAAAAAATTATGTGTGCTCAACTAACTATTTTTTTTTTGCCGATAGTTCTATGGCCAGCTGTTTACGGCCATTTTATATATGCGCATTGCAAATAAATTGTTATGTTCAACTATCAACCAGAAAGCGCCATTTTTCATACATTTCCTCGATAATTTTTTGAGGATAAATATATATTTTGACGAATGAGAATCAAATAAATGTTCTCATTTACTTCTCTTTTCTCTTTAGTGGAAATAAAAATTACAGTCATGATCAACATACACTTCAACATTTTAAAATCGCTTTTGAGAAAAAACCATATGCGAATTACCGTCCGTCTGAGATAAAAAAAAAAGAAAAAAAAAAAATCTCGCAAAAGACGAACGTCAATACATTCCAGTAATTGTTGATAATTTAATGATTTGTATATGCGCTTCAACTTGTACCAAACGATTCATGGACACATCGACCGAACAACTACGCATTATTTGTTCCGTATCCACAATACACAAAACAAGACATATTTACACAAATCACAACTTTTACGTTTTAAATTAAATGGTTTTCTCGTAAACATAAATCGATTGCAATCGATTTCTTTTTCTCCATGATAAAGATACCGCGGAACAGACGGTGCGAGAAAATAACGGATATTTGTGTATTCGCTAGCTTGAATATGCAGCGAGCGCACGAAGGCATGTTAACAAACAACATGTTTTTTTTTATATTGACGTGAACTACTTTGAAGCATTCGAATAGAATGTGCGAAGAACGAAACAGATAAAAATACATAACAAAAAGCCAAAGCAAAAGTGATGAAAATGTTTGCGAGCTCATATTTTGTTAGACGAAGCGAAAAGAAAAACAGTAACTGTGAAAATGTATTAGAGATTGGTAAACGTTACTTGTTTTGTGGGCATTTCCTTTCTTTCTCCCAAATGGTACATTGCAAGTGGTTTAAGTATTGTGCTTAGTTTGTATAATTTATTTGGATTTTATTATGAATTTTTTTTTTTAACCTTGTAGTAGTTTGTTACTTTACCATTCCAATTACCAACGACATTACCTCACAAATACATTCCTAGGCTGGCCAGTTTTTGCTCATCAAAATTCGCTAAATATTTAGACAAATTAATCTCAGTGGAATCCATTGGAAGATATTTAGCCATAAATAATTAATGCTTATATTATGAAACAAACATTGCCTTTACATCGAACAGCCTATTTATACTGTTTACATATTGGTTAATACATGAAATTGGTGCACTTAATTTGCGTGCATTGTGTACAATAAAATCAATTTTCATTAACAAACTTCCAACATAAAGCGTTTTTCAAAAAAAAAAAAAAAAAAGATTGTTTCTGAGTTGTTTTGTATTTTATTTTACTTTGTATTTCGCTCTCTCCATATATCTCTTTCATTTACTTGCGGTATCTCGTCTCTTTTCATTCTATTTTCATTGCATACTCAGCTCATTTCGTGTTAGGCGTTTTAATGTGACGGTAATGCACGATGTTATGTGCAATCTTTAATGCAACGCGCGAATTTTATTGTAGATGAATCAAACGTGAAGCTGTATTAATTCGTTGAGTTGGCTGTGTGTGTTTCGATTGCAATGTTTTGGTTAGCATTGCATTTGCTTGCAGGCGTATATGTATTCAATTTTATGAGAGGTGTTTATAGAATCAAAAATCCGATCCATTACATGCGAAACTTGCACTTAGCACAACAAGAGTTTATTTGGAACAATACCATGTACGGTTAATTATGTGGTTTCTTTTGTTCCGAAACGAGTGAGCGTGGCGGCTCAATCTCGTGATTACGTGACGAACCAAAATATGTAGGAAAACACTATTTTTTTATGTTGTTATTTCAATCGAAAAACATAAAATGTTTGTTCAAATATTGCTTTTCTCAGCGCCAGAATATTAATTTCATTACTTTGCGTCACTCATCATCGTCGATCGTTTTTGTTTTATTGGTACTGATGCTATATGAAATGAGCTTCAAGAACAGACACTCTCAAATCATGAGCGTAACCATTAATCATAGTCGCCATATGGTAGATTTCATTGCGTTCATTTTATTCCATCTTTTTGTGTATATTGATTCTTATATTATATTTAAAACACGGTTTTTCTAGCTGTTTCCATGGTAGTGAACGTGGTGCCATACCATTTTAGCTCATTTGCGAATGCGAAGAAAAACGCGATGCGACCTAACTTGTTATGGAGAAAAAAATATATATTATATCATTTTTTTCCTTACAAAATAAATTAAGGAAAGAAGCTTAACTGCGAAAAAAATGTCAGTTTCGCAGACTAGGGTATATAATGTTTTCGTCAAATTACATTCGAATGCAATTTATATATGAATATATCACAAGCGCTTGAGGTCTTGAACTTACATCGCATAGAAATTAATCCAACTTAATAAGTTCCAAAACAATGTTTTCTTTTTTGCCAACAGCACAAGCTACTGAGCAACGGACAATCATCGAAAAATGCTATTTTTATTACGTCATGATATCAAAACAAATATTATAATGCGCATCGTTGTTTATTTGGTTGTGAAAGTGTTTTTTTTTGTTTGTTATTTTGACATTTCTTTGGAATTTATGTTTCTTTGGAGAGTTTCGGTATGCCGCGACATTTGTGAAGTAGACGGAGTGTTGCAACACACAAAAGAAACACCGACACAGAGTGCAATGGATCCTCAAATTCTACTGTTTATTTTTGTCATTTTGTATATTTTTAAATTTATTCGCCCATTTCTCTCCTTTACGACTAACATTCATCTAGCGAAAGGCGGGTACGATATGATATTTTTGAAAAAAAAAAAAGATCAAAAAATCGCCCATATAAACATTACAACCACATATATTTAAATATTTGAAAGCGTTCAAATGCTTTTTAAAAACCGCATGAAAATGTGGTCAAACAAATGAGAAAAAAATTGTATTATTCATGTCATGTTCCTGTCTCAATATGTTGCCGCGCCAACTTTTTTACATCACTTTCTCCCATTTACGCTCTTCATTTTATCTCAGCTCGTTCACCGCCTGACTATCTCATTATTTCACAAATGCGTTAGTTTTTCCCTTGTAGATTAATTGCATGTAGTTGTGCACTTTTCATCGTCACCTTCCTTACATCATGAATTCGCTGATTCAATATGCATTCCTCGAATAAGCAACAAATTGACAAGTTATGAACACCATTTTTTTAGCTCTTCCTCAGCATTGCACATATGAATTAGAAAATATACACTGTCACTTTATGACTTTCATTCGCCTCGGATCATTGAAACTTCGCCATTAAAAAAGAAAAGAGAAAAAAGATGATGTGGAAAAACTATTTGTTACTTATTTTTCACATCCACATTAGCACAAGCACATTCAATAAAATGATGAAACGTGTTCAAACAGCAACGAATGTCAACAGTGTTTTGAATGCAGCATCGACTATGGCGTGTGTGTATTTTACTGTATATTTCTCTATTTCTGAAAATTAGTTGGAATGCGATGTGACTTTTGTGCGCACAAAATGAGGAAAAATAAATTACATCAGACATATACACAAAAAAAAAACGCGTAACTTTTGGCCGATAGAGATAGCACAAAGAGACACAGAAACGGTCAAGAGAATGTTAAAAAAAGGCAAACAAATGTTATAAAATAGTGGTCATTGCACATAATAAATTGAAGTGAGTACCCATAAATATCGTGATAGTCAAAGACATCCGATTCAATCCAATTTGAAGACATTTCACTGAGTATTACAACAAATCATATAGAAAAAAATGTATTCGAATAAGAGCAGCTACAAAAACCAAAACAACCTGCAAGTTGTTTATGCGAAACAAATGCAGTCGCATAAACGACCAAACCTTTCATTTTGACGGCAAATATATACAAACACAAACATATAATAATACGAAAAAGAACAAACACATATTTTTCTGCAGTTTTTTGCAATTGAAGCGAATTAATGCTTTGCAGCGGTTGGTTGTTAATTCTGATGAAGTTGGTCGTTTCTTGTTTATCTGACACGAGAAAAAGTCATGGCTAACGAATTCAACTATTTACCTTGTAGATTCCGACTGCAGTTCCTATTTTTGAATGTGATACGCGTTTTTCTGCTCTCAGCGAATATGCTTAATTCCAACAACAACAACAACAAAAATGTGCGGCGCTTGTAATTTTCAGCTTCGTGCTAGTTTGTTGGTTTTTGGTCTCTTAGCTAATGAAATATTTATTTTGTTTTGTTTTTTTTTTTTCTTTTTTTTTTGTGCTCTTTCACTTTTATGTCAAATGCACCACAGTTTTATTTAGTGAACATTTTATTTTGGGTACTATTTCATTTTGCGAAGCACTCAGACACAGTCGTTATTGATCTTGACACAAAATTATTTCCACTTTCAAATTCAAGTGCGGAAAAAAATGATTAAAATTGAATAGAATCCATATTCACATAGGAATGCTTACAGAATAACATTATTTTATTTTCTCGACGTTAGACTTTTAAATTAATTTATTTTCTTTTTTTCGTCTGGAATTTTGACTAGAATAATATTGAATACCAAAGTTGAGCCGAAACACATAATATCCGCACCTAATTTAAAAACTAAAACAGCGTAAAGCAACACCGAATGAATAGTTTTTGAGCTTTAGAGACACATTAAAAAATGATTCTATTTTCGAATCGGATAAAAATGAACACCGTTGAAAAAAATTTAACGTCCAAATTGAGCTAAACGACTCAACACAAATAAATGAAATACCATTACTAATGTGCACGATGAATACAAATTAAAATGTGTTTATTTTGCTTTAATTCTTACTGTGAAATTTTGAAAATGCGTGTTTTGTTTACTTAGAAAAAATATGTCGAACAGTCGACGCACTTCAAATTCACAATAAATGCTTCTTTTGGATTTGCATTCGTCGTATTTTCTTTCGAATATTGTGGGACAATAGCAATGTATTATATTATTTTGGATTTAAAACATATTAAACGAAACAAATGAAACCGCACCAAAAAATGACGTCAATTTTTTTTCCTCAAATATGCATAAAATTTTGTCATATGTGTATAATTAAATGAGCACACGCTATTTTGAGTCGTTCAAGAATTTCATTTCTACAACGCTCACGTTGAATTGCGCTGCTTATGCGTGTATTTTTTGCGAATATTGAGACGTTTTTCTATATATTTCTTAACTAGTACATATATACACACTTCGACGACATTGGTTGATCAGATTCGATATGCGATATGTCACAATTGTATTGGAATGCTGGATGTTGCGTCGAAGAAGCAACTGGTAACCAGATCACCACATAAACAAAAATATAATCTGTTTAAATGAAAATATACAAATTCAGTTTGAATGTCAGATATGTTTTTTTTTTTGTTTCACTTGTAAGCACATTAAAATTTTGCGTTCAACTGTGACCACAAAATGTTCAACACAAATGTGACCGATGCAGTATGATAATAGTCAATGAATAGATCGAAAACAATTTATCGCGATAAGCTTTGCAATGCCATACGGTGTAAAGACGAAAGTCAGGAATAAAACCAGATTGTCGTTTTTCGCACTATAACGGTAATGCACACGACCGATATTCGATAGACTCTCAGCTAAACTGAACTCATAGTGGCCACTAAAACACCGTAGATGCCATCACATTGAGCGCATTTACAACACAGCTGAGACATAGAGCATAGCATATTGCTTAGTATTTGTGTGTCAGTGGATGTATGCGCGGCATCGGCTCCCCTAGCAAAACACATTCGTTATTCCCCTCTTACATTGAACTTGCCCACGCATCACAATAACATTACCTCGTGTAGTGTAGCATCAATATAGCACAAGTGCGCTGTTTCGGCTATATTATTCCCCGCTTCAACACGTGAACATAGCAAACGTTTAATCACATATAAACAATGCGGAGAAATATTGAAAGTCGAATATTTTTCAATGTGATTTCTATCTAAAAGATGCTTTTCGCTCTCTTTCGCCCATCTCACATCTGATGCTATCTTTCTAAATAAAAACCAACAAAGCACATTTTATGGAGGCTTACAATTTTTAGATTGCATACGTTTAAGGCGCGCGACAAACGAACCAGTGTTCGTATCTGTTTTTGTTGTTTCTGATGTTGTTGTTTTTGTTGTTATTACTTACCTCTTTCCATGTACAGATACTCATACTTAAACACATTTTTCTACAGGTGGAATATATGTATATATATAGTTTGCAGTTTACTATTTTATCCTCACAAATAAAGAAATCTTTGCTCGAACATTTTACTTCTTCTTCCGTTTGTACGTATATATTGCTATTGTTTCAGGCTTCGGCTCGTGTAAGATAAGGCCATTTCGGATTGGATTTTTGTTGAATTTGCTATGGAGGGATCGATAAACAAATAAAAGTTACTTTTATGAAACAGATGTATATGTTTATATATAGAAGTAGACAATGAAATCCAATAGTTTGATCTATGTTTAAAAAGTTCTCACTTCTCTTTGAATGGTTTTCTAGATTTTTGCTTCTATTAAATCCTCTCTTTTGTCTTTTGTGACTTCATTATGAAAGAATGGAATACAATACTTTCATACAAATTTTCACTAAAGTTGACTTGAAACAATTCAATCATTTGAGTTCACATTTAATGAGGACGTGAATATCCTTTTTGCATGATTGATTTCGGACTCGAAATTTTTTCGTTCATTGCCTCTGAATAAATATATGGCCGGATCTTGCTTCCGATGGCAACATATCCGCCGAAATGATGATTGCACACGATTTGATTGCATGCATCCGTTTCAGCAATTTAATAAATTAATGAACAAATGTTGGCAAAAATAAATTTTAAACTTGTAGAAATGTTAATACAAAAACGTAGATAAGTTTAAGTTATATTTAGATTCATGTTAAAAATATTTTTAGCACGATTCATAATTGCCTCAAGTTATATTGGCGAATGTAAATAAGAAACCCCAGAGTAATATATATAATGAAAATATGTACACAATTTTTCTCTTAGATGAATATTACGTAGTCAGACGTGCATTGATGTTCGTCTGGCAAAAACATTTATATGTTTTATAGAATATATATCGAACAGATTTGTTGACATGGTTACGGACGAACAGCAAATACCCCACGAATGGCATTCAATTCGAGGAATCGAAAATAAATTTCTATGGAAATTTGCTCAACCACTAACTCCAAGCAAATAATTTGAATGTTGGAACTTGAATGTGGTATTTCAATGAAAGTTAACATTCCAGGTTTATTATTTTCCAAATTAATTCACGATAAAACATTTCAAAGCACACATAACGAATTTATAAAATTTATAAAATTTACAAATCAATAAGTATACTTATTAAGGCAGGCAATTATCAAATGAAATTAAATGATCTTTTAACATTTTAAGGACGGACAATATATTATAATTGTAGAAGAAATTCAAAATTGATTTTCTCTATTTTCAAAATTGTTACGACTTTTGTGCCGAAATTCGCTTTTGAAAAAATCATGAGCCAATAATCGGTTCATGCTGTTCATAACACACATTCATCCACAAATATCCAACTTGAAAATTACCAATTGGTAATCCATATTTCAAAGCTTGTTATCAAATTCCCATTTGTGTGTCTACTGCAGTTGAAACTAAAGGAAATTGCATATTGAAATGCATGAAATGGCCACATTGTTTAGAAAAAATAGCAATGGCCAATGTAACAATGGAAGGTCCTTCGATAGCATAAAATAGTAAAAGTGTTTTTTTTGAAAATTGTTGCAGCTTAAACAGTGAAACGTGGTTTTATTGATTTAGCAGAAATGCCAATCATCCGTTTTCAATCTAATTCATGTTAGTTTATCATTGGCAAACATTCATAACGACAAACAATGAAAATATTTGAAATGTAAAATGGTCTACTTTGCTTTGGTTCCATGTGTGGACGACGATTTGTTGAATGGATTTTCCGCGGCTTTCATATTCATGCAGTTCATTGGGTTTCAAGCAATGAAAACAAAAACCCCAAAGCAATAGATCCTTTTACCGTTTGTATAATAGAATGCCTTGCATTGCATTGAAATTTTGTACGTTTGAATATGTTAAATGATTGTCGTTTATTGACCTTTGACTCGGCATATTGAACTGTTCGCATTCACACATGGACTAACAGCATGCAAAATGCTCATTAATCGTTGTTTAATAATGCTTTGTGAATTGATGGTGTGAACGGTTTTCAACAAGAATATTACAATGCACCGCGAAGTCGATATGGGAAAATGCCACAAAAATGTCAAGCAAAAGTTTTGGTTTGATTGATTTATATTTTGGCATTTTGCATTTTGCATTTTTCAATTCGTTGTGTAAACTGTTTAAATTGTAAACGAAACCAACTCGACCCGACCCAAAAGTCGTGATATATTGCCATAATATTCGCATTCATACATTCAATACACGCAGTTAAACCAAAGTCAGCTCCTTTTTGCCACTTAATTTTCACCAAAGTTTTTGCTTTTTGGTACCGCAATTCACATCTTTTCCGTCGCAGTCAGTTAAATCGACTCATAATCCCAAACACATGTTCGATAAATAGTTTTCGGATTATAGGCCTTTCGACTGGAGCTTTTTTCTCTGTCATGAACATTCTGAGTGATTTTTTTTTTTTTTAATTTTTTAGTTGAGTTAAAGCTTTTAATGAACGACCGTAAATGGTGATATTGGTCTATTTTTTGCACTTGTCAGTATTCAAATGGTCAGTATTAAAATCAATCAAATTTATTTTTTTTCTTCGTTTGTTTGTTTTTATTCAATTAAAGAATCTCTTCAATTTTATTTCATATTTTATTGAAATTTTATGATTACGACTTCTCCAAGTATCTGATTGATAAAGTTTCTATGTCAACAATTTGTACCAAAAAAAAAAAAAATAATAATAAATACAAAAATGAGAATAGAGGTAGATAATAAGAAAGGGATCGACAGAGGGACACACACTTTCAGTCAATTGTGATTGATTATTATCTTGAAATATGATTTTTTCATTATGAGGCAAATGCAACTAAGAGCAATTGCGGTACTTTGAAAAGAATTCAAATAAAGATGAGAAAACTTGTTTGGTGAGAGAAACGGCGAAAAAAAGTTTTTTCGGCACATTGTATAAAGTTTTATTTATGAATTTATGGTACTATTCGGTTTCATGCGACAGACTTATACTGCGTCTCCTTTTTTATGGAAAAGTTGGTGCGCAAGCAAATAACTGACAAATGGTGGCAGATTTAGGTCAAGTCAGATCAGAACATCACACATTCGCTGATTTACTTCTATACAAAGTTGAGAATATTTACTGCTTTTATTGCTGCGAGCAAAAAGCTTGTTCTACTGTGTACAAAATAATTCTATTTTTAGTAATCAAATTAGACCCAAGAAAGCATTTTCGCGAGAATACAAATAAAAGTCGGAAGCTAATTTTTGTCAACGAGAAAACAAGAGCAATGTTGTAAATAGAATAATCTAATCAGCCTTTCATACGGATATCTCACATTGGTTCTGTGTTTAGTCTTTATGTTTTATTTTTATATTGTTGACTTTTGTTTGTCTCTCTTTTGAGTCAATGGTGACAGAAAACATTGTAATTTCCAATATATTTACGAGCACGAATTTGAAGTGGGACATTGAATGTCCACAAAATAAAGGAAACATCAATAAATTACAAAGAAAATAGCAATAAAAATAAAAAGACAGTGATAAAATGATAACAATGTTTACCTGCTTCAAATAACACTCGGGCAAAAAAAAAATCACCTTCAATAACTTGAACTGTGGGATAGGTCTGTTGTTCCAAGAAAAGTCCAATGGTACTCATTGCTTTGCTGAACATTTGTATGGAGCTCCCCACTACACAATTTTTATTATTTACAGTGCAGGCCAAATATTTCGGGACAGTGCATGTTTTTCATACAAATTGACGTTTTTTGATGCTCAAAAAGTATATGAAGATTTAATTTTTTTCTCTAAAATTCTTCAGAGGGATTCTATAGAATATTATTCTAATAGACTATAGTCTAAACTAAAATCTTCATTTTCTTTTCAGAACAGAAATCTGTATCGTGATTGCTTCAATGACCTTCGAAGGCCAGAAAATTTTTCGATTACATTTACATATAAAAATGGTCATTTTTTGGCATTTCCACGCATTTGGCCGAAAAAGTCCATGAAGGAGTCGCGATACAGATTTCTATTCTGAAAAGAAAATGAAAATTTCAGTTTAAACTGGAATCCTTCTGAAAAAGTTGAGAGAAAAAAATTACATCTTCATATACTTTTTGAGCAACAAAAAACGTCAATTTGCATGAAAAACATGCACTGTCCGGAAATTTTCGGCCTGTACTGTATTTAAATCCATTTCAGTGGAAAAGAAAAAAAGAGCAACCTATGAATGAGTGGTATAAAAATTGTATACAAAAAAAAAATTGGGGTATTTAATATTGAATAATATAAAAAAAAAAAAAAAAAAAAAAAAAAAAAAAAAAAAAAAAAATAAAAATAAGAGCAATCAAGCAATTGTTAATTAAATGAATTGAATTGAGTTGAGTTGAGCTGAGCTGATCTATGCTAAATTGAGTTGAATTGAATTGAAGTGTGTTTCAGAGAAAGCCAAGGCGACAAATAAATGGAAGATTTTATTTTATATCGATTTCCCCAAACAAACAACTTCAGATTAAATTAGAAGCGTTTGCTTCTAAAAAAACGACTGAATAAAATGAAATTTCAAATGTGATCCAGTTTTGTCCCGTGAAATTAATCCATCTGTTAATATTTTGTGTCGCTTGCTTAGAATATCATTTGGTTTATTCATTTTTCCAGTTTGCTTATATCGTATTTGATTAAATGAAATATGAAGAGTGTGAGATCAAGTTTCAGTTGGGCGCAACCAATTCAAATCTATTATAATTGCGGTCGTTCCATGTCGAGAACTTTGCGAAAAGTCAATACTTGTCAATGAATTGTTTATTCAAAGCCGTGAAAACAACATTCAATTCACACAAGTCCAATCACCCCATCGATTGAAATTGATAAATTTTATGCAATTTGAACAATGAATATTAAATTAGATGTTAAATGCCTTTGAAATTCACAGGCCAGTAGTCAGAAATATGTATGGAACATATTTTAGGGCTTCAATAAGGATATCATTAAAATAATATTCAGCTTCTCAAAGGGGGCTGCTCTCCATGACTATGATGAATAACAATTGATGTCTCACGGGCCTGAGTAGACTGTTCTTGTTTTAACTTTGTGTACTAAAATGTGAACAAAGTTGAG
Organism: Resseliella maxima; assembly: GCA_029041755.1. Classification (NCBI taxonomy): domain Eukaryota; kingdom Metazoa; phylum Arthropoda; class Insecta; order Diptera; family Cecidomyiidae; genus Resseliella; species Resseliella maxima. Next base: position 1,533,267 of record JAQOWM010000192.1, read on the forward strand.
TGAACTGAGTGATACGGAACACTTACCAGTGGATTGATAAGTAAGGATTGATATGGTATTCCAAGTAATTAAATCGTATAAAATAGTTAATCCATGAGTCAGTTCAAATTGAAAAGAGTGTCCTTGTATTTTCTCGTCCGTCTACAAGCAGAACAAACAAAGCAAACTGATGCAACACTTGGCATAAATGGAAAAAGTTTTTGCTTCGCTTTCTCGACTTGTTTTCCAGTTTTTTTCTTAGTCTAATGAGTTTATACCATTACGAATATAATTATTTGCCTGTTTGCATGCATCGAGCGAAGAAAACCGTTTCTTATAATCATTTCTTTTAAATATCTGAAGGTTTTCTGAAAATGTTCAAGCAATCATTTAGTTTGAAATATCATTCTTTTTTATTTGCTGTAAATGAGCAACACTTGGATTCTATTCGCTTCAATGGCAATTTTCAAAGGAAAAATGAGCAAAATCCAAATAAATAAATAAATAAAGGAAACAGAGAAATGCGATGAATTTCTTGATGTTTATGCCATTTTCTCTCTTCATTTCCTTTCAAGCGCTCTAATTTAGTTTCGTTGCAGTGGTTTTTTAGCGCCTTAAGAGACACATTAAATGGCATCATCGTGCCATTTATTCAGTGTGCATGAAATGTGATGTCCTTTCAACCGCCGCCACCGCAACCGTTTATGAAAATTAAAAAACATTTACAAGTGTTTATTGCCCTTGTGCTATAATCATAAGAAAATATAATATGAATGTTATGAATGTTATGAATGTTATGATTGTGGTTGATGTGGAAATAAGGTACATAAATATGTATATTTCCAACAAATATATTCAATGCAAAAACACTTTGTCAAGTTGACATCAGAAAATGTGATTTTCAGAAAGAGACATTTTTTTCTTTCATTCCCATTGAGTAGATCTAATTCAATTTGATTCTATGTGAAATTTGAAATCGGATGCTGAAGTGCAATTTTAAACGCAGAAGTCATGCTATTCATATTTATATATGGAATGCAGCAATATGATTTTTCCTTTTGTACACTCTCATCATATTTTATTTACTTAGATTTTTTCTTTTCAATATTTTAAGAACTATATTTAATGGGGTTCTTATTGGAATCAATTTTATATTTTATGAGCAAAAGAAAAAAAAGGAAAAAAAAAATGAAACTATGAACTTCAAACTACAAATACACCAAAGTCTATTTTCAAATACCTTGTGTATACGGTTGCTCCTCCATTTGATATTATTAAATTTCTTCGAATGGATTTCGAGAAGCATGAGATGAAGAAAGAATTGATATTACTCTGTACCAAGTGAATAAGTATCTGCTTTCATCATTTTTTTTAATTGCAAACAGTTTATTCCATTTTCATTCGCTTTCTCAAAAGGTCTTACAATTTTACCAATGCAATTTGATATTCGATATTGACGATTTTTTTAAATATTGGTAAGAGAAAAACCAGAAGTGTATGTGCTCGATGCAAATACATTTACAAACTGAAAGGGCTCAATTAGAGATAGATTTTATTTAATGATTCGAATTGTCAATCGAAATGTTAACATCGACGTTCATACGTTCTTTTTATTTATTCGTCCCTTTAAATTTAATTATGCCAGTGGCTTGATGTGTGAATGTTGTTCATGTTACGATTAACTTGATGGATATTTTTCTGTTATTCAAATTTGTCTCGGGTGTTATTTACGCCATGACGCCAGGATGCAAATAAAATCCGCCTGAATTTCAGTTTCCTGTGAAACTCGCCTTGAAACATTCATCGGATTAAATTCCATGTGCATGTATAGTATACTGTATACTAGAGCTGTTCACGAACCGAACTCGGACAGTTCGAGTTCGATAATATTCCTATTTCGATGTTCGTGTTCGTTCGTGTTCGGTTCGAGTTGTTCGAGATAAAAACAATATTGTTCGAGTTCGTTCGTGTTCGATTAAATCTCAATTTCATTGACTTGCACGAGCAGGTTTTGTTAGAATATGACGGGTTTTAATTCCATCTATCGGCCGATTGGTCTGCTGAGTTGATTTGTTCGGTCGTTCAAAGTTCAAATGAACGTTCAATTCAAACATCAATTTAACGACCGAACAAATCAACTCAGCAGATCAATCGGCCGTTAGATGGCGTTTGCTGTCAATTTTTGTACTTCTATTCATTCAACACATGTAACAAAGCCTGCTCGGACTTGCAAATTGTATGAACAACATAAAAGTATTATGCTCATTAACCAATGTGGCATTTGTTGTATGTTTTTACAACAGGAGAGCTTTGATTTCAAGACACTGACACCACCTATACGATTTATCAATGTATACTGACTATACCAACGGAAACGGCAAAAAGATACGATTTGTCGTTTGCATTTCGTAATGGTGTATGTGCAATTCAGTGTATATACGATAGAGATCATTTGCAATGTAACGTCGTATGACTTATGCCATCGTACATTAATGTATTTGCCCACGGCATGAAAATCCACTGTATGAACTATCACAATTTTGTTTGATATTCATTTAAATTCACACCATACTCGTAGAGATGGCGTAAGAAACATGAATTTCTTTGCTAAAGCGACTTCGCATTAACGCTTTCTCATTAAGAATAAATTGCTGCAATTTCTGGGATTATTTGCAGCAGTTGATATTGTTCACCCAGCTTCTAAAACACTGTTTATATTATAAACTTTATAATTGCTAAATCTCAAGATGCTGACTTTGGTGGTGGTACAACCAGTATTGTATTATTGGCTGGTGAAGTTAAAATATTTGGCGATTGTGACCATACGTTGGATTTTTTATGTTGTGAAGCGTTTTTTGCCTTCATTTTGTGGCAATGGACTACGAACAAAATTCGAACACTTCAAGTTCCAATTTTGGTGTTCGTGTTCGTTCGTGTTCGGTTCGAGTTGTTCGAGATAAAGAAAATATTGTTCGAGTTCGTTCGTGTTCGATTAAATCTCGAACGAACACGAACGAACACGAACAATTCATGTTCGTGAACAGCTCTACTGTATACAGAGTTTTAAAATGATAATTTACTTTTCAAGTCTACCATTTTAGTAGTATACGAAAAGGAACAAGAACCACTTGAAGTAAAATATCATCGTTTCCATAATATTATAATGGATTTACACATTCGTATGTCCAGTGTTCACCCTCATGCTGCAATAGTAGCAATGAGAATATCATGCGGTTATCTCGTTAGAGATTTTTACATACGGAAATGTTGTTAGCCAACGTTGCTAAAATAATCATGTTGTGGAAATGCGGCTGATTCTTGTATTTGTCATTATTTTAATGGCAACAACACAAAACATTAATGTAATTGTAATTAAGATATTGCCATACAGCCACACATTTTTATGATCCATTGAAACAGGTGCAGAATTGTCTTTATCAAATAGTCAATGGAAGGCAAACCGCTTTAATCAAAAAATCGAAGATAGCAAGGACTCTGACCATATCCAAAGTGTTTAATTTATCACTGAATGGCTATGGCCATCACAGCCATGCTTTATGAAAATAATCGGCTGCCCGTTTTAAAGCGTAGGAAATGTAAGCGTTTACAGTTAATAGCAATTGAAATTTCAACGTTTTAAAGTAAATAATGGCAAACAATTTAGATATAGTTGATACAAATGATCGAAACTCATGAGAATGACAAATAAGGTCCGATTGCTAGATGCTAAATTAAACGATAATTTTATAGTTGATAGATTTGTGAATTGGAATAGTTTTATCTTTCTATTTTTGGCTTAGACACACTTCGAAAGGGGATTGTTGCATCAGCCATTTGGATCAGAAATAATTTGGATCGCATTTCCACCCAGAGTACAGAAATATTCTAAAATCTATTATTTAAGTTTTTTCTAATAAGTTGATGGCTTTCCAAATTAAATTGAAAATATCTGGAAATTGATTTTTCATAAGATATATTCACAACAGTGCATTTAAGGTACTAGCATGTCGAAAATGAATTTTAAGTAGAAAAATTATTTTCATTACAAAATTTTCAATTTGGATTTCTTTAATTCATGATTTACCACCATATTTTACTTCAAACAAAGCGGATTTATTATTAACAAAGCGAAAAGAACATTGCTGTCCAAATTGATTTATTTGAAATGTGTGAGCAAATTGTACCGCAGAGATGTGAATTCGATTCCAAAAACTTTTTTTACTTTAAAATTGCAAACGCCAATGCATTTGACTAATAAGTTAAACTTGAACTTTTAAAAATTGGGCATTGCGTATTGTTTTTATGCAGTGGCAATTACGTTACCAATAGCAACTATCCAGGTAGACCCTAAGCCAAACCAAGCAATTTTATATTAAAACATAAATTTATTCTAAATTTTCCCACTATTTATTCAAAATGTCTACAATTATTTTCATTAGAAAATGGCATGAATAGCATGATACACTGAAATAACATTCAAATCAGTTTAATATGCTAGCGTTTAAAAGTAGTTGGAAAAGTGAATATTATATTTGCATGAAATCAATAATTCAAACAACCATAATTCTAGTATAGCGTACGAGTGTATTTATGTTGAGATATTTAAATACAATGGATAACTATTGGAATTTCGTCATTTATAGTTCATGACATCGAAAGTGGCAAACGACTCAAATAAATCACAACCATACTAAGCCTCGAAAAGTATGACAAAAATATATCTGAATCGTTTGACTGCTCTTGAAAACAAATTGAAACGGAAAAACTAATCTAAAGTTTGAAGAACGTGACTCAAATAGTAAATTGTCATGAAAAAATGTTCTACATCTGCATTTTTATCATTTCAAGTATTTTTCTATGCCATGACGTGTAGAGATTTCTGTTGATGAATCCACCATTTTGCATTGAACGAATATTCACCATGTGAATTCAAGAGAAAGAAAATTTTCAAAATGATTTCGTATGCTGGCCAGATCAAATTATAATTGAAGGTAAAGAGGTGGTCGAACAGCATTTTAACATCATTGAATGATTGGGATGAGATAATGACAGTAGATAAAGGAAATTTTGCGTTCGAAAATGTGTGGTAAAACTTATGATATCATTAGAATCCTTTGGTGTCAATTTGAATTGAGCCTAATATCGAAAACGTGGTGAAACTGAATATGAAATATCTTGAGAATAAATGAAAAACGTAATTAGAATTGGGACCAGATACAATATTTAGATTAACGGTTACATGAAGGTGAGCTGTGACATAACATTTGTAAACAAGAAATACTTTTGATAGAAATTTACAATATTTTTGCTATTTGAATTTCAATGATGGACTACAAATGATGGACTAATGTCTATTTCCATTGAAAATCTTTTCTTTACATTTTTATCCATTTTCAAATAATTGCAACAAATAAAAACAAAGAGAATGGAGAGAGGAGAGAGACACAGGGAGAAAAAGAGCGGGAGAGAGAGAAAGAAAGAGATTTATCTCTGTGGAAGGACAGTTAAATTGCTAAAACAAATGAAATGATGGTATGTATTCATTTTGGATTGAGCGAGTGTTTGGGTACAGATAAGTGTTTTTGAGCGTTTCAACAATATCAGCATTAGGAATTAGAATTTTACATTTTAAATGAAATACACACATTTATTTGGCAGTGAACGTGGACTTCATCGGTGGATAGAAAATTGGATTCAATATTTAACAAATACAGTGAGTAATGGAACAAATGAATAGCAAACTCATTGATAGCTTTCATGTGTTTATTTTTTGAATGCAAAAGCGGTTGTCTCAATGACGAGCTCCTTGTATCCATACGAACAGCTTGCAATGATAAATTGTCAGAAAGCCAACATTCCTTGAACAAGAAGAATATTCACATATCAACAGTGATGTGCGGTGTCGGTCGACATTCTGACAACATTCGACGTCATTTTACTGAGAGTAACTTTTCGTACTGAAAATGAAATCAACAATGATTTTTATGGGTTTGTGTTTGTAAAGCATTTTGGTATATGGCAATTTCTGTGAGTAGCACTTTATATATGTATATTTATATGGAATATATATAATATGGAAGCGAATTTATTTGAGCTTTAATGCCCGCATTGAATGAATACATAATGAATCTTCAAATGAGTTCTTTAATTTTATTTTAATTAATACAGGCATATAATACAATCTCATGAAGATTTAATTAAGTTTATTTTTAAACTGTCACTCAAATGAAAATGATTTCAATTTCAATAACGAAATTGCTTTTGAATGTGCTATATGCATGAGCACTGGAATTTATTCACACTTCAGCGATGACATTTTGCATCACAAAAGCAAATATGAATATTTGAAAAATATTTAATGAGCTGATGAGTGTCGAAGCTATTGATTTCCATATAATGGCACCTATTTTGTATGCATTTCAAGGCATTATGACATAAAAAAATTTCGCTTCTGCATCACAATTCATACAAAATTTAATTAATTGGAGCATGGGAGATTGAGAATCATCGATTAATCAAATTTTGATAGTTTGATATGAGTTTTCAATTGAATTTATTCCCATCAAAATAATGCAACGCAGCTTTTGAAGCTTTATTTACAGCAACTCCTAATCTTTTTGTTGTCTACACAGTGACGATAGTATCAGTTCATAACATTGTTTCGCTTCACATTGCATAAACCATTCATTGGAAATCGGTTTATTTGATTTATGCAGCAAATACCGCCGTTGACAACGCATTCATATGACAATTGTATATTTGAAATTCTAGTTAAAATACTTGATTTCAACCAAGAGACCAGTCAACAAACATTCACATATATTCACACATTCACACGTCAAGCGTAATAATGCAGATAATCTTATTAGTTGCATTGAGATGCTGCAAGTTAGTTGCTTGACAAAAATGATGTGAATTATAACCAATTCCAAAAGTGGTCGCAATATGAATTACAGCAATTTCCGGACGACAAATGAAATCAACATTCACATTCACATTCGCATTCGCATGCATTTGTCCGAATGATTTTCATAGCGCCATTAACATATTTTGATGAATGTTCGAAATTCCATAAATTATAACAAGTACTTCGACTGCGATGAAGTACATAGAATTTAATCAATTTATCTTCAAAATATGAAGAAATGCTCGCAAGCTCTTGCACCAACTTGACCCCGCATTGGATAAAATAAGCCAGAGAAGTCATGTAGTTTCGATAAATTTGAAGCTGCGGTTATAATTAGAATCGTTTATTGAACTTTTTGAAAACTTAAAATTCTGTAATTAAATGAAATACACTCACTCGTAAACACGCTCGTAAATATTTTCAGAATCTAATTGTAAATATTAAAATAATCTTGGCAATTTCGAATATATAATTCAGTTACATCTACAATCTACTTTTACATCCCTTACATTGCGATGAAGTCTAAAAAATTGTTGGATTTTCGATGAAAAATCGATTTATTCTTGTACGCACCACTTTTTTTTTATAGATGTTCAACGTTTTTTCATTTGCCTGAACGTCTCTTTTATAGCAGAAATGGTTCCGAGATATTTTACTGAAGAGAAAAAAACAACCACTGTAACATACAACAAACAGATAAAGAAACATAAACCAAACAAATTGATGGATTCTGCAGTGCATAACAACCAGGCACATTACTCGAAATCTTTTTTGGGGCTTACGATATCACATTCTTATTTCTTTGAATCACAATTTTGATTTATCAAGATTTGAATACTGATGACGCAAAAACGAAAACCAAAAAAAAAAAAAAAAAAAAAAAAAACCAACATTTTTTTCGATCTCTTTTGGAATGAGAAAAGTTAACTTATTCTGAATTTAAATTCAATACTTCGTTATAAATATTGTTAAAAATGAATCGGATGTAATTTGAAGCTAAACTCTGCTATTGGTTATGTAGGCAATATTCGTTAATAATCCAACCATTAATTCAAGTGACAACGGAAACAGAAGAATTTTCAATAGCAAATTTATGCAATTGAAAAAAGGGTATGAGTTAGAATTGGCAAAGCTATTCAACTTAGTTGAATAGGTCAAAGAACATTCAATCAATTGTTGAATGGTTCAATGGACTAATCGTGTTTTCGAAATTAAAAAGAATCCGAAATTCAAAGAGTTCCAAAAGCTTCAATTTACTCCTTCACATTCTAGTTAACATTCATTGGATTCGGCTGGCCAAAAAAATGGTATCACTAAATGAATTTTGCTCGTATGCCGGTGCAATATATGGGTGTACCATTGATTTATTCGAATATTTGCTACAATTGGTACGTCGACATTGTCACGCATTAATCATGCATGCTGTGTCTGCATTTTTTTCACTTTTGTTCTACTTGTTTAACTTTTCCGCCCCGTTTGCAAACCTCTGTTTAGGCAGTCTCTTATAAATGACTCTGGCATAATTTACATATCTCAACATGTTTCGGTACACAACTGGATAAAAGCAATGCAGCAAAGTGAAGAAAAAAAACCTTTTTGAAAACAGGTGATGAAAAATTGGTCTCGACATCTAATGTCACCGAGTTTTTCATTGATTTCCCGTCGTTTATTACTTTTATGTGTTGTATTTACAATTTCTCCTACACTGCCTTGGTACTTGATAAGTGAAAGCAACTCAATCATAGCTGATGAACAATCACGGTAAACAACAATTTATTATTCAAATGTAATTTATTTTGAACATCATTTCCATTTAAGCACAATTTGTTGAACGGCAACGACAACGTAAACTTTTCTCAGCTCTTTGTTTATGTTGTTCGTTTGTTTACATGCGTTTTTGGTTTCAAAATGAGTTCCAGTGCTGAAACTGTAAAACAGAATCATTTCCATTTAAATTTATTCCACTGAAATCGAATTCAAACCAAAATGAAGTGCAGACACCACATCCGCCAATGCACCTGTTGATGAGTTAAATATTTGATTTTAATTTTATGATGCATTTGCAAAATGTATTTTTTTTTCTCGTTTATATAGAAGGAATAGATGAAGACCTTTTTTAATTTAAATATCTGACAAAACAGAAATAATTTGATATTTTGGTATCATTCATTTTGGCCGAATATATATATATATATATGTTTAAATCTGCATGAAGATATACAGCCGTCTGGAATATAAATATATTTCATTGATTTTAAACAGTTTTACTCCAAGAGATGATACCCATCTCTCCATAAATAAAATGTTCAAATTATTTTCATTGGCAATCAGATTCTTTAAAAAATGGCCCATACAATCAATCATTGAACGATATGAGCGTAATATTCCTTTACCAATTATGGCTTAACCAAATACAAGTAATGATTTTGCTACATTGTTTATTTTGTCCAATTTTAATTGGATTCCATTTTATTCAAATTATTAATCCGAAACAAATGGGTTTACTTTTAAATATGCTGTAATCAGTAGAATTATGGCGCAGTAAATTCATAAATTGCTGCTATCAGGCAGTTGAAATTGACCTTGAACCTCTTTTAGCAGATGAAATACGTTCTAAATGGCCGCCCCAATGATGTTTATGAAATCGGTTTGATAAAATGCTACTAATAATTTGGAAATGTCATTGTGCAAATAAATTCACATAGACTCTTGACGTACAAACACACATACGCACACACACACACTTATACTAACTGAAGTTAGAGAACGTCAACAAACGGCGAATTGGCGACCGAGTGAATGAGTGATTCTAAGCGAAGACATTCAAACAAAAACAAACAATCTCAACACATTAATTTATTGATAAAATTTTCAGTTTGCAGCACACGTACTGGCATAAAAACCAATATTGACTAAATGCACGCGAAGCTTATGTCATGGCTGTTACCATAACAATATACAAAAAATAAACACTAAACACACATTACTTATCAAATGGTTAAAACGTTGTGCGAATTTGACCTTATTTTAATACCATGCAATCTATACAAGCCATTATTTATTTTGTGCTTATATGATATTGTCGACGTTATAATAATTCTCATTGAACAAGAGAATATAGCTGGAATGAATGTAATCGTCCATTTCATGATTAGTTTGTTGTGTGTTACTTTTTCTGCGAATTGGGTCGATGAAATAAATGGAGGGTTGATGCTGACCTATACAATATACAACTAAATACATATAGTCTATCCAAAGGAAATTCCATTTTATTTTGGTTAATGTTAAACGTTTAACTCGAAATGGAAAATCTGAAGTTTCGAAAATTGCTCTTTAATTCAATCTAAAACAGTTCCCATAAAATTCTTGTTTTATTATTCTACAAGCCAGTGTCGATGTTCTGATTTCAACTGCAAATTCTTGCTAAGGCATTCAGAGAATGCAAACGACACAACGCAATTTATTTATTTATTAATGAAATGTCAAAGAAATGAATCACATAAAATATCGATGCCAGAGAATGGGAATGAGAATGAAAATGAAGAGAAAAAGTTGATATTTCTGTGTTGGTGCTGTTGCTACAGCAGCAACAAAAACATGTGTGGTTAAATTCAATTGCAATGTGTTGTTTCCCATAAATGAGTTTGCACCAAAGTTTAACGGCTGCATATGATTGATATGATCCATTGGCACTGTTCACATTATTAGTTTGATAACTATTTCTCATGCTGCGCCTTTTACTACTCACCAGACCACCTTTTATCACAAAAGTTTTTTTTTTCTACAAACAATTCGACTGTTAAGAATAATTAGTTGATAGTTGGTGAAAATCGTTTTGTAGTCAATTTGCACCTGCATAAAGTTACTTTCCCTTAAATTTACTACACTTGTTTGATATTTTAAGCGCGCAATTTTCATGCCACTTGCTATCATGAGTTGTGATGAAATTGAATTTTTCATAGTTTTTGTTTGTATGCAAAATGTTACAATATGTTGTTTTTTGAAATTTTCAATTTATGAGCTGTAAAAATCGATTCAATGACGAAAAAATTCGTTAAACACTGTTTATAAGTGTCTGAATTTTTCAAAAGAAGAAGAAAAAAACGCAATATCTAGATGTGAAAAAAAGTCGGCCTTTTTTCCTTGATTTATGAATAAATTACACGTTTAAACAGCCATCGAATTTTAAACATTTTTCATTTTTTCATTTTTTTTTATTGTTGTCGCTATTATGATATTCGAATAAAAATCATACTACACGGTTCACAAGTATTGATTAATAGAAAATGAATGAAAATAAAAAAAGAATTGAAGGGTCAAACCATCAGAATGGACAGAACTAGCAGCTCGAATCAATTAGCACCAGTTTGTCGTGTTGTAATCATTTAGATCATAATCAACATTCATCATATGGTTTTCAATAGTGTACCGTCAGTTTGGTACCCCACTGAATGACAATTTTTTCAAGCAAATGGCTCTCATACTATAAGCATTGTCGCATACGTTGCGCCAGTGAATTATAAGAGTGTCAACGTGAAAAAACGAACAAGCGCTCTATGGATTTACAGATTCAAAAATTCGGTTGCTTTTATTCATTCCCTATTCTCATATTTGCTGTGGATTTGAAAACAAAAAATGTCTTTTTTTTTTTGCACATTTGTAGCGAAAATAATCAAATGTAAACTATAGAATATTTTTTTCGATTTTTCATATTTTTCTGTCTTTTTCCCGATTATTTTGTATGAATTTTATTTTGCGTTTCGAGAAATACAATAATAAAAATGAATAAGAGAAGAAACATTTGCACGCGTTACAACAAAAACGAATAAAGTTAAAACAACACAAGAATTGTATACTTTCGGGAGTTTTATTATGTCTATGCCTTGTAAACTTTTTATTCGAATTTTTTGATGCAGTTGATTTACTTTTAAATGCGTGATAAACTTACCTGTTGATCTCGTCAAGCATTCATACAGACTTGCTAGCATTTCGAATAGATGGCGATTGAATTTACTTCAATTCGACATTAGAATAAAAATATAAATAAAATTGTGAATATATTTTATCTACAATTATTTAAGTGATTTTTCTATCGAATACACGTATGTGTTTTAGTTTTAAAATTTCCTTTTGTTTCTGCAATGCATATAAGTTTAGTTGAAATGGCGTGAAACTTATATACAATTTATTGAAAGTCCTGAATATCAAAGATGATTTTCCAAAACATTTTGACCCAAACAGGACTGAAACATAAAGAACTAGTAATGAGATGTGTATGTTGTATTTCATGACAAAATATCACAGAGCGCAAAGTATAAACAGCCATTAGATGGTGTAATTAAATTCCACGAATGATAAAGTCAAAACCAATACAAGCAATAAACAACATTGCATGAATCTCGATTCTAAACCGGTATAGGTTTGCAATAAATTCAAGTTTGTCAGCAAAGAAAATCCTCTACAAGAAAAAGTTTTAAGCGGAACTCAGTAATTCAAGTAAAAAGGAAATAGTCAAATTTTTTTACTAAAATCTTTTTAGTTTGTTCTCCTCAGCTACAAAAAATTGTGATAACAAATCATTGCAAATATTTTGGACGATGTTCTTGTAATAGTCATCCATTGTAGATGGCCAGGGTAAATACTTTTTTCTTTTTGAATAAATGTAGATACAATGCTAAAAATAAACTAAAAATTATTCTATGTTGTTGTAGCCGTTTTTGCAATGGTAAAAATGAAAGAACAAGAAATATTGAAGTTTAGGCGAAGAGAACCATTTAAATCATGAAAATATGTGCTCATGCATGGCATTCGAACAATTCGCCGTCATGTTGCATGGAGATAGTTGTTTTCTTCATTTGTGATTTTTTACACTCAACCGTGCGTATATATTCTGAAACTTTTTTCTGTAGTTCGTCTTTTGACATCTTTCGTATTCAATGCAGAGCAACTTTACTAATAATCACTTGAACGACATTTTTCTTTAAAATTGAATTATCTGCGTAGATGAAGGAGAACATATTGTACTATAGACAACCATTTTTTTCTTATTCCAGATATTTTCGTCACGATTAAATTCAGTGCATTGAATGATGGCAGTTAAAATAAAGTCGCTTCAACTACAAATGCAATAGGTTTGATGACATTAGAGATACTTATTTGCAGCTAAGAACTAAAATGAGCATTTATGTCAACGTTTTTGTCAATTTTCGTTGTATTCATTCTTTTTTTATTATTTTAAACTAATACAATTTCAGTGAGCTGTCAAATAATATTGCAACCACATCAAATGGAGAGAGGAAGAGAGAGTGTGAGAAAGAGAGAGAGAGAGAGAGAGAGAGAGAGAGAGAGAGAGAGAGAGAGAGATAGAGAAAAAAAATGGTAGAAATGCACACAGGCAAAAAAGTTAGTTACTCTTAAACTAATCACAAGATGTACTTGTACATAAATAATATCAATCAAAGCAACTTCGGAACGAAATTGAACACGTACACTCTGTTTTGACGACGACAATAAAGCAAAAAAAAAAGAAGGGAGAGAGAGGAAAAGGAGCAAGTTCTATGTAATTTTTTTTCTCTCGCGAACGGATTACTTCAGAATAAAATGAATTCGATTGGGAATATAACGTTTAAAGCATATTATGTAGTGAATGCCAATCTTTGAATTTCTTGTAACGTTTTCTACGTGTTTTTGAAACGCTTTAACGATGCCCATGCATTTTCTTAATTCACTTATATAATGCTTTCCGATTTTTAATCAGGTTTTGTCTTCGCATTTAATCGAATGCGTGGTTCTATTTACCTTTATTTAATCTAATAAACCGTTCTAAACATTATAATTTAGAATTCGATTTAATACCGTTTGAAAAAACGCCGACCAGCCGCTATCATTTTTCTCTGTATTCACTTTGGATAAACTCCAATGTAATTCACTATTCTGAATATGGCTGGAAAAAAATATGTTAGCATAATGGTTTTAATGCGGAAGAGTTTCGTTCTTATCAATCAATTGGCGAATGATTTTGCAAAAAGACAAATGGTTCATATTACCATTATTAATTTTCAACGTATACTGCATACACTTTAGGGTTTGATCTTTCGATATTTTTTATATATTTTGATTAAATCAAATTACGGTAGAATGAAGCCGATAGCATGTTAAGTAGCTTTAATAGCATCCTGAAGAAAACTAATTGCGTTAGCTTATCTAAAGTACTATTTAGTGAATTCAAATTGCATGTTTACCTCTACTTTGAACATTGCATCTTTCAAGTGTTTTTTATAGCAATTTGATAGCAAAGTTAAAACTGATACACTTTGAAAGCATGAAAAAGCAGGTGCAACCACACTCATGAATTCTATGCTCTTTCTTCGATCTAGTAGCAAAAAAGTAATTAATTTGTCACGACTAAACTGACGATCAATAGAATATTTGCATAATTAAAAGTTAATGCTTCAAAGGTACTTATTTTTTTCCTGTTTGCTTCGTCGTGACTTAAAACTCTCGGTAGCTTCTGTCCATGCCGCTTTGTACTTTTGATTGAAATGAAATCTTGTCACAATTCATTTATTGCCATCATAAAAGACAGCCGCGAAAATGTGGAGTAGGTAGATCAAGTGAATCGGTTCAGTGCATTCGACCAAGTGTACTCTCAAGTTCTATTGATAATTTTGCACTCAGCAGAAAACCATTTCAATGCCAGTAGACAAATTCAACGATGGATAGAATGATTTTTAGCAAATGTAGCGATCGAATCACCGTTTTTTTTATTAATCATCTTGATTTTTTGCTTCATTTTAATAAATCAACTAATAATTTCGCAGTGAGCAACTACCTCAACTTGATTGCCTCAACGAATAAATTAAAATGAGTGCAGGAAAGAAAAAAATGCTTGAATTTTCTATACTTTAATGCGACATTGAGAAGAGAGACAAAGAAAACAGTCTTCGATGAAAACAAGGAACTTGCGACATGGGACATAGAACAAGCAGCATTATTACAAGTAGCAAAAATGGCAGTGAAATGCATTGAAAGTGCAAATGTGGTAGAATTGTTAAAACTGCTTCATCGCGTAACTGTAGAGCGGATCTGCTCTTTAAGTTTTAGTTGGTTGTTGTTGAATCAGTGCCAATGTATGAAGTATATATGCAGAACCCGAAGGAACAACATATTTTGCATAATTGCACCAGTTTCGATATGTAAGTTCGATGTACAGTGTTCGCAGAGATTATTAAAGTAATCTGTAAAGCAAAATGTAGAATCTTAAAGATTCAGGCGCAATTGTTATATGTTTCCGTTCAATGTAAAAGTAGGAAACAACGACATTTATTGACGAATGACATGACTTGGTCTACCTCTATCAATGGTTCATCGACCAAAATACGAAGCAAAAAAGTGGTGAATATATTATTATTGATAAAAGGTTTTTACGTATCCTTTCTTGGCTACAATTTTCATTCCTGTCAATCTGTACAATTACATTTTTTAGAGACAAAATTGTGTAGGCCTATTCAAAAGATCTAATTGATTTAAAAATCATTTGAATATTCAAACTGAAATTCATATACTAAAATTGAAAGAGTGCTAGTTTCCTTAAGCGTTCAGCGTTTGTAAATGATGCTTTACGTATTTTTATTTTTCATACGATGATTGTCACAATAAACGATTTTCTATAATGTGTTCATAATACGAGTTTCATGCGTACAATTTTTCTTTGCTTGATGTCTGACGATTAACAACGTTAATTATGTATTGATTCTTGCCGACTCAGGAAAAATCAAGATTCTTGGACTTTCTGTCACGATAAAGATAATGTATAAAGCGAACAACGAATGATATTAAATGTTGCTAGAAAGGAATCATAATTACGCTCAACAGAAGAGAATTATGAGGGCAAAAAATGCGAAAGAAATCAAAGCACAATTGATTTATAGGCTTTGCGTATTTCGTGATTGTGGTAGCTAAGTTGAGTAAAAAGCTAGCTGACACAAAGAGAAGAAGAGAGAGAGAGAGAGTATGAGAGAAGGAGAAAGAGAAGAATATGCCCATTTATGGTAATTGACGCGACATCATACATTGCGAATTGCACTATGGATCTGCTATACCTCATCTATGTAGTGAAATATCGATGAAGGTGCCGATAATGTTACCGTAGAAAGCATAACAAATGTAAGCTATATTATTGCTCTAATAAAATTGCTAACGTTCAAAAATGGAATAACACTTTAGCAGTGGTAACATTGATCAGACTCGAGCAATTATTCAGATCAAAATATGCATATTTATGCAACTTTACCACTTTAATCGAATAATCGAATTGAATCACATCAGTGCTAGAAAGCATAAAAATAACGAACCACTATGCCAAACCAACAAGAATTGTAGCTCAAGTTACAAGGAGATGAACATTGTGAGTGCGTTGTAAATAATGCAATATCACATCATTTTATTATTGGCAATTTTTTATAGCGTTGCCTGCGTCCAGTGAGCGCACACACGCAAGTTGACTTACTAGTACCAATACAATTGGTAATATTTGTATTTATAAAAGTAATGCAACGTCCTCAACTCCATCTAACTATTTATCTCATTTTGTCTATATCGCAATCGCATCTGTGCCGAGTTGGTTCGTTTTCCGTTTGTCATTTGCAACTTTTCTGCTTTTTTGTTATATTTCCTTTATTCTGATTTCGATTTTATTTTATTTCATTTCATTTCATTTTATTTTCTTCTTTACGTTATATTCTTGCTACAAATTCAACCAGCATGGTTTGCAGCGATGTAATTTTTCTTTTTTTTTCACTCTTATTTCTGTGCAACAAATAAACCTGAATTGACGTCCACTTTTTCATTTGTTTCGTTCAATTGTAGCTAAAAACATCTCTTAGTCGTTGAACATCTTTAAAAAGTTTTTAAGTAATTTTTCGTTGTTCTTAGTCTTTGGTAAACATTGAAGCATTACATTAGCTGTCGTTAGCGCGAGAATTGTTGCTCTTGGCTGTACAATCGGAATGGAGCTATTTCGATCGATTAAGTGAGCAACTGTACTTTTTTGCAATATTTCAATAAACGAGTTTGCACTAAAAAATTGCACCAAATGGCGATTCATAAAGATTAGGCGAAAAATGTTTGCAAATGAATTTTTATTTTCATTTTTTCAAATTCTTTTTCCTTTTTCTACTTAATAAATAATTGGAAATGCAATTTAAGTACATTGAAACGGAAAACATGCACACAAAATTTATTAATATTTTTAATGCTGAAAAGTGAGTATTTTTCTGTCTCTTCAATCTTAGATTTATCCGATTTAATGTTATTTTCATAGAAAAAATGCAACTTGTTCGCATATATTTTTTAACGAATTTCTCTTCTTTCATTTTATTTCTTTTATTTCTGTTGCTTCTTTCTGCAATCAAATATTTCTTTTACTTGTATATTTAAAATATACATTTAACGACAAGTTTTCTCGCGTATCTGCATTATATGCGAACTTAATTCCTGACTGTGGAGTTGTTATAGCATTAACAGCTTCAAGCAAGATTCATGGCACAAATTGAAGATAGGAAAATGAATAAATAGAAGACAGAATAAAAAGAAAAAGGAAAAGAAAAAGAAAAAGAAGAAAAAAATTGAGCTACCATAGAATCTTGTTTTATTTTTTCAATTCTTAGTGATGCGAAAGGTATTCATGCAATTGAAATTGCCTGAAATGGTAAAATAGTCTCCATCGTGAGGCGTTTTAATCCCAGAGTGAAGTTTCAACGTATCAAAGAAATATTTTTCTTTATGTATAAGAACATCATTATGACTGTTGTATTGAGAGAACGAAAAACAACACACCGCAATTGGCGAATTACACCTTTTGTGAAAGCGTGCAACATCCAATAGAAAATATGCTACTTTGGTGCTTGCTTAGAAATTAAATAGATAATTGTTGTATGTTTCGAGTTGGTGCTGCCGGTGTGATTTCACGTCATTGCTAAATCGCATTCACAGACGTATACACAATTGCACACTCGCTCAGGAACTGCAAAACACAAACACACACACATATATACAGAAAGAGACAAACCATGTCTATTCGTTTAGAGTGCAACTTTGAGGACATTGACATTTCAAGATTTCAACTGTGGCTGCTGAGCTGAAGCTCGACTTGGCATTTTATATTTGATTTTTTTTCTCAATACATGGAGACATGAGCCTAGTGATTTCTTTAAAAAAAAACTTGCATTTGCACAAACAGACAAAAAATTCTAGTTTTACCTCATTTTTCTATTGAAAATCTACAAATGGATATGTGCGTGGTGTCGGCTATTTCATTTTGTTAGTGTCTTGTCGTTTGTTTTTTTTATGTTTACGTTCTCTGTCTTTCTGTGTACCAAAGTATGCAATTTTTTTTCTTCTTAAAATAATGATTGCTTTTGGTTCGTTTCATGTCTGTTGTAAGCGATTTTCTGCAGTATGACTGTTCAAGGCATCGGATAGTTTTATAATTGCGTATGTGTTGATACAGATTCTCGTTAACTTTTTATGTTCTTATCTAAAAAGCAGAAGACTTTCATTTGGTTTTTTTCTGACTTTTATTCTTATCTTAGCGACAAATACCAATCGATATAAACACTGTCCACCATCAAGTTCTACAAAGAAAAAGTAATTCAACGAACGTTTGAATGTCTTCTTTCTTTCAGTTTTTCATTGATATGTTTTTCATGTACATTTCCAACATTTAATTCGATCGATAATTATAAATAAAAATTGAAATACAATCGCGACATCCTTACCATCGATTTAATTCTCAATAAACTTGCAATTATGAATAAGCGACTGCACTTTGGTAACAATAAAATATTACATTTTTTCTTTCTTATATTAAACAACAACAACAACAAATCGATTTCCGCTGATGTTTATTCTATAATTTGATGATGTTCTAAAAGAAAAGTAAAAAAAATGCGAATATTTATAAGCTAGAGACTCTCGTTGATGGCATGTAGTATTTTTTGTAATTAAACTCATTTACTTGTGGCTTGGTTTTAGAATATCATAATTTTCATGCATCGAGCACCTGACCTTCAACTTCACTGAGCGTTTGTCTTTGTGCTTAGCTCAAAAAGAAAAACCTGTAAATAAAATACGAATATTCACACGTTCTGAGCTTGATGTATTTGTATAAATAAAGTGGACTGAAGTAATATCGATACCTAAGCCCTACGGTGGTAGAAGATACCATGGAAAAGCAAAATTATTAAGAACATGCACGTTTCACCAAACCCTTTGAATTGTATTGGAAAAGGATGGACAAGCTGCAAATGGAAGCGATGCATGCACAACGAAACAGAAAGTGAAACTCGAACTCAAATTCAATGTTATTTAATGTCTATTTTTAGCCCACATAATGATGACTGTCAATCGCTTGGCATATATTGCATTAAATAATCAATGTTTCGATAGTCAAAGTTTGTTATTTTGAATAATGTTACTGAAACAATCAGACTAACTACAAGATTTAATATGTTTACTTGTTTTAAAAATTTATTTTGTGAGTTTTGATAATTTCAATACTTATTAAAAAAACAAAAATGTTCAAATCCAAGGCTCGTTTCTTGGAAACTTATTTCATTTTCTAATATTTAAAATGTTGCAAGCACCAAATATGACATTTTGGATGACAATATATTCTTCAGTCCATCCTCAGTGGACTATGTTGATGTGTTATTTTTTTACTCTCTTAACGATTTTCTATATTGTTCTATGCTTTCGAAAAGACATTCATATATTTCATTCAAACGATCCGCTCAAAACAAAGCATAGAACTGTATTGACTGGTGCGGTAAGAAATATGAATGCATCTAGAAGAAATATTGAATATGTTGCGGCAACAACTTGGCTAAGATTTCTTATAAGACTTAGTAGAAAGAAGAAAAAAATGAACAACAAAAACTACATATAAACATATGAAAATGGGGGCTAACGCTTTGTACAATGTACAGCATGAAACCAACAAAACTGAAGAAGCCAAAAAAAGTTACAAGAACTCGATTCCATTGCACCGTTTCCGTGCATCACACACGCTGTGCGTTTCGTTTGGCGAATACATGAATATACATAAAAATACACGCAAGGAAAAAGAAAGCCAAATGTTTTGTTGTAAGAATTGCAAACGAAAAATGAGAATTTAAGCCAACAACTATGGCAAAAATACGGAAAATCAAAGTTAGATTTTTATGACTTTTGTTTTGCGAAACGATCAGCTCAAAACATAACTGGCCATAAAATATACGGCTATAGAATACTATTCGAACTGAATAAGAATAGCAAGTTTCGACATAGTTGCGTTTTCATAGGTTTTCATATACTTTATTTGCTTTCATGAACATTTCGCCATTATTTATGTGTGGAGTAAAGCCACTAATAAAATACCACAGGCTTGCATTACATTTACCAATCATTCGTATTATGTTAAAATCCATGCTGGCGTAAAATTTTCGGGTCTTATTGCATTCGATTTGGGGATATTTTTCAATTTTCCATTTGAAAATAATCACTTTTTCGATCGATTCATGGCACAAAACCAATTGCCATACTATTTCATCGATTCAATTTACAATTTGATTACATGATATGAACTCTAACGAATCAATTTCATATTATAACGTAGTTTTTCATCGTTTACTTGCGGTTTGCTTGAAAATTCCCTAGAACTTGTTTATTTAACGATAATCGTTTTCATAAAACGATCAAAATGCATGTAAACATGGTTAATTTTTTTTTTCTTTTCTCAAGTATCTTTGGCATGCTCTACATATAGTCGTTTGGCCATTGTATCACCGATACCTAGAATCTGAGCACATATTTAGAACGAAAAAGGGACTGAAAAGAACTTAATAAATGCTAAGATACTTGAAGTATTCCAAACACTCTGCTGTACTGACGTCTGTTGCATGATTAACGACGACGGTACAGTGTGTGCTAGTGTGGGACGTAGTATTTTCTATCGGATCGAATATATGCTCTTGATGCACATTGGCTTTTATATATCATCAAGTCTTGTCTGTATTTTAAAAAGAAAGCTAAATGCCGCATTTTACACACAAATATGAGAACGTTGCAGCGGCATGCAAGTGAATAAATAATATTGTATCACATATAAAGAACAAAAAATACACATGAGCAACCACTATGGCATTGCCTTTATATTCGGTCTCACTGTTTTCTGTTGTCGTTTTCGATATCTCATTGTCGTTGCTGCTTTTGCTTCATTCCCCAATTCATTTGTCCATAACGCAGCAACTCAAAGCAACGTAACCCATTCCGATCTATGTATCAAGGCATTTGTCGTTATTGAATGTGGTTTGGTCGCGACCAGGTCGCAACGATGCATCGAAAGAGTTGAAACAGCAAATCAACGGAAAAACAAGTAAAAAACGAAGAAGGAGAAGAAGGGGAAGAAGAAGACAAAATGACGATGATGATGATGATGATGATGATGATGTTGATGATGATAGAGAAAAACAAGAATGAAAAAGAGCAAAGACGATAAGTGCATTAGGTTTTAGATGGCATTTATAATAAATTTATGTGCGTGAATTTGAAAGTGTATTGTGCATGTAAAAGAGATAATTTTTTTTAACGAAAGAACGTTCGTTCGAAAGAAGAAGCGAATAACAGAGAAACCAAAAGAACAACAATCAACATCGAAACGATGTGAAACACGTCTACAAACACAGGAAAGAGTCAAATTATTTTCTGCAGTCTTTTTCTATGTTGTGTTTTATATCAATAAACGCGAAACATATAATTATTCTTCTTCAATCGTCGATGCGTGCGTTTGTGTGTGAATGGAGTGTGATGTGCATTGTGCATTGGTAAGAACGCATTTTTTTTTGCTAATGCTGCATTTTGAACGGTGACTATTTAGGAAAATTTATTCTGAAGAAAACGTAAATGGAAACGAAAGAAAAAACAACAAAAAAAATATGTGTATTGCCTATGCCAAAGACACACACATACACATTCAATGAGAGCGAAGAAGAAACGGACAAGTTAATTGGATCGAAATGCAATGTGAATACGACGCACCGATACTACCAGCACGTTTGAATACAAATATATACATGTATTTCTACATGAAATCCGTCAGCCGTATCAATATATGCAATATTGTTGGTTCAGTGTATCTTATGCTATTCCATCTGTATTTAAACATGAACTCACTTAACATTGGCCCTGGTCTTGTCTATTGGTTTGCTCTCTTTCTTCTTTGTTCATTTGTCTCTGTTTCTTCTTTGCACTGCAAACATATCGATAATACTGGTGTATTTGTAGTACGCGTTGTGTATTTTTATATATTGCATGTTCTCGACTTGTTCTTTTTCTGTTCTGATTCTTTTTATTCACTCTTTCACGCGTACACGCGGTTTGATCGACTCTTCATCTCTGTCGTTAAGTAAATTATTATTCAGCCACAGCAAGCGTAACCGCATTATGCAGCAGCTACACAAACCGAACATATCACATTGACTGGTGCCATTTGAACGATCAGTCGTTCAAAGGATCGCCGTGAATCAAGATCAACAATTGCCATTGCTCACGTCACTCAACCTGATACAATTTTCAATTTTTATCTTTCACCGTAAATTCGTATAAATTGTGAACTGTTACTTTGTGCAATTTTTTTTTTCTTTGTATTACCTTCAAAACGTTGAATTGGAAGTTAACGAGTGTTTCAAGTGCATGGTATATCAGTGCAGTTTTTCTATTGCAGTCGGTAAAAGTCAACGAGATTCTTTTTATAGATTAGATAGCACGAGGAGTTCGTTTCAAGTTCAAACATGATGGATTTCTGTAAACGAATGAGCAATTCGGTGATATTTTTTGCATTTTCTTTCATTTTTTTGTAGTTTGTTTTTTTTCTGGAGCTAAATATAATGGTGGTGCGGCCTTTGTAATTAATTTAAAATTAAAACCTTGTAAATCCAAACATTTATATAAGTCGCAGCCATAACAATTCTGATAAATGGAAGATCAGGAAATCGCCCGATTAATTTGTTTATTTAATTATTTTATTGCGATAAAAATCAAAGTATAATTTTTTGTTGTGACATAAAGAGAATATCAATCACATCAACAACAACAGCTACAAGCTACTGCAACTGGACAAACCAAATGGAATTGAATATTGAATCAGTTCAATGCGAGAAATGAAACGAGACAAAATTGTCGTTGGTCATCTATTGAGGCCGTAGCGAACGAAATATACGAGAAAAAACGGTTTTAATAACCAAAGCAGTATATCGGTTTATGATGTCGCTTTTGTGTAGACAATACTACGTAAGTCCGTCTTTTTGCTGATTAAATACACAATATAGATTTAGAGACATACATGTAAATTTATTCAGTCGGTCTTTCATCGTGTACATTGTATACTTGAACTTGGTCATACACAGCGGCAAATTCTCTGTCATCTCACGCGTTATAAAATAAATGCTATTGTTCTAAACGAGACAGCGACGGTATTTTTATGTTTCGGTTGTTATTCTTCGTTAAATTCCCTTTCGTTCGTCTATCGTCGCCTTCTTTCTCGTTCGCTCATCACCCATTTTTGTCATCGTTATCTCAGTATTTACTTATTCTTTTGTTGTATTTCAAGTCTATTTTATTCACATCAAACGCAACAACTGTACAATGCAAACCAGAACATAGAAATGAGGAGCATTTTTCGTACTTCACAGAAGCTGTTTCATGTTTTGTCTTCCTTTTGAATTCCAATTTTAGCATTTGTTCAAAATATATAAAGAAAAAAAAAAACAAATAGAGAAAAAAAGAGAGAGAAACAATCAAAAATACTTCATTTTCATTTCAGTGCTCTAAAATGAGAACGTTTCGACAAGCCGAACAAAGTGAAAGCTTTGATATCCGACATCATAACGACATAATTTAAGACAAACATATTGTTTGAAAGAACGATTCACTTTTCTCTTTTTAAAACGACCACAAAAATAATGGCACATGTTTGCACGTAGCATTACTATTTCAGGCAAATATATACTACATTGATATTTCTCCAGATTCAATGTATCAGAAACTTATTAAATAGTCATATTTGTATAGCAAAAACATAAATGATCGAATCTCTTTTCAAACAAAGACGACCAGAATTTTATCCTCAAATACTATACAAAATGAATGCAAATGAACTAAATGCATACATTTCAATTGCTTATTCCAGTGTCATCTCCTGTTTATAGACCCTGCCTTTAATCGGTCATTTAGGTTTTAATGCAAATCATTTAACTGTTCTTTTGAACAGAGGGAGAGCAGTTGATTTTTTGGCATAAAAAAACGAAGAATATTGCAAAAAAAATGAAGTAAATAAACCGCAAACAAAGATAGAGAAAAAAAATGAAATTGATAATGATAATTATTGCTAGAACAATGCACTCATGAAAGTTGAGTTGCTCATTCTTTTCTTTTTCTTTTTCTTTCAGCCCTTTGTATTCTACATAGCTGTGTGAAAATGTTGCACTGTTGAGATGATTGCTCTTCAGGCGCAACTAGCGATTTTAATGCGCATTCGAAGAGAAAAAAATATAAATTATTCACGAATGTCTATCCATCATTTTTGTTCTGAGCTCTTCATTCCCTAGCCATTCTCACACTTTGCACACTAACTTCAACATTTCTATTCATTTTTCTATTCTTTCAACGTCGACGACGACAATAAGAGAGATGACGATGACGATGACGATGACGATGACGATGACGATGACGATGACTATTTAATATTACCTTCTTTCTAGACATTCTATCTTTTCGTTCTGCACTTTTCCTCTTCCGCAATTATTTTGCACTTCACATTTTGATATCATTAAAAAAAGACTTTATTTAATTGGTAAATTTCGTATCTGCAATTCGGCTCTTTTCTGCAACAAATAAACATGTCATTTCTGAATGCATTTGCGGCTGCACCTAAAACATTATTAAACGGTGTGTTTTTATTCTTCTTTTTGGCATTTCTCTTCCAAGATCTCTCAATATAAATTGGTATTGAAATCCACAATTGTTAATATATTTTTTCATTCACTCTTTTCAAACAAAAGTTAATATTTTCCCAATTATTTGAAGAATAAAGCCATCAATGATTCACTGGCAGTATTGCAAAAAAAGACATGGCGTGTTTTGTCCGTATGAATTTTTATCACGTTTTTTTTTTTCAATTGTATTTTAATCTAAATCGTTGGTGAATAAAATTGTATACAATGTTTCGATGCAAGAAATATGCTTATTTTCGTAGAAACTTCAACTAATTGAAACTCTTTCAACATATTGAGTTCTTTTGACTTTATATGGAGTGAGACCATTGTTTGACTAAAATTAAATTAATTCAGACACATGGGGAACAAGAATTTTCGTAGATACATTGCATTCTATCGACCATCTCTTTACTGTTGGATGCATATTGCGTTCTGTTGCTCAATATTTGAAAACATTGTTGTTTCTTTGTTCGCATATTATTGCATTGTATATTGTGTTTTTTGTTCTGTCCTCACTTTTGCATGCATTAATTGTTTTTTTTTTTCAATTCGGTCCTATTACACGCATAGCCACAATACATAATTTATATAATGTACAGTGCTATGTTCTGGTGCCTGTTAATAATATGCACAATTTTTTCATGTTTTTTTTCTTTTTTGCTTTTTCCGACCATCAAAAAAACCAACGCTTCTGTTCTGTTTGTTGGCTTCGCATGTCGATGCATCAGATTGTTCTTCAGTTTTGAAACTCTTTGTTCTCGTTTCAGCTTTTCATCGATTCGCAGCTTTAAAAACACTGGCTGTACGAGCGAAACAAAAAGGGAAACTAAATAGAAGCATATGCATTTTGTAGAGAAAAAAAACGCTACCAATACAAACTAAGAACAAGGCACAGAAAATGCAATCGCATCCAGAAATAAATTGCAACTAAAATTCGTAAAAAAGAGTGGGAACGTATATCGAACAAAAGCTGCGGGAAAAATGTTTAGTTTTGTCTTCGACACACAGAAAATTGTTCTGAAAATGCAACTAAAAATTCCTAAAATTGCAAGAATACATACATTTATTGACTGCCATTTCTCGTATTATTTTCAAATATTTGAGCAAAATTGAGGGTTAAAATCATGAGTATTCATTTCACTTTTCAATTTTTTTTTTACTTACATTTAAAACATTTATGCAATTTTCGAGTACATTGTTTGAGCATATCGTTGAATTGATTTCTGTACCATTTTGTATGCCGAACAATAAATTGAGTATCGAAATGAAACAATACAAACGTGCAATTTGCTTTATATATTTCATGCTCATCCATGTTTATATAATTGCTTATATATTATTATATATTATGCACCAATACACCATTAAAACTAATTGGAATTAGGTTTTGAGCGTACGATTGAGGAATGATGCGAGAAGGAGAAGGCGCAATAACTATAACAAAATGCATAAAATACATAATAATAACAGCGCATAGCCGGTTGCACACAAATATATTTAAAAATAGCGCGATTTGCGATCTGGCGTTGCTTTTTTTTAGTTGAACACATTTAAAAAGCGTCTGGTCGATGAGAACAGAACGAGTCGGTAAGAAAGAGCAGATTGAAGAGTTGGATTGGTTGCATGTGTCGGTTTTTTTACGTTCGCTGAATAAATAATATTCACTGCACCATGAAATGAGTGGCCAAACAGCAAATGAATGTTGTTTATGTGTGTTTGTGGTACGATCAATTGTCCTTGAAATATCAAACCGAATAGCCCAGAGGTTATCGAACGAAAGGAAATAATGCTTTAAATTATTTCGCTGTTGCTCTCGTCATTCTTCTCTCATCGGTTTGCCTGCTTCTTTTTGCTTCAATATATTCCCTACATTCCCTTTTGCATGCCTTTTTTACAATGCGTGCACCTAATGTATGCTGCACAAACACACATTCGTTGCAATAAACTGTCTCAAGTGTGTAAATTTGCTTGATTCGCCTCGTTTCTTTTAGCAACGAACAGAGAGTGAAATTATTAACTGGCCGTTTTTCCATTCAAACTGATTGTCGTTCATTTTTTTTTTTCATCAATTTTTCTTTATACTGAATCGATACTTATTTAATTTAATTGAAAATGTTTTTTTGTAAATAAATTCAGTAAGTGGTTTGATGACATTGCAGGACATTGATTACGGTAAAACGTATTAAATATCTTCAATTCTATTATTTCAGGTGTGAAGTGTGAACAACAAACATGCAACATCGAAGGAGACAAAAAAGAAGCATTTTTGGAACTTGGTAACTCCACCACCGTTGGCGTATTTAATGAAGCCAATGGAAGCTGGAGTTCCCACGTACCAAATGTTTTTCATCCGAACAAAACAATCTGAAGTAAAATGAAGGCGTACTTCGTGGATGAGAAATATAAATAGATTTATTCAATAAATTGGTTCAATATATGCGTTAAGTTTTGATTTAATCAAAATATCTAAACGAAACAAACAGTACAATTTACATTGTAGTTATTATGTATGTAAGCATAAATTGTAAAAATGAATTGTAATCGATTTTGTAAGGTATTTAGCTTGCACGACACACAGCTCCAGGTGCATTGATTTCAAATGGATCAGCCATCATGCGTTGCTGATTAACTGTAACTATTGTATCGTAGTGCGAAATTCGATTTTCTGAATCAAATTCATCCGGTTTCGGGCTCCAAAGTCGAATTTCATGATCAATTCCACTTGTGGCAAGTAGACAGAAATATGGATGTGGTTGGACCACATTAACTATAGTCGAGTCGCCTCGATACACGGCAAAAATATTATTAGTTGGTCTTTCCCATATGTAAAAGTTTCCCTCATCAGATCTAAAATTCGAAATTATTATATAAATAAACTTCATTATCTAATCATTTAAACATTTTTTTTATTCAATTTTGATTTGTCTTTACCCAGCTACTACGAAGCTTCCATCACTTCCAAAATAGTTTGCTTCTTTTATATCAGTAGTTGTGTTGCAATGACCAACGAAACGTTCACTAAAATCTTTTGCAATCGTTCTCCAACACTGTCAATACAAACAGATAATAAGAAACATGAGGAGGAAATGAAGTCTTAGTTTTTAATTTAAATAACAAACCATTTCATTGTCAGATAGCTCTGTGTTTGTATTTTCATCAATATTCTGATTTCCATTTCGATTTTGCTGCAATTTAAGATTTATTTAGCATCATCAAAAAAGAAAAAAGAAATAAATTTTCATCTACCTCAATATAGCTTTGAATGTCTTGAGATAAAAGTTGAATTTGTTTGTTGTTCGCATCGTTTGGGAAGCGTTTTTTCAGTTCATCCAAACATTCGCTAGCTTCAACTACAAATCCCAATTCAAATAGGGCACGAGCCAAGCGGAAATGTGCTTTTACATAAGTCGGATCTAGTTGAAGTGCACGTTGACAATCTCGAAGTCCTGAATAAACATCACCATACCAATTGCGTCGCATATAAGCTTAAAAATAAAAAATAAAAATAAAAAATAAATACAATTAATATTCCTTTTTATTTGAACTAACACAATATTATTCGATTTTAGTTTACCTGTAGCACGATTCAAATAAAATATTGGATGAGTTGGCAACAATTTGATGCATTCACTGTACTGATTAATTGCCTGCAAATATTTTTCATTTTCCATAAATTCATTGCCAGTGCGCTTCAAATCATCGATATGCTTCGGTAATTTTGACTGTTTTGTATAAGTAGCTGATTTTGATGTACTTGAACTAGTTGAAGGTAGTTCAGATGGAGGAACCATGTTTTCATTTTGC
The DNA here is from genome assembly GCA_029041755.1 of Resseliella maxima. Lineage (NCBI taxonomy): Eukaryota > Metazoa > Arthropoda > Insecta > Diptera > Cecidomyiidae > Resseliella > Resseliella maxima. The sequence goes on from JAQOWM010000192.1 coordinate 1,561,986, forward strand.
ATTTCGCAACATTCTTTGTCATCCGGCTCATTAGTTTTGTTGAACTGCGGCATACTTAAATACTGATATAAAATTAATCCATGAGTTCACTTTTTCAAATCTCAATCACCAACATTTTATCATACCACTGGTTGTTGTCCATTATTCAAATCATAGAGGTAAATCTGTTCGGAGCCCATGTTAACGAGCAATTCACGTCCATCTGGGCTGAATGTAAGGTAGGTAATAGTCTTTGTAGTATATTCCAGTTTACGGTCTTTGAATTTATTTAAATGACCCGGACAGAAGTAGGTAGCACAGCCTTTAGTTAAGTTGTCTTCAATTTGACAATCGTTTCGACCAATTGGTGAATCATTAATCTGAATCATATTTTAAATAAATAAATTCATTCAATACATTGATATAATGTGGTAGTTTTACTTAAATTATTCACCTTTGATAATTTTATCATGCGACGATCATAGACTCTGGCATATTGATCAGAAGCACCAACGGCTAATTGTTCCGGCCTTCTATGATTTACTGCTATACATTTTGCCTCTGCATTGGCACCGATATGATTTCTCAAGTCAATTAAACAGATTGTTTGGTCTCGTGTGCATTTATGTGGTTCTCTAATATCAAATTGTCTGAAAAATAGAATAAAATCGACAACCAATCACAATATTTGTAAAAAATTAAATTCTCACTTCAGATTCAAAGTTTACTTACAATATTCTCCCATCTTCTCCTGCTGACCAAAATACACACGGGCTCTCGGCAACTGTTGCAAGCCTTTTTACTCTTGTTGTATGGCAACAGCATTTCCAGCACGGTGATGGTGATGCTGATTGATCTGTCACACGATTCACATCGAAAACATAACAATATCGGTCAGCCGCAGCTGTTGCAATTAATGTATCACTTGTGTTGGGTAAAAACTTAACTGAAAATATATTTCCTTGATGAGGTGTTCGAATTTTAAGTGTTTGCTTGTGATAAAATGGCTTCCAAAGAATAACATGATTATCATCACTTCCAGAAGCAAGTAAACGGCCATTAGATGACCATTCCAAGCAATTAACGCAACCATTGTGTCCCTCCAACTTGGCTTCTACGTCTAAATTTTTTATAAATTGCGGTGCGGCTTTCAAGCGATTTTGAATCAAAGTTTCAATTGTGTAACATGATCGATCATTTTGCAACAAAACCACATTTCGTGTTGTTCGCGGCGGCCAATGATATCGTTTATACATGGCTTTACTACTAAACATGTTTTTAATAGATTTGAATATTTGAAATAAAACTAGAAAAAATGTCATTTGTTATTACCTTATGTCGACTTAATTCCACAGTTGTTGAACAATCGATACGAGAAAAAAATCAATATCAACTCTAGTTGAAAGTGATTTACAGTAATAAAATATTAAATTTTAATTTCAAGCTTGAGAAACAGGTAAGATTCTTAATTTGAATAGTTTCTTTCCATAAATTGTTTTCCGTCTAGTTTTATATTTTGTTTTGACAGGTCACTCAGATTTCTCTTTTCTTTCTTCGTATCAATAAGAATGAAAACAAACAAACCCTGTTCCAAGCCGCAATGGCAATACACATTGGAATGCAATTTGAAAAATTGCGCGTAATTTTATTTACTCGGATATAATAACAAACATATATTCAGAAAGGGTCAGAATTTTTCCAGTGAAAAAATTTTATTTTAATATATTTCAGTGGAGCAAAGACTTTTAAATGAATATTTATAACAAGAAATAAACATGAAATAAAATCATCTGCCACAAAGATAACTGTCAAAAAGATATGGAACTGATCCTGTAATACAATTTCCAGTCACTTCCAATGAGAATAGTGTTGATGTGTCACTTAAATGCGAAATGTCACTTCTCGTTTTTTTTTTTTCACGTAAACACAGATTTTGATACAATTTAATAATTTAAGTGGAAATTACTGACGGAAACTCCATAATACTGTAAACTGAGTGAGAATATTATCAATTCAATGGCGAAGAAAAGGGATTTGTTTAAATTGCCAGCTGGTCCGGCTGAAATTTGTTTTGACAAAAATGAATTTATGAGGAAAACATTTTCAGTGGATGAGTTTCTACAAGAACATCGAAATGCGGCCACTTTGGAAACAATGCGAGATGATTTGGGTCTTTATCTAAAAGTGCTTCGATCAGCAATGATTGAATTAATCAATGAAGACTATGCAGACTTTGTGAATTTGTCCTCAAATTTAGTTGGTCTGGATCAATTGATTCAAGGAATTCAAACACCATTAAATGTATTAAAAGATGAAATTGTTTCAGTGCGGGATACTCTTGATAACACAATGCAAGAAGTAAATGAGTGTCTTGAGCAAAAACGTCAGTTACGAGAACAATTAAAGAGTATTCAAAGTCTTACAAGCGCAAGGAAATCAATGAACAACCTGGAAACACTTCTGGCAAAACAGCTGAACGATGATAACAATTTGAACCCAATGTTATTGGAACGTGCGGCCATGGAATTGGTTAAGTTAAAATATAATTTGCAATTTTGCCATCAACATTTAACTCGACTAGGAGAATCAAATGGATTGAATCAATTTGAAAAAGTTCATGATAAACTTCTGTCCAAAGTAGAACAGTTTTTTTTAAAAGTTCTAGACGATAAGAAAATTGATCAGCTCGAACGATGTCTTCGAGTGTATTGTACACTTGGTGATTATCATGCGGCGGAAGAAATTTTTCGCACAAAGATGATTGGGCCACACATGCATCCAATTATATCAGAATTATCATTACAAAATGCTCCGCAAGGATTGAATGGAATTTATAATCAAATTATTCTATTTCTTACTGAACGAATGCGTCAATTGATTTTACTTACCCAACCAAATGATAATGCACCAGCACCAGTACACGGCTTTGATTTCATAATCAACAGTTTTTGGATAGAAGTTGAAAAACGCATTGAAAATCATATGGCAAGCATATTTGCGCCGGGAAATCCAGACGCTTTTTATCAAAAATATGACCACACTATCGCATTCCTAGAGAAAATTGAAAGTGTCATGAAAAGTCGAAAGCAAATCGATCAATTTCATGAACACGAGCAATACAAACAATTTCAAAGCAAATGGAATTTACCAGTTTATTTTCAGGTTGTTCTTATTAATTGTTTTATAATTAGAAATAATAATTTGTTTTCATCAAAAAAACGATTTTTTTTCTCATTTCCACCTAAATTTAGATTCGATTTCAAGAAATTGGAGGTGCCTTAGAATCAGCGTGTAGTGAGCCAATCAATGAAAATATTGTAATTGCCAATTCTGCGGAAAATGATTTCAGTTTGAAACCATTTGTTAAAGCCAATCATTGTATAAAAAAATGCTGGACAAATGGGGTCTATTTATCGCATTTGTTTGTACGATTCTTTAAATTTACACTTCAAATATTGTCAAGGCTTAATAAATGGTCTGAGGAAGCAATCGCAACAAAGAATCTACCACCAAATTTGGATCGTTTTGATTTTATGACGTTGATATATTTGGATGTGACTAAATTGATCGATAAAATATCGAATATTTTCAATTGCATTGTGGAAAAAATGCCCACCAATATGAATACGCAATTGAGTCTCATAGAAAATTGTTTTGATGAGTCAAGGAAAATTTTATCCGAGCGTCTAAAAATAATTGAACAACAATGGAGCGAGGAAATTATCGCTCAAACCACTGGTTGGACGAAACAAGTTGTTGATATTCCAAGACTTTATCGGAAAACCAATAGAGAAGCTCCATCCAAACCATGCAATTATGTCGAACAAATTCTTAAGCCGGCTAAATCGTTCTACTCGAAAAATTCCAAAAGAATTTCATCCGATACATTGAAGAAATGCATGATTTTGTCATTTTCACATTTAAATCGACAGTAAGTGAATTAAATTGGACTGAAGTGAAATAGATTCAAATGAATTAAAATTGATTTTTTTTCCTTTTAGATATTTTTCAGCTGTGAATGATGTGCTTACATCAGTACAAAAAACAGAAGAATCATTACGAAGACTAAAGAATTTGCGTGAAAAATCCGGAACAATACAGCAGGGCAATGCATCGACAACAGGAATGTCAGATGATGATAAGATTCGATTGCAATTGCATGTCGATATCTGTACATGGTGTGATGAAATTGAAAAATTGCATATTGATCGAAAATCTGTAGATAAACTTACTGAATTGATTCAACTAGTTGAAAATCAAAGTAACAAATAATACACAAGATTAAACTTATTTCGATTTTGAATATTATATTTTGTTTTCGTTTTGCGTTGTAATTTTTTTTTTTTTTTTTTGATAAAAATCAATATAATGTTATTACTTGATGATTAATCCTCAACATCTTCACGTTGCATTTGTTCTATTAATTTTTTGCGCTCTTCAGCTTGTCGCATTTGTCGTAAAACAAGCGATTCAAAATCGTTGTTTGTGATTGTACTAGATCCATTTGTCATGCGATTAGCATTTTTTGGTGCATTTCCTATCCATTCCAGTGTCAGTGGATTCTCCAGATTTCCTTTTTCATAATCAACAGCCATCTCGGCTGCATCTTGTGTTTTGAATTCAACAATACCGCTCCCTCTCTTCTTCCCGGAAATAACTAAGGCAATAATGTCACCGTATTTTTTCAAATAGTTTCGAAGGTTGTTTTCATTATAGCCACCGTTGGTTTCATCCCCTTTATCTGCTTTCCACTTGATTTTTATGCGATGTTGTGACGAATCCCATTGATTTGAACCCTCTTGCATTTTGAGACGCTCCTCTGCCAATTGTTTTCGCATCATTTCTTGTTCTTCCTCTAACAATCTCGAGCCCTCTTTGCACAGTCGTTCAATTTCATCTTTGAACTGTTCTTCATCAGATTTCTCAACAGAATAGCCAGTTCGCTTAGCTTTTTGCTGTAAATTTGCCTCTTTTTCACGACGCTCTAAATCTTCGATTAATTTTCGACGTTTGCTATCCAATTCTGCATGACGCAAAGCAGCTGCTTTTTTTGCATTCAACACACGATCGTAAGCGGTACGAGCACTTTCATTGGTTAAAATTTGTAATGCACTGGCCAACTCATGGAAAAGTTCAGCTGCTTTAGGATTATCGGGATTCTTATCTGGATGGCATGCTAATGCTTTTTTTCGATATGCTTTTCGAATCTAAATAAATGGAAAATTTATTAAAAAATTAGTATTGAAATTAAAATGTGAAATACTTGTGAATATTAAAAGATTATTTACCTCACTCTCAGTTGCACTGAGCTCAACCCCAAGCAGGCCATAAAGATCAATATTACTAAATTTCTTCACGTCCATTTTGTAGATTTAATTTCTTCAGTTTTCGTAATTTATACTAATCTAAGTATTTTTATTATTTTTATTATTTTTTATTTATTTCTCTTCTAAATTGTTTGAATGAATAATGCAATTTTGAAAAATGCTACTCTCGTTCGAATAAGCTAGTGAAACGTTGCGAAATGTCAAATCCTATCTGTCATCGTTCATTTTTCTTTGTATGTGTGCCATGTAATGCCTCTCTATTGGAAATTCCTTTTTGACATATTTCGTCGTTGGTTGATATCTTACAATTTGCTAAATATTCATATTTCTTTTTATTTAAATAGCATATGAAATTTTATTTTAGTACTGTTTTCATTTGCTGCATTGTAATATTATTAATTCAAAGATTCATTGTAGCAAACTTGACAACTCTCGCTTTTGTTAACACATGACTCAAAAAGTCCCCGGACTGACATATAGAGGGCGCCACTTTTAAGAAACCCATTTCATTATTCGATAGTACCAACCTTTCTAAGGTATATGTCAAAATTTCATGACAATCGCTAAACGTGTTCTCAAGTATAGAGACGTCAAAGTGAAGCTACCTCAGTGTTTTTGTTAAAAATGGAAAAAAAAGAATTTCGTGTGCTAATTAAGCCATGCTTTTTAACCGGAAAAAATACGGTAGAAGCTAAACAGTGGCTTGATAAACATTATTTGGACTCTGCCCCAGGAAAATCGACCATTTGTGATTGGTATAATGAATTCAAACGTGGTCGTACAGACGTCGAAGACGCTGCTCGTAGTGGTCGCCCAAATACGGCTGTTACGGAACAAAACATCATAAAAATCCGAAAAATCGTTTTGATTGACCGAAAATTGAAATTGAGGGAAATAGCTGAAGCCTCAAAGTTATCCGAAGGCAGCGTGTTTACAATTTTGCATGAACATTTGGGCATGAAAAAGCTCATGGCAAAGTGGGTGCCGCGTTTGTTGACACCAGACCAAAAACAACAACGAATCGACGATTCTGAGGCCTGTCTGGTGCTTTTTAACCGCAACAAAGCCGAATTTTTGCGTCGTTATGTGACAATGGATGAAACATGGATCCATCATTATACTCCGGAGTCAAATCGGCAGTCAGCTGAGTGGACAGCAGCCGGTGAAAGCCGACCAAAGCGTTCAAAGACACAACAGTCGGCTGGCAAGGTAATGGCCTCAGTTTTTTGGGATGCTCACGGTATTTTGTTCATAGACTACCTTGAAGAAGGAAGAACGATCAATAGTGATTACTACATAGTATTTATGGATCGATTGGCCGAAGAAATAAAGAAAAAACGGCCCCATATGGAGAAGAAAAAACCGCTGTTTCACCAAGACAATGCACCGTGTCATAAGTCGATGAAAACGATGGTCAAATTTCATGAATTGCGCTTCGAATTGCTTCCGCACCCACCGTATTCTCCAGATCTAGCCCCCAGCGACTACTGGCTCTTTGCTGATCTCAAAAGGATGCTCCAGGGAAAAAAATTTACCAGCAACGAGGAAGTAATTGCCGCAACTGAAGCTCATTTTGAGGGGAAAAATCAAGACTTCTACAAAAAAAGGTATCGAGAAGCTAGAGAAGCGTTGGACCGATTGTATTGTCTTAGATGGAAATTATGTTGATGAATAAAATCGAATTTCGCCAAAATATTGTGTTTTTCTTTGTTAGTCCGGAAACTTTTTGAGTCATGTGTTATATGCAATATTTCATTTTTAGACGACAATTGGAAAAAAAATTTGAAATAAATAAAATTCGATGAAATCTCAACCTTTTGGTTTTTGTTTGTAAAGTTTAATTTCAAAATATATTCAATGAGAAAAATAAATCTAACTCTAAATCGAGAGGTCAGTGGTTCGTATCTCATGTGGCTCAATTTTTTTTTTTTTTTTCCTTTCAACTTTGATTATTCCGCTATGTTACTGTTCAATTTTTTTAAAATAATAAATAAAATTGAAAAAAATTTACCTGAATTACAATTTTGCAAAAAGAAATAGTCATAACGAACTTCACGGTGGTTTTGATTAAACGATAATACGATTTCTTTATACAGGCAATCAGAATTACGATTCAAATCATAGTCGTTCGGATGCTAAGACTCGAAGTCTATAGGTATTATTTATTTTCGGTTTTTCATTTTCATCATCAAGTTTTTCTATTCATATTCAATTTCAAATACGTTTTCATGAACATCATGATACATTGATGTAGTTGAAGTCACATCATACTTTTTAAACCGATGAAGTTCTAGACTATCTCCAACCATATAATGGAAACCAATGTATATTTATACGAATTGCAAGAAATTCATGTTCACGTGAATTATAAACGAACGAAAATGAAAAAATTCAATGCGCTTGTCCACACACTCATTCATATAATAAAATCATAACAAAACACTATAGCCGTTTCATTCATAAATTTAGATATTTCAAACCGTATGTACAAATTCAACCGCAAAGTTAATATTCAAAATAATGATTCCGTTACAATATTTCTGAAATGATGAATAAATATTAGAACATTGTATGTTATAAAAAAAATTCCATATTATTTTCTTTTCGTTTTATTAACATGCACGGAGATTAATTTCAGAACAAATTTTCCTCTCCAAACATCTGTTTAAATCAAGAACGCAACTCTACCGCGTAATTCTGTTACAGTGATTTTCAATCATTAATTATAAAAAGATAATGCTTTTTCATTTTCATTTTTAATTTCATCTTTTGATGAAAGTTTACTTAATATGATCATTTATATTTTTCAACAACATTTGAATATTTTCCAATTATTTTTAAAGCATATTTTGTTTACATAAAAATTAAGCCGGAACACCAAACCACTGCCATGAAAATCAGTTTGATAGATGTCATTTAACGGTTCAAAATCCACACAAACATGTAACACCACACTGCGCTGCACCGCACCGCATATCGTAATAACAACAAATTGGTGTGTTATTTATCCAATAAATCTCTCTTTCTTTCACACGGATTCAAGCGATGCTCATGTTGATTAGCTGCTTAGAGTTGTCTCGCTTTGGCAGCATATACACATAGAACATATACACGCGATAGGCGAGAATCGCTTGTCAATGTACAAAGTAGCGTTTGACAGTGTGAGTACGAAATTATTTTCTCGTGAAGTATTGAAATTTTTAGTGTTAGTTCATTTTTTTCGTTTTCGTAGAACAGTGACAGCAACAACGACTACGATTAAAAAGAGCAAAAGGAGATATTCATCATTTTTTCCGATAGAAATTCCATGTTATATTCATAAACAGTGTTTTGAATAACAAGTAGATTTAGCGTAAACTTGAAATTATAAGTGACAAACATAAAGTTATTCATTTACACAAAATTTCAATCTATAAAAAAAGATTGAAAGAAAATATCGGTCGCCTTAAATTGAACCATTATCGATCAATTAAAAAGGTGAACATTTTATACATCTTTTTTTTTCATTGTGTTATATTTTAGTGCAATTTGTCATTTAAAATTGCGCGTTTATGCTTATGTTCGCATTCTTGATAGTTTTTTGATGCACAAATAATTTTGCAAAACAATTTAATAAAAAGTGTTTTTTCACTGAATGACAGCTATATAGTACATTTTTCCAGCTAGAGTCTTTTACAATTTTTTTGAAATTTCTCATGAGCTAGTTATTTCTAGATTAACTTGATCATTGTTTGTAAAGTCATTTATAAATTAAATGGAATACCATTTATTGTCAAAAAAATACATCAAAAGCAAAATAAATATGGTGGATTAACGCCGATAAAATTAGGAAAACATAATGAGGCATTTCGTTCAATTCCGAAATTTGCCTATTTACCTACTTGAATGTGCAGTAGTTTATTTTGTAAACACCTAATTAGGCCGAATGATTTTCAAAATTACAATAATGAATAATGGAAATCCATGAAATTATCACTCCAGTACATAGTGTTTGTGCGTGTTTCATTGGAGAAAAAAATAACAAAATTGTAGAGAAACAAACAATTTTCCTAATTAAGCTACAAACCAAAAGTAAAAGACGTATTTTCCTTCAAAACAAAATATAAACATGAACGTATTTTAAATCTTATTCGTGATATATATTAATTTTGATGTATTTAATTCCACAATTTATTCGTTGCAAAATATTTTTTTATTGTGAAACAATCAATTGATTATATGACTATCTAAAAAATATATCAAACCATTTTAGCCTCAAAATCGAATTATTTTTAGCTGTGACATAAGAATAGAAACATCATGAATCGATAATAGGAAAGAAATAGTTTATGCGTTCAATAGAAGTGTAGAATATAGAAACATTACATTTTAATGGAATTAAGTAACATCGCTGGTATTATTATAAGGATCTAAGTGCTATGGTATTTTCAATATTTCAAAATGTTTCAATCCTTTAAGTCATTTTACCACTTGTTCAGTAATGAAAATGATGGGAAATCGATCAATTCGTATATTCAATTCAAAACGTACGAAAAATGGTTTTCCTTCGATAAAAGCATCCCACGCATTGAAATATCTATTCCTATTGTAGAGATTGCATATTAAATTAAATTAGCTTTAATTCCCAGATGTGCTGGTATTTCACTTGAAGTAAAAATTCAAACCAATTTCACCCACTTAATTGGTTGATGTTCTGAATACAAAAAAGCCCACTTGATTATTATTCCAAATATTTGGTAATTATTTGATCAAATATTTTATCAATAATTTTGAAATTCAAATAATGTATTATTAATCTCCTCTGGATTTTATTCGTTGTTGTAAATGGAGTATAAGCTCATGACATCATTTTCATTCACAGGTTTCATAGTCATTGTTTGCATTTTATATTGAAATTGATATTTTATGTTTCTTTACGGTTCACTGAACACATTGCTAGAAACAAAAGTTAAAATTGTAAATAAAAAACAGAAACCACAGTCAAGTTTCTCACATTTTTTTTTTTTTTGTTTTTTTTTGAAAAATCGAGACTTCACTCACTGTAGCAAAACAATAACGTTATTGTGGTTTAGTTGTATAGTTTTATTTCCGTAGTAAATCGAATGAGCATATGATCCACGCCCATCTTTGCAAAAAAAACGGATAATTTTTCATATAATTGATAAGAGTAAGTGATTGCTACAGTGAAATCTGTAAATAACTTGATCAGTAAACAATTTCACAAATTGAGAATACGGCAAACAATATATACGAAAATAATAATCAAATTGTGAACAATAAAGATAGAATTTCGTTTTCATTATTCTTAATAATTTTGATTTATGCAAAGAAGTGTCAATATTGTGAATTTCACTATAGAATTCATGCTCATGAACAGAAGTACACTTTGACCAATTTTACGCGCGATTAAGGAAATAATTGGTGTTTTTTATGTAAATTATGTGAAATGACAGTAAATTTAAGTATAATTAAATATAATTTGATGACCTGTTGCTAGTTGAAATGTCGGCGGAATAGGTTTGAATGGGTTTGAGGAATTATGACTCAAATAAGAGAGTGTATTTTCGGTCAATACTAATATTTGAACGCCCACATTCATTTCATTTAAGACCTATGGATGCTTCTAACTGGACAAAAATGTTTGTAGCACTTTTCTAAATAAAATTCGAACGTTTGTAGTGTTGTAATGCAAAATTCTATAGAGACTTTCGAACATATTCTAAATATATATTAGAAATTGTTTTCATGATGAAAATAATGATAGCTAAATGCAAAACATAATTGAATCAGACATTTGAGATGAGTTTCAATGTTCTATATTGGGTATATCTACAGCCATCGATGCGATAAAACTAATTATTTATGGTTTATATTACAGCCGCGCAAGTCAATCACAAAGAAGTATATGATAATTTATGTAAATGCACGGAATATAAATCAGTTGACACTAGCATCTATTTTACAACGCCCCGAATATACTTCCATTGTCATTGTCATTGAATTCAATCCTATTGCATTAAAATGTTTTAATCAAGACTGAATTGCAATTTTTATCATACTGACGCGAAAATAGATTCATATCTGATCCGGTTGCAATCACCTCGTATACTTGCTCGCATTGCTTGAATGAATTGCATTTGTTGAATTAGAATCTATTTGATTCATGCATTTGTCATTTCAATCGTTATTGTTTGACACAAAATTTCAATTGAACATTTTTATTTCATTTTAGCATCCTGCCAAATAATCCAGAAGACTGAAACCGAACAGATAAAACAATGTAACTGAAAAAAGAAAACAAAAGCATGTGAGAACTCACAAAATGGAGGAAATGTTAATCATTTGCATTTTTGGTACGTGACAATGTTTGAAGTGCAACATAAATTTTTTGGAAATACAACACATTCATCGAAATCTATTAAAATAAATGTATATTATTCATTGTATGATTACGATGACAACTGAACGGTAACAGCGCATGTTTAGCGATCATACGACACGCATCTGCAACGACAAACATTGAAAAAAGAAGAAAAAGAAGAAGAAGAAGTTAAAGATCGACAAACATAATCCAACCAAAACAGACTCAATGTACATAACAAGTGAAACAAAATGTGAACAAAATTATATGAAGCAATTATGTGCACTGTAAGAACCGAATTGGACTGAATGAATAATAAGAAACAAATAAATAAGTAATAAAAGTGAAATCAAGTGCTAACAAGGAAAACAAAACCAAATCACATTTAACTTGCTTAGGAAAAGTGAAGAATTACATGTGTTCGCGTCTTGTGAATGAAATTCTCGACCCAAGGATAAATAAATTCTTATTGTAATAAGAGCCGTTTATGGTCTGAAAATTAAACAATATGACGGTGGATTTCAATGATTATTTTTGGGTGAGTACTAACAAAATACAACAATTTAAATACAATTGTATTGAAAGCAGTTTATATAAGTGAACAACAACCTATCAACCCTTTTGGATTGATCTGTCATTGTAATTCATTGTTTTGATCAAAAGAAATGCAACAACAACAAAAGAGTCTGATTGATATCTCATTAAGTTCGATTGAGAACTCGGTATGCTCTATGTCAAATATATGACTCCCTATTATTGTATGCATGCAAGCAAACATATACGTCACGTTAAAAGAATTATCGTTCATATAGTGTATCACATGTTTTTATGGTGTTTGCTCAATGCCTGAAATTCTGTATATCGTCTCTATGCTGATAAATTCAGTAGAAAAACAACTATCACCATATAATCGATGTTGGTGTTCCAGTGTCATGCTACACAGCGAAACGCAAATGTGAAATTTTTCATACAAACAACAAACACTAAGATTTCAATTGTCTTATGGATAGTTTTTCTGGAGAAAAAATCACTCTATTGTTTAAGTTGATTATGTGAATTTAAATGCAAATATGCGTTTTTTATAACGCTACTCTTCAGCTACAACAATAACAAATAATATCGATGTGGCTTATAAAATTGCTTAAAAACTGTGTATAATGATTTTTTTACAAAATCCAAAAGAGCGGTCAAGAAATACCAAAATGGCAATTGTTTTTACAAGCCAATAAGAACATAAACCTGCATGCAAACATAGAAATTTACGCATGAACTAGAGATGATAAGATAAAAAGCATAAATGTATGTGGACGCATTCTAGCAGAGACAATTATTGTTGGAATCGAAACAAAGCAATTCACAAGCTTGGTAAACCATAAACTAGTCCATTTAAACCTTCAACTGAAATGCCATTCTATTGAGTATTTTTGTTTTTATATTTTCTTTTAATTGCATAACTTCACCCATCGTGGCGGTAACATGAGAACATTGTTCCGTAAACGATATGGAAATTGGCCTTATGAATTTTTCAAAACTGTACATTTATCGCTTTCGCTTGGCACTGAAAAAGTAAAAGAGAAATGGATGGCGTACCGCCAAAAAGATAAAATCAGTCTATTCTAGATAGACGCATGTCCATTGCTACTTCCTATGCGACTGATATCAATGACCGTCATATGAATAGTCGATTAATTTTTTTTTCACCAAACAGAATCGTTTGAGACAAATAATTCTGTTTATTTTTTTTTTATCTTCATTATTGTCTGAAATAGGGTGACAAAAACAACGGATTTGACGTTTTATATCATAATATGAAGTATGGTTTGGTCGCCAGTAAGGAGTTATCGGAGTTTTTCCGAGAGAAATCGAATATTGAAGAGACGAATTCGAAGTTGATGACGAAATTGGCAAATAAAGCCGGCTCAGGATGTGTACATGGGACTTTTGCACCAGTATGGGTTGTACTGAAATCTTCAGCCGAAAAACTATCATCATTGCATTTACAAATGGTGCACAAGATATCCGAATTGGTTAAAGATGTTAGCAAATACGCAGATGAATTGCATAAAAAGCACAAATCAGTGAAAGAAGAAGAAGCAAGCACATTGGAAGCAGTTCAAGCCATGCAAGCGTCTACTGCTGCTGTTCAAAAAGCCAAGGATTTATTTTCGAGTAAAATGCACGAACTAGAGAAAATACGCAAAGATGGATCGGCAAAGGAATTAGAAAAAGCTGAATCGAAATTACGAAAGCAACAAGAAGATTACAAACAATTACTCGAGAAACATAACCCAGTTAAAATGGAATTTGAACGACGGATGGGCATTACATGCAAGGTGAGTGACATTTTTTTTCGCCAAAAGACCATTATTCAAATAATAATTTCTGTTTATTCAATTCAGAGATTCCAAGATATAGAAGAAAATCATTTGAAACAAATGAAAGAATTTTTGTCAACATATATTGAGCTCTTGCAAAACAATCACGATATGGTTGGACAGGTGCACTCTGAATTCAAAAGACAATTTCTCGAAATGACTGTCGATAAATTACTCGAGCAATTTGTGTTAAGCAAATATACTGGCTTAGAGAAACCGGGTAAGTATTGGCTAAAAGACAAAATTAAATCGCATATGGAAAAATAAACTATGTCCATATTCGAGTTTTGAGTACATGTTGCCCGTTTCCATCACACTCAATCCCATTTTAAGCTTGTCACACCGCTGAACGATCCTTTACAAATGTACAGCAAAGTGAACCCAACAAATTGAATGTGCCAATAGATCGTGTCTATTTAATTCGTTGCTTCTTAAACGCATTAGCCGCAAAAGAATTGCATATGCTGAACTGTAACTTTAGTACTTGTAACTCTTTTGTGGCTTCAACCGTTCAGTCCATTCTATGTGCGATTTTAAGTTTTGTTTTAATTCGTTTCGTTTCGTTTTGCTGTAAATTATTCAACAATGAGTAACTTATTAAATAACCTGATCCTGCATGATTTACGTTTTCAACCATTTTCTTTTTGCTGTTTTTTTATTTATTTTTTTTTTCCGTTAACCGTTGGTTTTTGATGCCAAACTAACAGAGATAGTTGAGCTTGATTTAACACAATGGTCACCTAGCAATACAAGTTTAAATGCAACACAACCAAGTGCATCACAATCAATGGTCGGAGCATCAACAAATTCCGTTGCATCTGCCGGAAGTGGTATTGGTTCAATTCAGTTAACAAATGTTCAGCTTGAATACGCACCAACAGCATCACCAGAACTAAGTCTTACCAATACTGGAAGTAGTGGCGTATCTAATAATCAATCGATTTTAGGCATGGGAACTACGACAACAAAACGTGAACCATATCTTCGGAATTGGTTTATGTCATCGGGATCTTCACATTCAGCAAATGCTGCATCAAACATTCCATCGAATACACATACTGGCAATTCTGTTTCGGCAAATGCATCGCCGGCCGCTTCTTCATTGAATGCAATATCAACGGAATCAAGTGAAAGTAACTATCAAAAAATGAAACAATTCTCGTTACAGCAACTCAACATATCCGAAAATCAATTGCCTCTTGAAAATTCATCGTCTACTTCGTCCGTACCGAGTTCCCAACATCTCAGTTCAATCACAAATTCTAGTAAAAAAATTACCACAAATGGTGATAAAAATGGCCATAACAGCAACCAAATGAATAATAGTCATTCAGCTGATGCCAGTATCAAAGATGATCAACAGAAGCAGTCAACATCACAGTCAAAACCACAAAAATCTTCCCGCCGCACAACTTCACTACTTAACCTCTTCATGTCCAATTCTCAGGGTAATAATAACTAAACAAATCAAAAAAATCCCTATAATATTATTCATTTGAATCGTGGACAAAACAATAGACAACAGAATGATGCAATGTTCGAAAGTTCAATGTAGTTGATAAAAAGTGAAGCTTTTTCCAAGCATCTTTGTCTTGATTTCAAATTCAATTTTCAATTCATTTTTTTAACATTCACTTTTTAACTTTTTTTCATTGAATTTTATTTTTTTTTTTTCTTTGTTCGAGACCAAAACCTAACACTTCATTCGACGATCTAAACACATTAAATATTTATTCATTAGATGATTTTGTTATTCTAATATTATTCAATATTTAGTTTTAGACTAGTGCTATGTGTGCCTGACCCAGTAAAAGTGTTAAATTATAGCTTGCTTTCGCCCAATCATAATAATCATGAACAAGAATTTTGTGTTGGCACCATTTAAACAGCAAATTTGGTCATCGACAACAAACTAATAGTTCACACGAAACTATAAATCTCACTAATAGCACTTAATCATTGCTAAAACAAAGATAACAATGTTGCATTATTTGTTAATTGATTGTATTGTGAAATTAACTTGCTTTCGTATCCGAAAATGTTGCTTGTTCACAAGTTGTAAGCAAGAAGAATATAAAAAAATACATGTTTATTGCTACTAACTTTAAATCATTCGATTCAAAGCAGATGCATTTTTTTTTTTTAAACTAAATATTTGAATAAATTGGCATTGAAAGAATATTTCTATCGAAAAATTCCAATTGTTCTATGTGTGTGTTGCAGGGAGTCGTGAAAGTCGCGATAGTCGTGAGAGTCGCGGTAGCCGTGATTCAAATTCAATTGAAGTTCTATCAGCTCCATCAAGCCCAAGCGAACAACCAGAAAATCAAAATCAATCGAGTTCGCAAATCGGACGGAATCCACTCAGAAGTTCAAAATGTATGCATTGTACCAATTCGTTTAAACAGACATCTTTCACTAACACCGATATATCTGCTAAAAGACAATCACATACCGTCTTGAACCCATAATTTCTGTCTAATCATTTCACTGAAGTAAAATTGTATTGTTTGATTTTAAAATTGTTTGCTTTGTTGCTGGTTTTTCTTTCCTTTTATCACATTAGTATAATTTTCTTCGAAAAAAAAAAACTATTTCAACTAAAAAGTATTGAATTCGTCTTTTCAGAAAAAACTAAGAGGCGATCAATCATAGTATATGCATGCATAGTTTAAACAAAATAAAAATCGCTTTTTCAGAAATAGACAAATCAATTAAATTCTAATCAATAACAATAATCTCCATAAAATGTTGTATTTCAAAATTTCATTTTGGTTATTTAAATCAAAAAACCCGCCATTATCGTTTAGTTTGTGTTTGCCTGTTCAAAAATTATTATTTTTTTTTATTGACATCAGAGATTGGATAAAACTGTGTGGGCGGGAAGTATTTTTGTTTTTGTTATGTTGACGATTTTTTTTATTTTTTATTTTTGTTGTATGCTTTTTTTACTTAAATTTATTTTTTTTTTTCTTTTTCATATTCATTTGAAGCACTGAATATGCACAGCCGCTTTTGTCACGCAATTCATCAAAATGTAGAGAAAATAATTAAGTAAATTCTGAATTCAAATTTTGTAGAGATGAAATCTTTACATTTTGTATTTTGATTGCAATTTTTTCCATGCACGACACTCATTTTATTTTGAATGAGTAAGTGGTTTTAATAACATTTTTCCCTCTCACATTCCAAGTGAAGCGGTTTTTTTTTCGATTTAATTTCAATCAACAATTTTTATGAACGTTTTTGGATTGCTTTTGAAATGAAATACCAAATAGATACTTTTTATCAACTAGATTCTATAGCCAATTTTGATGCTGATATATAGATTTAGATAATATGAAAAAGAAAATTTTACTTGCCTTTGGCAAATAACTACTAGTTTTAGTTTGTGGTTGAATTGGTATTGTTATTTTCTTCCTTCTTTTTAAAATCGAAACTAAAATTTTCCGACCGTATTTTTGGCTTGGACAGTATTAAATAATCTTTTCAGTAGATCAATTTCTTGTATTTTAAACGAATTGACATAGAAAATGTCTCTTCCCTTATTATGTGAAGTTTCAGCAATTTTGCGAAGTGGCCGAAATAAAACGAAGTCTAAAAAACAGAAGAAGAAAAAAGATTCAAATGACGATACAATAAGTGGGGCTAGCGGTGTAGCTGACACAAACAGCGCTGTTGTGTAAGTGCATTAATTTGAATTTGAATAATATGATTATATAATATATATTAAACATTTTCGTTAAATCAGGGAAGAGAAGGAGGATGTGAATCAATGTGTTGATTCGAAACCACAAGCAATATCAATTCCAGCAAACAATACAGCTCCACCACAGACGCCAAACAACGAACATCAACCTGACGTTGATGAAGACGGTTATTGTATTCAACCGAAAGAACCCCTTTGGAATACTCAATGGTCGAAGAAAGGTAATTGGTTTGAAAAATTTATATTCAAACGAAATTCAGAGGTAATTTGACCATTAATGGCTCTTCTGTAGATTCGGATTCAGATAGTGATTCAGATAATGATGAGCGGGAACGAAAAATACATGTAGAAATTAAACCATTGAACAATGGATCGGCACCTATTTCAGCAAGTGTGGACGAATTGCGTGCAACTGTTGAAAATTTATCATTATCACCTCTTGGTGGAGCCTTATCGGTATGATAACGTTTCGAAAAAATGTTTCTTATTAACCAAACACAAACAGTTTCCTTTTCTTCTGCCAAGTTTTGGATCTGTTTTATAATTTGACACTGAGTTTATCTAACCCAATTGGATCTGGTTTAAAATCGGTTTGGTATTGGTGATCATTTAGCTTTTGTTTCCATCAAAAATACAATAGATAAAATGACAAATCCACACATTCATCTTGTACATGATTTTTATTTGCAATTATTACACAATGCACACGCACACGCACACAAACACATGCTTTGTGTATACATTTTTTTTGTATAGTAGATTCGTTGGCATTGTAAATATTTGATTTTAGTTTCAAAATTATGTTAATTGTTTTGTATGTTTTCTTTTTCCAATCGTTCATTGTCGTTCGCCTCAAAATTCTTCATTCCATCGAATGCGCTTGTGCAACATCGTCATCTTCATTCATCTACACACATCAACCGGTCATTTTATTTGTTCTGTCTATAGGGTCGACGCGATTCAAATGTCGAAACCAATACCATGCTTATGAAACGATCGCAATCTGTGTCACAACAAATTGGCGATAAGCCAAGTAATGATTTGCTTGGTCTTAATTTATTTCAGCATCACCAAAGTCCAGGCCAATCGAATTCATCAACACCAACGGCCTCACATCCATATGCCCCATTGCAAAGTCCTACACTTTCTGTATCAAATACATCGAGGTTCGAATTTCAATATTTCCTTATATTTTAGCTATTATTTAGCTATATTTATTGATTAAAATTATTTTGATTTTTAAAACAGATACACAGACTTAGGAGATATATTCTCGGAAATTGGTGATATAAGTGTATCAGCACCGCCTTCAGCTACATCTAATAAAATAAATTCAAGACAAATTCCTACACCAACATCGGCAAGTAGCATTGCCATACCACGTCCACCCTCTCGACGATCGGCAACTGACACAACTGGACGTGGTCGCGTAAGTCCGTCAAACATATCGCGTGCAGATAGCGTTGGAAGTTTAGAGTTTCGAACTGCTAGCATTGGATTTGGTTCATCACGTGGACCATCACCGCTAATAATTGGCATCACTGATACAATTCCATTGGCTGTTGCATTTCATGAAATTGTTCATGCATTTTTCAAGTTAGTTACTAAACAATTTTCCAATTTTAATTTGCAATATTCTGGCCGCTACATATCTATTTTTATATTCTGTATGTTACAGAGGAAGTGATGAGTCACGTTGTCAGGTGAAAATGTCTGGAGATTTTCATATTTCATTCCCTGCTGGAATTGTGAGTGCATTCGCAAACAATCCAAATCCACCACAGTTAGGCTTTCGCATAAAAAATATACAGAATCTAGAAAACCTGCTGCCAAATAAGCAATTGGTAACAATGTAAGCACTGAAATATAATTTTATCGCACGCCTATATTATATAATACGATATTGCTTCTCCTTTCAGTGACAAATTGCAATCGACAAGTTTTAGCACACTGCTTGAGTTCAATATGTCCGCACTAACAAATCTATTGCGACGTCAATCAGAACAAAATCCGACCGCTTCCTACTTTAATGTAGACATTTTGAAATACCAAATCAAAGCAAAGTCGGGCGCATCGTCTTGTCCATTCCAAATTGTATCTTATTGGAAATGTGAACCAATGCATACGGACATAAAAATTGATTACAAGTACAATAATCATGCGATGGCCGCAGCATCACCATTGTTAAATGTTGCCTTATCTGTTCCGGTTGACGGTGGTGTTAAAAATGTACAATCAAAACCACATTCGGCTTGGTTGGGGGAGTCAAATCGTTTGGTTTGGAATTTCACAGATATTTCACAACACTCGGACAATAGTGGTGTTGGTACATTACGCGCACGTTTAGAAGTATCGAATGGTCCATCGACACCATCCCTCATTAGTACACAATTCAATTGTGAAGGTACAACGCTATCTGGAATTGAATTTGAACTTGTGGGCAGTGGTTATCGATTGTCTTTAGTTAAAAGACGCTTTGTTTCTGGTAAATTATTCCTTTTTAAAATTTTTTTGGCTCCATAAATGAAAATGTATTTTTTTTCTTTTAAATTTTAGGGAAGTATATATGCGAGGGAGATGGTATTCGAAGTATTACAACGCCAACACCTCCAAATGCAAGTTCACCAAATCCATATAGTCGAGCCTCTTAGAGTGATGGTCTCATCGATAGTCCAAATCGCATTTTCCGAATCTAACATTCTGATTTTTATGTTCAAAATAATGGCAAAAACATAATTGGTTTTAGCTTTACTGTTGCTATAAATGTAAAGAAGCGTTATACAAATTATAATTAATGTCTAAACATACATTTGCCGCCCAGTATGTCCTTTACGTATTCAAACGTCGATTTCATTTTATATCATAAATGTAGAAAAAAATATGTATAATTTTGTTGAAATGTTTGTCTTTTTTCTTTGAATTATCTGTAGTTGAAAAACGGCAAATTAAAAGTCTATAAATAATTGAAAAAAAAAAAAAAAAAAAACAAAAAACAAAAACGATTCATATGAAATCATATTCAATTAACCTTATATTAATTATTGATTTAATCTGTACAATTCTAATCTTTTTAATGCAAAAAAGCAGATTTATAAGAACAAAATAAGTTGTTTGCAAAACCTACAAAAATAATTTAGTTATATATTATTTGATGTAGTAGAAACAATTAAAAGATATAAAAAAAAAAAATAATGGAAAATGATTTTGCAATTTTTGGATTTGAGAATTGAAAATTTAATATCAATAATTAAATCAGACCAGTTCTATTGGGAATACATTTCTGGAAAGTGATGACATCTGTCAAATGTCAAATATACTTTGAGGTTAGGTAGCATAACATTATAAACGAGAAAACAATCAAATTTACATTATTTCAATTGCGAATCGAATCAATATTCAAAATAAAGAATTCGGCAAGAAATTGTGATAGATTCAGAAGCCAAAATGTGCCCAGCAACAACGCAGAAAGCATTTGCTCATTCAGAAGCATACAAAATAAATGGTGTTCATACCGAAATACTGTTGCACAAATTCACAAATAGATATTTGATTATCATCACACAGTACGAGAAACTGAACAATGTGTTTATCGCTTGTAATGATATCGCACTCTCTGGAGTCATAAAAAATCGTTCAATAAATGTTAAACATCAATTTGGAATGACGACAGATGAGATTGAGTGCGGCATACGATTTTTATTGACAAACATGGAAATTCCAAACTTCGATAAAGATATGGAAGTTGTTATTTGTTTAGGTTTGAAGGAATACAATGGAAAGATATTAAAACAAATGACAAACGTTTTAAGTCGTCTGGGGCAAACAAGTTAGGTAAGTAATTCCAAAAATCCTTCAAAATTATTGATAATACCAACGATCATTAACTGTTTTACACATCCTACAGATAAAACAAATAAAAAACAACAATTCAACTCAAGGTCAACATAATTGGGCGCTCGGTCTATTCCATCAAACTCATGGCCATGGTTCATGAGACAAAAAAAAAAAATGTTAATTTTTTTGAATTATCTGATATAATCCAAAATAAAAAATGCAAATGTATGCAAATTTTCTGGCTTCCGTAGAGATTTTAATTTTATTTCATTATTTCCTCTCGCATATGTTTTACTTACGAATTACTTTTAACAAACAGCGATACGATTGAAATAAATATTTTCCAATGAATATTGTGTCATTGTTTGGCGTGTATTTCAAACAAATCATTAATCAATCAGATTTTCTTCTAAGATATGTATATCACATTAGCTATCATACATAATTTAATTTAATCGCTTATGTCTTATATAAAAAGAGAACTTTTATTTGACTGAATATCAAAACCGATTTTACTGTTGAACTATTTGGTTATTCTAAACGACAATGTTTAAGGTAATTTCCATTTGGTATTTGTTTAATATATTTGGTAAAATTATTTGAATTGTTGAAACAGTTGCGAGTTATCATCGTTTTATTAATGCTAATTGCGGTTGCATATTCACAAAGATTCGGACGAAGACGGTTCAGAGGTAAGAATGGGTTGAAAATTTAGGAAAAGAAGAACCTAAAATCCTTACTAAATTTTAGGTGGCTATGGTATACCCGCATATGTACCCGTTTATCCAGTTGTACCCGCTTATCCTGTTGCTCCGTTTGGTCGAAGATTCTTTGGTTAAAATAAATATAATTTGCAAACAAAAATCGAATGCCTTAAAATATTTCTTTTCTTAGAATTATATTATCATTATTACATTTTATGTTAAGTTTTATTTTAAAAAATCTAATGAATAAATATTGATTTTTTTAATATATTGACACATTTTTTCAACTTTTGATTCCCATTTATGAAGTAACTTTATTTGTATTTCAATTATATTTTTTTCCAATGTAACGACGACTTTATTTCATGGGAAATTGTATGGGCCCCTCCCTAGCGTTTGCCTTTGAGTCTCCCTTTGATGACTGACCAGACGTTTTTGATCGGATTGCGTTACAGAGACAACTCTTGTGTTTTGGATCGTTGTCCTCTAACAGCAACCATTTTGAATTCTCGTTGCCATAGAACTTCTTAGCGGTAGGTAATAGTGTCGATTTGTACAGAGCGCACATCCTCTCTGCGTTTAGTATGCTTGTGAACACTGTCAATTTGCCAAAACTGGCTTCACAGAAGGATCCATAAACATGGACTCTCTGAGGGTGTTTAACAGTACGAACGACCACTCTATTTTCGGCTGTAGACCAGGCATGAGTTGTGTTATTCACCAGCCAAAAACAGAATTCATCTGTATATACCACCTTGCTCCAGTCAGTCGTTAAATTTTCAGTTACCCAACTCAATCGTTTTTCGATGTGAATTTTTGACAAAAGTGTTTTTTTGATTGTGGGACGAACCGCTGCGGCATGCAATCTTCCCTGGACAGTCGACCTTGAAACCTCAATTCCAAGTTTCGATAGCCGTTCGACGCTTTGAGAAATCGAAATACCTGGATTTTTATCGAACAACTTGACTATGCGCTTATCCTATTTGGACGTGGATGCTCGGTTTGGCTGCACATTGTGCTGATCATTCACATTTTTTTCACGTTTGTATTGTTCAGTCCACTTTTGGACGAATGAAACTGACTTTTTAATTTGTCTAGCGGTCACAGAAACTGATAATTTTGGTCCGCGGGAATGAAAATGCAAGAAAACCGCTTCAAAACGTTTTGTAAAGTGTTCCAAATTCATTTAATTCAATACAAACAATGCAAATGAATGACATCTGCCAAATGTCATCTCCGCCCAAGCTTAGGACCATATCTGGCCACACCAAAAATCTTTTTTTGATATTTGAATATTTTCGCGGTTTTTTGATTAACTTTGTCAAATGAAACGCACTGTATAACACTTGGATATTTTGGTGAAGTTTGATATTTATTATGATAAGCAGCGTCGTTGGATTCACGTTTCATAATTTGACGTTCTTTTTTATTTTTGTAACTAAAACATGAAAAAAGTGGAAATAATGAATTAAATTCCTAGAAAAGTGTTCTTTTAACGAAAAAAGAAAACCAAAAAAAAGAAATCAAAAAATAAATGAATACATACTTAATAATTGCATTTGAACGTGGTTGATTTAGCATCCATGCCCGGCAAATAGGATACAGTGAGGTGTTTTCGGTGTATTTAGCGAGATCAACGCAACGATCAAATAATTTCATAATGAAACTATGTTGAACTTGTGGCTGTGGTGGCGGTGAAGGATCTCTTTACACGTTTTGATGG
The DNA here is from genome assembly GCA_029041755.1 of Resseliella maxima. Taxonomy (NCBI): domain Eukaryota; kingdom Metazoa; phylum Arthropoda; class Insecta; order Diptera; family Cecidomyiidae; genus Resseliella; species Resseliella maxima. The sequence continues at coordinate 1,585,998 of JAQOWM010000192.1, forward strand.
TCGACCACGGCTTTGTTTACTCGCATCCAAATCCTCATCATCTTCATTCACATTTGCTATTTCTTGTAATGCACCCTTCAAGCGGCCACGAGCCACAACTACTGTTGCTTCAAAATAGAATTCAACAACAATTTAACAATCTTTCGAATATGTGCTTCTGTTTTTCCATTTTTTCTCTTTTTTCTTTTTTCTTTTGCCAATCACTTACCACGTCGTTTTGACATTTTTCAATTGATTGCAGATTGAATATTTTCGACACAATATATATAGAATGAAATTTAATTGAAACCCCTAAATGATTTTTTTTTTTTAACTAATACTGATTCCGTCTGTTACTAATCTTCAAATTTTCTAATTGAGTGAACATCATTCATGTTTTGACAAACCAAATCATTTTACAGCACTAATACTAATGCAGCATGTGACATACAACGCCAATCGATTATGTGAAAGTGCTTGACAATTCTATTAGATGGCACGAGTTTGCTATGATTTCTTTATAGGCTTTTTAACATAGAACGAATTTAGTTACAATGTTGAAGCACATTGAAGTTTCATTGGAATATTTCAAGATTTAATTTCATTTTTCTTAAATTCAAGATTCAATTATAATAGTTATTTCGTTTTCATAGTTCTCCCTTTAACTGGATTTTATAAAGAAAACTGAATTTTTTGAAGAAAACTCAATTTTCATGAGAAAACTGAACATTCGGGCTTGAACTGTGTTCTGAAATAACATGAGAAAAATCACAATGGCTAGGCGATGAGAAATTACAATGAAATAATTGGTCCGCAATCATAATCTAAGTGAACGTTTTCACAAGCAAAATGTGTGTTTGAAACTTGTCTCGGAATTGTATCTTACAGCAGATTCAACTAACATTCGAGTTTTCGGAGTCGAAAGTTTCTATGCGAAACAGTTGGATTTGATTTGAATGAAACATGCATTTTGAAGGACCGCTTGGTTACTTTTTCATTCATTCATTTTAATCATTTTTATTCATATTTTTGTGAATATTATCAGAATGGGTTGAAAAAAAGTGGGAAAGAAACGAAAATATTCCATGCTACGGAAAAGTGAACTTCCAAAGAAAATTATTAATTATTTATGGAAAATATTTCTTGGTCATCAGTATCGAACAAATTGATACCAGTATCAATGAGACGCACGTGCCATTTTCATTGAATGAAACACCAGTCACTTCGTCAAAATGCGTAAATATTAATCTTATATCAATGTTTGCGATCGAGCCAGGTTTCAATTCATCGAGTTTACCGGCTGTCTTCAGTCTCCTTAGTATCATATCACGATTAACCAATTACAATTTTTATAATATCATCTGTTTTGAATAGTACACTAGTTTTGTAAATTCAGTACTAGAAAATTTCCGATTTTTATTGTTTGCAAAGAAATAGAGAAGTTCATTCCTATTGAATACAGTGTGCATTGTTTACATGTGAACTTTGATTGATGCGAAGGTTGCATTTAGTTCCCCTTTTGCCTTCATCTCTCGTATAAAAAATGCACTGTATTTACAATTATATGTCAATTTTTTAGAAGAATTGACCACTATTTTCGTCAGATTTTTTTTTTTTTCATTTCTTAGTTAAATAAATCACAACAATTAAAATAACACTAAAATCTGCCATATTGAAAAAAAAAGTATATTTTTCCGCATAGCGCGAATAAAACCACGGATAAATTAATCCGCCCAATTAAAATGTGTGAAGATAATAATTTAGTGGAGCTGTGCTCAAGAAAAAAATATTTTGTTCTGAGGCTTGGTCTATCAAGTTTGCCACAATTTGGATATTCCTTAAGAGGAGAAAGGTAATTTTTCAAGTTCAACACGAATAAAATAACTAGAAAAATATTCTTAATTAAAATAATCATTAAAAGTGTAATTTTACCATTTGGTATGAACCAATTGAAACTTTATTAAATTTCTTCGAACAATTTAATTTGAATAACAATTTTCATCCAATAAACAATTCAAAATGGTAATGTGTCAACAAGTACGTTTCAAAGAACCACACATATTTTGGAGTTTATTTTTCAATGCGGCTTTGCTTACAAAAACACAAAAATGTTCTTGTTTCTTTTACCCCACATGTTTAGCCAAGCAGTATCAATGTAAGAATTAAAGAAATATTTAAAAGCTTCTTTGGTGAAAATCCACAAATATTCAAATTAAATGTCATTTAATCTCAATTTTAACATATCAGTGTAACTGAAATATAAAAATATATCAAGTAAATGTTTGAAGCAAATTATATTCAACGTAAAAAACTGCTAATTGGAAATCCCCTGAACAATATATTTTATATTAATAATAGCCACTACTAATATCTTCATAGTAATGTTGTTTATATTTACAACAATAACAACAACAACAATCATTTATAGACCATTAATGCCCTACAGCGTCTGGTCTGTCTTGAAATGGTAGCCCTCTAACAATTCTTCTCCAAGTTGTTTATATTGAAAAAAAAAAAAGAAGTTTGGAATTTATTTTAATCTAGATCCAATAAATTTAGTATAAAAGGGTTAGACACAAAATTTATTCCAATCAGTTATCTTTTAAAATTGAACAAGAACAAACTAATTTTTTTAATTAAACATTTTTCACCCATTTTTTTCCTGAATATTTCTACATAGTATATTTTGTATAGCATCCTCTGCGTGCTTTTCCTGATCTATATATGGGGAGTTTCGGCAGCACCTGAGCCAAAGTGTAAGTTTGAATTATTTGTGTTATTGTTCATAATAAATATTAAATATAAACATTTTTTGTTATCTATGCACAGTCGGATTACCATTTATCGGTCCAGGATTTGGTGGAAGTCCATTTGGTTTTGGTGGTGGAAGAGGGTATAGACACCGTCATCATCATCATCGTTGCGGTCAGCACCGCTATTATCATCATGGATATTATGGCTAAACGTATGCCAATGAAGTGAATTGTAATACTTTTTTGAGTTTTCATAAATTAATAAATTAATCCTTGACAAAAAAAATTGCATTTTATCGTCACCCGAGTTCGGTATATAAACATCTAGTCTTAATATAGTCTGATACTTTCTATTCATAAATCTAATGTTAAAAACTAGGACCAAAATTCAATTTTTCCCCATATTACATATGAATTTTCCCCCGGGATTCACAGAGAATGCATCTGCTATATTGTACCTTGGGAATCGTATAAAGAAATTCATAAGAAAATAGAATGTCACAATCAAATTTCTCTTAAAATTTTTTCATCTGAGTTATCTCATTCACGTATCTCATGATTCACAATTTGTTTACACAAAATAATTTTGATGTTGCTTACTTCCGATTATTTATTTGCGGTTTTCCTTACTTGTTAAACTTGGCTATTTCACAAATGGATTAATTGATTGTATAAATTACTTTATTAATTTTATGTAGCATTCAAATATAAATATTTACGATTCAAAACACTTAAATGGATCAAAGACTTTTCAAATAGAATGTTCAAGATACAAGAATACCCTTATGGAATGTTTGCAATGGGAACATTTTTTGTTTTACTGATTTTCCACTGATGAATAGAAAAAAATTATTAATAAATCTTTGGAGATTGTATTCTGTCTTAATTTCCACGACAGAGGAAAAAATATGGAAAAGATAGGAATTAATAACATATAAAAATAAGGAAATATGATTCAATTAGATTCTTTTTCTTCACCAGAAATTGCTGTAAGAATCATGTATTTGTTATGATTTACAAAATATCTTATTTATTATTTGATTAACACTATCACAGCAATAGCAGGCGTTGTTTATAATCTTCATGAATAGTTCCGGCTATTCAATCAAAACATGAGATCTCAATAACAATTTAGACGAATCATAATAAACAGACACATTAAAAAACTTATCATAATGGTTCAATTATTGTCCTTCATTTTGTAGAGTATTCGAATTTAAATTTTTGTTCTGATATGTTTTTTGTTTTAAATGGAAATTAAATATAAAGAAATTAAATGACTTTAGACGAAGAATTATTTAGTTTTGTAAACGGACATTCAACATAATTCTTCACAAAAATTAATTAGACGTACATTTAATTTACGGAAGTTCATGTTCAAAGTGATAATAATGGGCTGAAATGTTTGATTTAAAGTATGGAAATTCGACCTGATAGTAACTATCGGCAGTGTGTCGCTTGTCAGATAATGGAACAGATTTGTTTTCGTGTAATATTCTCATTATTTTGATGCTTCAATCAATCCAAGTTCAATGTATTTTACTTTAATCATGACTGTGTACTTGTTTGATATTTCACTGGTTTGTTTTATATAATACAATTTTGATAAACAAAAAACGTTTTTTAGGTGTTGTGTTAACATATAGTATTTAGCCAAAATTGAATGAAATTAAAATCACAAAACTTTTATCAACAAAAGCTAACGTTCAAGCATTTAGAATAAAAACTGAATTTGAACTGAGAAACGTATATAAACGGCAAATCTACAATCATATGATTCAATTAGATTCTGTTTCATTTCAAAACAGTGTTTCTGGTGAAACTTTTGTTTTTAAAAATGTTCAAGGTATTTAATAGCATTTGTGTTTTCAATTAAACAGAGTTTATGTATCTTTAAATTCAATTTAATTGCATTTCTATATTTTCAGTTTATACTGTTGTTCTTCATTGCCATGTTGGCTCAAATTAACGCTGCCCCAGTAGCAGAACCCCAATTAGGTAAAAAAATATTTCGAATTATACATTAAAAATTATTGCTATAATTATTTACTTTCATTTTGTAGGTTTTCATGATCCATTCCACTATCATCATCATGCCCATTTTGGTAAGATCTTTATTTTTGATGAAACAAAATAAATCAATGAGTAATTGCTTTTATTTTTATTAGGATATCCAAGTCTAGGTCTAAGTGCAGGACTAGGTCAAAATGGTCATTATTATGAGCATGAGCATCATGAGCAACATTTTAATGCCCCAACTCAAACATTTGTCGCTGCTCCAATTGTTCACGCTGCCCCCATTATTGCTCAACCAGGTATTTCTTTTTTATACGGTTCTCAAATATGAATACAATAGAATATTTTAATTTTTTTCAGTTGTTGGCGGTTATCCGATTGCCGTTTACGGTTAAATGTGATTTCAGAAGGACAAATTGTACATTCATTCAAGGAGATAATTTGTAAATAATGATTTGTAGACTAAATAAAATGAATAAAGGAACGCGTATAATCACAATTTTTATTTAATCAGCTTTATTTAAAATTGCTTTTAAATGTACAGGTACATACTTATTTCTCATCTTTGAATAAGCAAAAAATTAGAAATTATTATGTGGAACGAATGGTTCATCATTGGATAGGATTTGTTTTTCGGACGTCGATTCAAATAGTGCACGTTGAGCTTCTAGTTCAGCACCAATGCGTTGATGATCTTGTGCAATTTTTTCAAATAGTGTTTGGTGTCTTTCCTTAGCTCTTGCAACTGCAGCACTATCTGATGGCACAATTATATTGCCCTGCAGATAAAAAAATTCATACATATTAAAGCATTTTTCTTATATTAAAAAAACCAAATGAATCTATTTTACATTTGCATTTTGCTCTGCAATTCGATTATATTGTTCGAAATGTCTTATCGTAGCTTGTTTTACGGCTTCGGATTGTCGAGGTTCTTCACTTTGATGGCTCAAAACTGGGTGAAAACCGTCTTTGTCTGCGACATATTCGACTGAACGAATTTCATTTCTTGGATCAATATACGAGAAAGCGCCTCTCACAACACCACTTCCATCAGATATTTCACTATGTGTTCGATCAACATGGCCACTAAAACGTCCAGCTTGATAACTGAATTCATATGGATGTGGTGGTGGTGGTAATGTTGTTGTGGATTTTGAATCATCGTAATAGTGGGCATTTGTTAAGTGAGATACATCAGCTGATGAAAGTGATGCACTTATCACTAAAAGCTATAACATTAAGCAAAGATTTATTTGGAATAAATCTTATCAACACTAAATTTTGATACATAAATGAAGGTGATGAAATTGAACGTTATTCAGAATAAATAAAACCGGAATAGCATGATGTCACAAATCAATGAAATACGATTCGCTGAATCAATGAAGTAATCTCTATTTTTCCAAGCTGTTCATTATAAAGTTATTGATAGGAATTTGTTCGATGAAACTGGTTTTCTAATATGTTATTGTTGTTGCTGTTGATTTCATTATCAGCGTTACTCACATTGTATATTTTTGGCAATCAAAACTTGATCATTTTTACGTATGAACAATTTAAAACGAAAGAGATTTCTAGAAGTGAAATTTGAAGGTCATAATAATATGTATGATACACTTATTAAAATCAAAATAATAACCAAATTAACGAAATAAACATGATCTGTATGGTGTGGATTTGTTTTATTTCGTTTCAATTTATCAAAACCATAATTTTTAGAGCATTAATTTGTAAATGAAAAATTGACACACATTGAAAAAGTATTCATCAAATATTTTATGTTAATTTAAATGTTAAACATTACGGTCTTAAAATTTTATTTTGCCAAGTATTACGCATTTTGAACATACGTTTGCTATTCGTTTCTACCATTTGTTACAGAGCCATTTTAGCTAAAAAAATCACGTATATTTTCCATAATTTATAATTCAAGTTACATAACGCCTAACAAAATTAACACCAATTTATTTGACATTTTCAGCATTCCTTGGAAAGTGCTAAACTGAATTGCATCATTATCAACAGAATGAATTTTAATTAAAATATCTATAAAATAATATATACTCACAATAGCAACGATTCCCTTCATTTTCTCAAAAAGTTTGTTTTCGCTGAATTCCAGATAAATTTCAACTGTTGTGCTTGCAAATGTTAAGAATACACTGATGAACATTTCAATGCGGTATGCGGTTCTCGTATCGATTTATCTCTTTTTTCCTCCTTTCTTGTTTTTGCGATTGATATGTGTTTTTACATCAACATGTACCAAAGTGGTTAACGATATACAAAACATCCAACATCCAAATGCAGAGTGAATGGAAGCGTCACTTGACGCATGTTGAAAGTAGTGGGCAATTGCATTAAAATTTGTTATTTATTCATCTATGGTAATAGTAGTGTTACGAACGTTATTAAAGTGTATTTTTCCATTTTTTCATTAGGAATATTTATACATTGTTCATAAAATATTGTAAAATAATTATTTTAATTGTATCTACTTTTTATCTCTTTCTAACAGCATCAATACGTTTCATTTGTTTTAACTTTTTCATATGATTCAAGTTAAACAATTTCGCCAGAAACTATACTATATCGAAACTCATCAACTGAGTTTCATTTGATTTGTAACCATTTAAATGAATTTTCACAGTCGAATACTCTCGAAAGATATATTACAGTTTAATTATTATTACAACTAAACAATCAGTCTATTTCAATTACCTACTGTATGAATAAGAATTTTGCGACGTGAAAATACAACACATCCGTTTGTCGCATTATTTCTATTCAACAGCAAAAATTTATGTAAAACTAAAATTGTTATTTTAATTATTTTTCTTCATGAATTTATCACCTGATCTGGTTGTGCATATTTTTAATGAGCAGTTTGATGAAAACTCAAGAGTTTTTTTTTTGGTATATTGATATGAAATTACAGTTCTGCAGTGTGGTGTATTGCAGTTTTTGGGTTTCGAATCTAAAGTGTGAATTTAAAGCATAAAACCAATGTTGGCGTATAATTAAATTTTATCTAACTTTTCCACAAACAGTTATCGCTGCAATTGATTACGAGAAAAGTATTATGATCAATTCAAAAATTAGAATGCATTTTTTTTCACTATAACTTTAGTAACACTTCGAAGAATCTTTTTACCCAATTTTTATTAGACATTTCAAGCGGCTATGATTAAAGGTATCATTATTAGTTATTCTATTTTATTTGAAGAATTTTTTCAATTTTTGATTAATGCTTATATTCTGTTCATATGTGTATCTTTCTCTATGTTTGAGTTGTGGGAGTATTTGATAACTTGAATACATCGAACCGAAAAGTAAGTCTTTCGAATGGCAAGCTTTGTTTATTGCTTAGTACACATATGGAAATTATTTTACGTATACCATTTGATGTGACGATTTATTCCATTAATTTTGTTTTAATGAAGCGAAATTCAATTTTTAAATTCAATTTAAGAGTATAATTTTAATGCATCAGATACCGTTCAAAGCAAAACACGTGACGTAATTTATTTATTTGCAATAAATTTATTCGGTAACGTTCAATTGCCTTGGGATCGAATTGCATGTCAATTATGCTCATTTCATTAAATCTAATAATGTGCTCAGCTGACGTAAAATTCCAATTAGAAAATTTCATTCATTTTAATTTTGAGCTACTAAAACACACAATCAACTAAAATGAAATTGAAAGCTGACATATTTTAAAAAAACATAAACTATTTTGCATATGCAAAAAACCAATGGATTTTCCGTTGGAGGTTTTTAATATTGATAGGGAATCATTCTCCATGTGGTACTGATTCAATAATTGAAAATAGTATACAACTTAAGTAGCATTATACAAATCAGAATTTAATACCGTTTTTCCCTTTAAATATCCCAACTAATAATTGGTAATCCAAATACCTACAATTCCGAGTGCACAGTTATGGTTGGATGTGGGCAAACATTTGACCGTAGATACATTCATTTTTTTCGTTGAAAATAGATGAAATTAAGGTGTAGTCCCAAAAATTAAATGGAGAGAGAGAGAGGGTTTATATATTTCTAAATTTTATGAGAATTTTTGCATTTTATACAAAATAATAATCGATTTTTTTTTTTTGAAAGCATTTTCGCTTTTCCAGTAATTGATTCAATTTATTTTGTTCATATACTTCAACAGAATCTGTTTAAAGCTCCCATAATAATCGTCAGATTCAAGAAATCGAAATGTTTTTTATAAGTTTCGCAACCTTCGAATCGCATTTTATTATTTTCAGCAGAAGTTTCATTTCAAATTTATTTATTTATTTGTTTATGCATTTACATTTTGAGTAAATTATATGTGGACAATTTTTTTTCTACCATCAAACTTTGCGAATTATCTATTTGCATTAAAACGTTACTTGCCTGTAATTGTCATGCTTTATCGTCATTAAAATACTTTAGTTTTTGTTTGTGATTTAGCATTCTGTTAGCATCCCAAATACAGAATGTGTATTCGGAGAATGTTTTGCTGTTTAATGGCAACCACGCCTTTTCACTGTTTATACATTTTCCACATCAACAACAGATATTTTGTGTCTGTAGATAATTTATGATTTGTGATTGTCATATTTATTTGTGAAGTGGGTTTCATTTGTTTTATCTCTCTCCACAAAGTCTATCCTACTTTCTCTGTTGGATCTATTTATTTTTTTCTCTACAAATGTTGGATATGATATGGTCCAGCGAATCCACTTTCAATAAAAAAATGTCTTGAAAAGGGAAAAATGAAATAATTGCTCGTTAGTATTCGGCTGAATAAAATGTTTCTTTTTACTTCCAATTATATTATCGCTTGAGTCATTCGAAAAATGCTCACCTCTGAAAGAAAGTATTTCATAAATCTTTCATGATCTTCATGAAAAAAACTCTTTAGAAAAAAATCTATCTTCTGGTTAAAATCGCTGAAGAAAAAGGGAAAACATTGAATACAACCACATTTTTGTGGTTTTCTATGTAAAAGTGTTGAGAGCATTTACTCAATTTTCTATGGAAAAGTATACATTTGCATGTGACCAAAATGCATTTGGAATTTCAATTGTTAGACGTGGAATAGTTTTCAATACAATGGTGCTGCGATGCAAAGGATCGGTTTCTCGATGGGCTGCAATTCCAAGCTTTGAAATAACAAACAGTTACCGAAATTCCAAAATGTTTGTTACACCTAACAACAATAAAACCGCATAAATCACAGCCTGAGTTCAACAATAAACAATTACCACCGACAAAATCGTTATTACTGTTAGCCATATTTTTACCGAATGCAAGTGATTGTTATTTGTATGCACAGTGCACACACACAATCACCACAATTACATGCACATAAATTTTAGGACTAAACGAATTTCCCCAGTATTTTGTTCATATCGACACAATACAATAGTTGCTATGGACTTATTACATCTACATGTTGAATCGGTATATGTCTGATTCTCGAAAAGTTGAAAGTTCACAATTGTTTGTCGTCATAGGCTTACCATTATTCTACTAAACAAGGCAATGCTCCATAGCCATAGGTTTTTGGAATTTACATGTGATTTGTTGCCGTTGAATGGTTTTTGGGTTCTTCATTGGAAGGAGAATAGTTTATTGAAGCGCATTGTCCGACCACATTATACGGGATACATTCACACCATTGTACACAATTCAAATACTTTACATCCTCAGCCAAAAAAGACGGAACGAATGTTATTCCACTCACTTACCCATAACCATGGTTCAATGTCGCGCCATCGTTACGAACTGTGCAATGGCTTATGAAACTATGTTTTTGACAGTTTCATGCAAAAAAAAAAAAAGAAAATCGAGCGACAAAAACGACAATAAACGACACTTTTTATACACGAATTCAGCTGAAAAGGAGCTTACTCACAATTTGTCTTTTTATTATTTGGTCGATTTCATATTCTCTGGAGTTCTACAGTTTAAGACTTTGAATTTGTTTCTGTTTCTATTTTAATTTGATTTCAAATGCACTGGAATTGTATTGCCCAACGAAGCATTAAAGAAAATCTTGATCCACATGTGTATGAGACTCACACTGTGTGCAATGTACATTGCACGCTTCTATAATCAATTATTAGCTTTATTTGACTATACGGTGTAAGTTGGTTCATTGGTGAAATGAGATTGAATGAAATCTAGAGAAAATTCAATGGAGTGACAAGTCAAATGCAGTCTCGGTCCATATAAAATATAACGAATATTTGAGGTCGTATAACGGTAGCCAAAATATAAAATGAAGCTAAATAAATTTGGATTTAATCGTCCTTACTATTAAAATAATCCAAGGTTTATGACATTTTCATTTCGAGTATTGAGTCGATGGTAGAATATTGAGTCAGTAGTTTTTATTCTTATTTTATATTCCAAGTACCATTTCAAGTGTTAATTTCGTTTCGCGTGCATAAAAATATAATTTTCAAAACAAAACTTCGCAATTTGCAAATATGTTCAAATTTCATTACCGATTTAAATTCCACATTTTCCCGATAAATGAAAAATGAAAATAATTTGCATTCTGCTGATTTTTCACGTATTCTTCCAGCCAATTGGCTTTCCCATACATTGCATTTGAGAATGGTTGTGGCATACCATTTGAATGGATCGAAGGATATCGAGTAACACATATGACACGTAGGATGCGAGCATATCACATATTAATGCAATATTTCCGATTCATTTTCATTGAACGACACGGTGTCAAGTAAAAAAAAAGGAGAACGAAAGGCAATGAAAACCGTAGAATGAGAAACGAAGAAAAAGAGCGAGAGAGTCAAGTAATGTTGCTGTGGTTTACGATGTCAAGCAATTTTGTGGTTCTGCAGTTGATAGCTATTCAATTATAGTCAATGCATGAGCGAATTTTAAGCATAACATATCATATAATGTGTTCATAACAGTTCAGCCAAACAAGTCATTTTTTCCTGCTTCAGTTTCGACCTTTTGCCTTTTCTTATTCACATAACATATTAGTTGAGCAGCATTTGCGGAGGAGCGTGTACAAAATATTGGTTCGGGAATGTACGTTGACATTTATCATAAATAAGAATATAAGAGCGTTTATGTGGTAACAATTTTTCAGTCGTGTATATAAATTTAATTATTTCCTTTTTGTTAGTCATTGAGCTAGATTGTGTAGTGAACTCACTCCCGCCGATTGAATTTCAAGAAAGGAAATATCGCTCGAAGTAAGATATCAAAATATCAATAGGACTTCTTCGCCGATGAAAGGAATTATATCCGTATTAAATTCCAAACTGTTCCCAAACTTCCGTTGATGCGCACTAGAAAAACGCGGTTTTGCACGCTCAATTTCCCATCGAACAAAGGACGAACTAACGTCAACAAATAAGAATAGTTTTTGGTTTCGAAAAACAAACAACGAATCCAAGTCAAGAACGCAGAAGTATTTCAACATTTTTTTTTGTCTTCTTCTCTGTTTTGTATGATGTTTACATTGTCACGTCGCATAACAGTGTGTATTTTGCAAAGTATTCAACACCATTAATTCCACGCAAATGACGAATTTATTCATTTTTTTCTGTAAATGGATATGATATGCTTTCGGTGTAGGATTTTATCATCAGCGAACTCGTGTCGGTCGTTTTGTTTGTATTTGCTCGTATGTACGTTGCAAATGAATGCCGTTTATCTCACCATTTCCATGCGAATGAATTTCAATGCTATTGTTAACTCATCTGCAAGTAATTATATCTCCATTCCTTGCACGTTCGTGCATGATTCATGGACTTTCTTTGTCCAATTCTCTCTCCACCACTTCTCCTTTTTTCTTTCAGCTTACTCTGCTTTTTCATTCATCTATTGAAGATTTCGTAGACAATTTGATTCATAGATAATCCAAAATCTTACATATATTTAAGGGATTTTTCAACTTGAATATAACCACAATGGTACAAATAAACAAATTTAAATCAATGGCAAAAACTACACCTGTTTTTGTCAACTCTAGTTATTAGTGTTGGTGTTGGTGTTGGTGTTGGTGTTTTTGTTTTGTTGCTGTTTAATAAATGGCGATAATTTGCTTTAATACGTTCTGTTGTTCAGTCGTTCGTGCAGTCATTTTTATGTGATTGAAGAGATAATTCTTCTGTCTGAATCGCTATTTTCACCGTAGCCAAAATCAACTTCACAATCACCACTTGTTTGGTGCACGCACATAATTCAATTATTTTACATAAATCTGTTACATGCACTGGTTTGTTCGACCATCATATATTATTTTTCGAAAATACACTTTGGCACGTCAATGGGAATTTATATGGCATTCACATCGATTTACAGAAAACCCACTGGTGATTTACGTATCATCATCACATTTTGAATTTGAATTGTGAATTGTGCATAGCAAATCGACATGCGATGATTCCATTGTTTTGATTGCATTGCTGAACGATGCAATTTATGCGTCGATTTTCGCACTAACTGAAATTTCCACAAACACCAAATTATGACTGTACGTTATGATGTATTGAGAATGGCGAAACCAGCCTTATGATGCAACATCGGAGCAAACTGTTCAATTCAATTGTCACAATTCATGAGGCAATATTTCGTCGGATGATTATTGCATTCATGTATGTGGTGTTGAATGTTCAGCCTCAGATTGTATTTGTGTCAAATACATTTGTTATCGTTTTTCACACGCTTAAATTTGATTGGAATGGCAACCAAAAACTGTTTTCGAAAACAATAACCGAAATTGATTTCCACAAATGAATTAAAAACAAATCAAACCGTTTAATTTGAATAGAATACATGGAATAAAATGAGCAATATCGTATGAAAATTAAGTATTAGATACTTTCAATGAAGAATTGAATTCACCAATTCAGACAATTCTGTTCATTTGTTTTGATTAAAAAACTTTGAATTAAACCTGAAAAGTGGAAATATTGATGGAAACGATTTTGATGCACATGTGGCGTTGATGATGCATCCTTTCGCATTCAGCTCTCATTACTAGGATGGTTCTATTGTTGATTATATACTTTTATCATTTATCAATGACACCAACAATGTGTGTTCTTTCATGTCAACCTCGTGTGTTACGCAAACAATACATGAATGTGTTGATTTCAGACATACAAACACTAGCAAAATACTCTGATATTTATTGTAAAGTGGCTGATGATGATGTAGCAGGACTGTGGTTAGATAAGTGATAAATGACTAACATTTTTTTTCACAGTCACCAAGCTCTGAACACTTGCCCATTCTCTGCGTATTTTTTCTTTTTTTTTGTATTTTCATTATTATATGCCAGAGTAATGTTTTCAATCAGATTTGTTGCAGTGTCAACGCACAAATGAATCCTTGAATAGGTTTGATGCTGGCATTGTCGCCTGAAATAAAATGGAAATGCTATTATTTTCTTGCGCGCGTTAGTGTTTGCAATGTATTTTTTATTTTTTTTTTTTTAATAAAAAGTTGGATACAGGTGAAAAATCCATTATTTAATTGAAAACCAAAAAAATGCACAGTGCGACGCGCTGTGCACTCATACGTACCAAAACGAAACAAAGGAAATTCATTACTTTGAATCGTACGTATGTGCATCGCTTTACCAACTATTCATTTAATTCAATTCGAACACTCTGAAAATGCATTCACATTATCAAAACAAAAAGCACATGAATTCGAATTGCTTGTGGTGCAATGTGTCATAATCGCTAAAAACTTCTTGTGTGCACAGCACTATTTTTTCCATTCGTTATGTCGATTTCATTATTTTTATCGCAATGAAAAGCATCCAATGAACTGCTTTTTTTACAGTTGTCGTTGTGTTGAGGTAAAATTTCAACCGAATCGTATTGAAAAGTTGTTAGTCTCTTGCTAAACATTTGTTGCTTTTATGTAAGTTACAAATGGAAAAATAATAATTCTTGTCGTTCATTCGTAAGCACAAAAGCTTTTCATTGCTCTTTTCTCATATTTTCTTTCCTTACCATTTTTTTAGTCATTGTTGTTGTAATATTCCTCTGTTACACTGAGTATCACGTACACATTTTTCGCTATTATGTGATTGCATTTTTCTCTCCATTTTATTTTAATACTTCATTTTCATGTTGAACACAATATATCGCAAACTCAGTTCGCATTTACAAACTATTTTCTATTTCTGCACTAAAATACATAATACTGAAACTCTTCTTCAAAGGTAAATAATGGCTTAGTTCGCTAATGGTTTATTTTACTTTCATTCAAGTGGCAAAGAACATTTGTTTCTATAAAAACCCTTTTTAAACAACATACTATACTGATGAAAAATGGAAAAAAAAAAATAAAATAAAATAAAACACTCATTCTGGTTCTGTAAATTTTAAATTAAAATACCTAACTCAAATAGAGTAGTTACTTTGTAAACTTATGAGTTTCGAGTGATGCATTAGCGAAATATGTTGCATTAATTGACTGAAAAATCAAGCACTAAATAGCAGTAATGATGTTTTCAAATCTTATAAAGAATCAATCTTACAATATTGTAAAGGAAACTTTCAAATAGTATTACATCAAACGAATTTGTTTGTTTTATTTGCGATAAATAATTTGTTTATGGCCAAATTTTGATTCCGAAATATCGAAAAATTAAATTTCTGCTCACATTTGTGTCGTATATCAATTGCGAGGCGATGAAATGTAGCTATTGTAAACTCCATATAGATTGAGTAGCACAGCAGCAAGTCTGTGAAACAATAAAATCATATCTTTTTTTGTTGCGAATTTGAATTGAATATTCTGAACACTATGTGGTACGTATCAAGCGTACTAGTGTCTGAGCTATTATCTTGCTACTTGAGTTGATTTTAGATCGAATCAGTTTTCACTGACAACCGACAAGAAAAAAATCCTGCATATAAATTATTGCATGACAATATGTATGCGATCGTCCATTCAGGATCAGATGGGCAATAAAAAATGACTAATCGCTCATACCAGACTGAGTTTAAATACGCATCACATGTAGGCGACATATTTTTCTAATTAAAAACACTCGTTTACTTGAAAAAAAGGCCAGACATCGATCGTCGCATCATTTTATCATATGATGTCATTCATAAAAAAATGATAGAGACAGTTAACGATTAAATAAACTCTTTCGACTATGTTTCCTATGACTTTGCATAAGTTCAATTTGTCTGTATGTGCATGTGAATTTTTAATTAAATCATGGAATAACCACCAATTTTTAACCGCAAGTTTTATACTTCAACGTAAATGCAATTTATTTAGAGTAACAAAATGGCTTTTGTATTTTTTTTTTTTTTTTTTTTTTGCTCTTTCGTTTAATTGAAATACGGTAAAGTCGATATGACGACACTTTATGCGCAAAACGTGCATCATTAATTTTTTTTCTTCTTTATACTTGAAAACATTAAATTCGCTGAATTTTCTTTTTCAATGTTGTTTTCTCAGATCTCATGCTTTTTACATTAATTCATCGTTTTTACATACAGTTCATGTATTGCGACAAAAAAAAAATGTCTACAAGTCTTTGGTCTTTTGAACAAATGATGTCATATTCGAGAAAAATAATATCCATAAGCATTCTTAATACTGCTGTTTCATAAAGCTATGCTTTTCATTTATTTCGGATTGTGTACAAGCTAGAGTACTCGACCTATAACCACCCATTTCATATTAATGTGGAAATAGATTATGAAAGGCATTTTTAATTTCAACTTCTCCCTTTTTGAGAGAGCCTGTTTTAAATCATATTTCTTTGTGGATCGAATTGTCGCTAGGTCGTCAAACACTTGTGAATAGCTTACCATTTATATGAATAAAAGGTATGACAAGTGTTTGCATTTTCATCCGCGAAAGCATCTTTTTTATTCGTACTATTTTTTAAACGTAGTTTTAAACACGATGGAAACTACAATTGCTAATGTTTTGCTTTTTTATAGCTGTTTGACGCTTTAGTTTATGATGCTGACTATTTCATGTTGTTGCTACTTCTTAAAAAGCGTTTCATGTTTATCATATCTTTGTGCGATGAGCATATATTTTACATGGTTCACAGGTTGAATAAAATTAGCATGAGTTTCACACTAGAAATATTGAAAGCTACAAGAGGAAATCTCCCTAACATTTCATTTTTTTCTTATTTAAGAAGTGAAAAACGCACGAAATATTTGCATTTATCTGAAAGTAACACATTAGCTTCAAACAATATAAACATTATAGTTTGACATAAAATGATGTCATAACTTGAGTGATTATAGTGCATATGCTCCTTTAATTTGAAATTATGTACATAAATAGCTACTAAATGTTAAAAATATGATAAGTCATATTGTTTGACATCAAAATGAACTTGTAAGGCAAGATAAGTTTTTGATGAAAATAACAAAATAACTCAATACAGGAAATTTCCCACTAAAAATCACTACGATAATAAGAAAACTATTGTAAAAAAGAGAATGCTGCATATACCATACATTCATGTAAATATTCGTAAGGAGTATATTCGCTTTTGATTATGCAATATATTTTTGACAAATAAACTACGTCAAAAATTTAAACAATGAAAATTAATTTGTTTGCTATTTATTTTTATTTTTTTTTCGAGTTAAGTTACTGAGACAATTTATTTTATATAATTGAGCCTAATTATTCAGGAAAAAACGAATCGCGTTATATAAATCAGAATGTTACTTGAATGTGTTAAGCTCCATTGTAGATCAATTGAAATGAACAACCCAAAACATGTCCGGCAATTTGTAGATATATATTGAAACGATACTTTAAATATACCCGATACTAATCTATTCTATTGAAGTTTGAATGTCTCTTTATTGTTCACGATATATTCGATTTCTTGACATTCATTTTAATCAACATGGAAATATATCACACACTAAGTGACATCGTTTGCAGCGATTTCTGGATATCTCATAATACTGAGCAAAGAAAAGAGCCTCAAAATGGATGGTGTCTCGTATCTGCATTTTATTGTGTGCTAGACAATAAAGTGGGTGCTATTTGATAAATTATTCGGTGACAATCTGTGTATAAAAAAAAATAGAAGACACAGCAAATACCACATATATAGAATATCGAGTATAAAAACCAAATACATGTTAGATAGATAGTATAGTCAACGATACCCTTTTCATTCAATCTGTGTGCAAATCTGTCTATACACACAATTGGAAGTTCATTTCTGCTGTTCGATGGTATTGAACGATATATTGATAAATGACTTGTAGATATATGGGCATTAACATTTAACGATGAACCAAGTTGCATCGAGCATTGTCGTCACCAAATGAGCGCCACTAATTTTGCTGCAATTTATGTCCATTTGCAAAGTTGAGGGTAAAAACTCAAACTCATTTTATGCTTATACATTGCTTCACCTCTGTATCAATGATTAAGAGTCTAGTTTTATTTTATTGCAACACTTTTTTCACTTTCTTTCTACAATCAAAGCTGATGAAATCTGATGTAGCAATAAAATCGTCCCAAAATGAGAATGACGGAAACTACGTGTGTGATGAAAAGAGGAGAGTGTAATAATAAGAAGCATTCTCATTGTCATTATCAACAATGGAAAATAATTCACACACGCTGGTGAATTAAAATACGTGTCTCTTTGTTAAGTATGCCTTCATGGCACATCTAGGGTTACTATGTTCCTTGACTTGTGGATGCGAATGAGATTGTGAATGTGTCATTACAATTGTACATCTATATATTGCACCAAGTAATTTTCAATGTTGCAAACATTGAACTTGAGGCTTATACTATATGTATTTCATGCATTGTGGTGAAAATGGTTCAAAAATTTTCGTTTGCCTT
Organism: Resseliella maxima; assembly: GCA_029041755.1. Classification (NCBI taxonomy): domain Eukaryota; kingdom Metazoa; phylum Arthropoda; class Insecta; order Diptera; family Cecidomyiidae; genus Resseliella; species Resseliella maxima. The sequence goes on from JAQOWM010000192.1 coordinate 1,604,618, forward strand.
AATTAAAGCGTGTCAAAATCTAAGCAGCATTAAGAAAAATTCAATTAAAGCGCTCTGCCTTTTGGCAAAGACAAACATATTCTTGCAAACATTTCTTTTATCAATTTATTTGTTTTACGCACACTAAAGGTTAATCGTACCATTTATAACACTTTGATGATGACAATTGTCGAATGATGATTCTTTTCATCGCCCATTTATGCCGAAAAAAGCATTTTGCTCCTCATTTTTGATGGACGAAACATAATCATAATCGTAAAACAAAATTGTTAATGCTAACAATCAAATGTGATTTGTTTTTCTGTTTTTTTCAAAATTTTCATAGAAAAAATACAACTTTGGCTAAAATGCTGATATTTTAACGAAATGACTTTTAATTTAACACGAAATTGCTGTGGAAATAGCAATTTCATAAATTAAATGATAAAATGAAAACTCAGCGCGATAATGTGTGCTATGTGTTCAGCATAAGAAAAAATGGGAAAAATCTCAAGAATGTTCTAATAAGAAAAACCCGATTATAAATTAAGTAATTTATAGCATTTTCCCTTAATTTTATGTAACATAGTGCTCAGTGTTCATGCAATGAGAAATGGGCTCGCATGCGTGTGGCACTAGACGCTTGTCATCGTTTTTATGTCGTTAAAATGGTGAGCATATCAATACCATTTCTGAGACCTGGAACTCTCTAGACTGGTTTCATCAACAGAATGGATCGCAAAATCAAATCTCAGTGCTATCTCTGAAATTTCCACATCATTAAATCAATTTGTAATAAGAAGTATCAGACGCATTATTGAATTTATTATGAGTCGTCGCACCAAACGGCCAAACAAAAAACCTCTCATTAAATCTTCGTTATGATTTGTGTGCGTGTTCACCGTTGAGTCAATAGTAGCGTCCGCTGAAAACAACGTCACTCACTACGATAGTGAGCCAATGAGAGTGAATATTTTATAGACTTTTTTCCACCATGACATTTTATGTAAATGTCTAGTAGTTCTTTTTCATTCATGGCATCGAGACCTACGAAATGAAATCATTAAATTCTCTGTACCGTAACCACAACTCATGGTAAGCCATTGTTTTTTTCCCTCAGCTTTCAATGTCGCTATGAAAACGCACTTAATTTTTGGTATCACAACACACACCAAACTTAATGACACTTTTTACACAATCGCTGATTCTGGTTATTTTCTTCATTGTTCTACAGTCGATGAGTTTGGAAAACACACATTGCAGGAAAATGAAGGCCAACCGATATAATCAAAAGAGAAAAATTAGAAATTCAATTAATTTCCCAATTTATTCGATTTTAGTTTTTTCGTTATAAAAACAAGAGTAAATTATTCATAAATTTGTAATTTTACAATTTTTCAAACTAAATTAGAAATGTTCACAATTGGTATAATTTGAAGATTCCGCGAAAAATGGCTTTTAACAATAATTTTTCCAAGAACCATTCATTCGTCAGTGAATACTGGATATACACAGGATAAAAGCGTTGAAGTGATATTGTCAAGTCACTTAAATGTATTCAACATTTTAAAATAATATGAGCATCGTTACATCCCTATGGCATAAAAGAGCGGTTATCAGATTTTCTGTACGCGAAACAACAACACGATAAACATTTATTATATAACAACCTACATTCACTTATGCTGTTGCGTCTTTTGTTTATTTTTTTTAGCGATACTGTTGATAAAACACGTCGTAGCGTGTGTCGCTTATCCAGTCAGAAGATACTCGAAATATTTTCGTGTCTGCTATCATTATCAGGGAAAAGACGCCAATGCAAACATTTTTATAATGCATTATACAAACATTCACGGGAAAAAAAAAATAAAAAAACAAAAATGAAAGCAGCAAAAATTCACAAAAGATACTTTGCTATAATTTTTCATATCACCTAGCTATATCCTCATCGCCATCATCATCGTTCTCATCATGTTTGTTAATATTTTTATTACATTCATTTTCTTCTCGATGTAATAAAAATAAACCAAATATTCCTGTTCTGATCTGATTCCAATGCAATAATCCTTTTTATCGAAATTCAATTTAATACTGGAAACAGGCAACAATTCCCTCTTCGAAAAATGTTGATTCAAAAATACATTGAATTTTATAAACTGCAAAAATCAATTTGTTGGGGAAAAAATCACATCGAGTGCTATTCAAGTAAATTTCATTAACTTGTGAAGTGATAAGGCAATAACAAGGATCGTCAGGTAATAACAAACACATCCAGTGAGTTTTTGATTTAAGTGAAAAACCATGTATCGATAATATTAATAATACGAAAAAAACACCTAATTACAGAGTTATTGTTATGACATGTATAAGCCGTTTGTGCAACTACCAAAGCCAACAGTGACTAATGGATAAGGATCTGCTACAAAAAAGCTACAGAAAACCATGGTAACTTGATTCATTTGTTATTTCCACTGAAATACTTTCGCTAAATCAACGAAATGTCTGTTTTTGATGTTAACCATCAAAGCGGAATTGATTCGTGCTCAAACATATATGATGTTGATGGAAATGAAAACAAAAATGCGTCAAGATTAAGTCAAACGAAAATCTTGACTTTGAAACGAATAAATAAATGGGAATTGATTTTACGTATTTTGTAAATTGACTTTATCTAAAAGAAAACACAAGCAAAACAACTAATATTCAGTTCATTTGATCGTACAAAGGAGACGAAAAAGAGACATGTTGACAGTTATGTACAAACTGCATGTTTTCGAACACACCTATTTAATGTTGATGATAGATAAATTTCATTTGTATCCGAATACAAAAAAAGATTTCTGCATACTATGTAGTACATAATAGCAACTTAATAAAAAAAATGAATGTATGAGATCATCTTTTTGTCGGAGCACTTCCTGATGGAAAAATTCAATAAACAACAAAAAGCAATTTGCTGAATATTTAGACCATCTAATTGTGAAATTCTAAAGCGAATGAACTCATATTTTGTTTGCTAATTTGTACGCTAATTTATACATTGCGCGCGAATCTCTGGTATTCTTATTCATTGCAGAATCATTCGCTATTATATTTTCAGATTCCATGAGAGCATGACATTTTTGGAAATGTCGTAAAATTATTTTCTTACTACATATAATTTTTCTCCGTTTTTAGATACGTGCCTTGAACAATATTTCTATTTGGAGGAACAAAGAAAAGAAAAAAAGAAAAAAAGAAAAAATAGTAAGAGAAGGGTTCATTTTGATAATTCGCTGCACATAATGTTTTCTCGTTCATTATTTAAAGTCAACAGCATACAAAGTTTTTCCGGCTTCTGCACGAAAGTTGAATGCAAAATGGAAATTCTCATGGTTTATAAGCGCTATATTTAAAATTCCTTTCACTTGTAAATTGTGTGGCTGCAGACACGATCAATGTGCAAGTGGTGAAAATAATATATATTTTCTCCATAAACTTTCAACAAATGCTAATTCAAGCCTATTTTCTTAATCGTTTGAATTTTTTTTTTTTATTTTTGGATTTATGTAAAAGTATGGTTTTTGTCTCGTTTTTACTTGCATGGAACTAATTAGTGCCACTTATTGATGCAAACTAAGGCGTGCAAGAAAAGCATGAAAAGTGTAAAACACACAATGTATTAACACTAAACGGTTAATCGCTTTACATGGCATAACAAATTGATGGTTGCATTTAATGTACACTATGGGATATATAGATGAGTATCGTGAATAAAATATATCACATTCTTCCAAATATTGTATTTATGTTGTTTACTATGATTATTTAAACTAAATTCTTGATATTTAAAAGATTTTTCTATTAATTTTTCTATGCTTTTTAGCGTTAACGATGATACATCATAATGTAATAACTTTAATTTTGCTCTTCCTCTTAATTCATGTGATCTTAATATGATTGTAAAGAGACTATATTGGATACATGGATTAATTGATTGGATTTACCACAAGAAAAAAACCTATTTATAATGTACATAAATTTTAAATTTTCTATTACCTTAACATGCATTGCATGTTTAATCTTCATCAGCTCAAATTCAATTATTTTGCTTCTAAATTAAGTTATCACATTAGGCTTTATAAACATACGTACCTGATATTTTAATTAAATTTTGGTGTTTTAAATTATGTATTTTAAAATTTCACGTGGTGTAGTAAAAATACACGCACCGTTTTTATTCATCCGATTTTAGATAAAGTTATAACAGCTGCAAAAAAGTGCAACAAATAATGTCACCTAAGCATGTAATTTTCAATTATGATTATATCGAACATGCAACTCTTTGACGTATTATAATGCTAGCCGATTGTTTGGTGGATGAGGTGAGACCCATTAAAGGCGGAACATATCCTGTACTACTGCAAATAAGTATGGAATTCATCTACAAAGTGTACACATACAGTTGTTAGAAGTTGAAGGATTAATCAATTTCATACATTATTCGATATGTTAGATGCAAATTGCAACAAATAAATTATAAGAAATCGTTCATGATTCACTTTTGCATTGTGTAAAACATTTCATGAATCAAATGCACATTTAAAATGTGCGCTGTAAGTATTTTCACATACATAAAATACAGCACATGTAGCGCTGCGAGTGGCCAGCACCACAATTACTATAATTTTACACAAACATTAATGTATTTGGATATGTATACCACAATTCATAGCAGCTGTCGCACGAGTTGAATATATCGCATACTATACTTTTGCAGTGTTGCCTCTCTCATTTTTCTCACTCAGGCGTAACGAGTTGATGAGAACATGCGACGCCAAAAAGTTTGTATACCAATATGCTCAATGTATAAACAAACACACAAATATATGCGAAATGTGTTCTCAATATTCATCTATATTTATATATTATATTCCCATAGACACTTGTGTTCCTCTCACTCACCCAAACATTCAATACAAATAAATCGATACGCGCGAACACTTGAATAATGCCCAATGTTAGCGTCGCTAAATATATGTGTATATGACTATGTTTTTGTATATTGGATTGATTGTGATTGTGTTTGTGTTTGTATTTCTGTGTATGTATACATGAGAGAGGATATATTCCAGAGACGTGCGTTCATGTGAGTCGTAAACGATTTACGCTAGACAATGCGATGCCTCAATACAAACACATACTTCAGTCCGGTTTCAGCCGTTGCATAGTGAGTATTGTTTGGAAGCGAAAGCATTTACAAAAATTTATACCGTTTGTTGAGTATTTCACTGTAGAAAAAATTTATTAAAAACAGAGAAGATTTAAGAATCCACCGTGAGAAAAATCTAAACTAAGGAAAAAATAAACTAGTAACTTAGTTTTCAATATTTTTAACGCTGTTTGCAAATTCGAATAAATCAATATTCCATTGTACTGGAACAAACATTGACTACGACTTGTGAAGATGCAAATACAAATCGTTTATTGATGCTAAATATCTTTTGGTACCAACGCCAAATTATCTCAAGAATTTGAAAATATCTAGTGAAAATATTCAATTGATTATTGAATTGACGGCAAAGGAAGTTTCATTTACATTAACAGTAGCGTATACAGCAAAAAGCAAAAAACCAAGATATATTCATCAATTATCGCAATTAATCCAGCATAAATACATTGTGGTTGTGAGAAATATTGTCTTTTGGGTTTCATTTGTGCTATAAAAAAAACTTTTGTCTCATCGAACATACATTACAATCAAATAATATTCGATTTAATTTTGTTTTTGTAATTTGTGAATATATCATACGAGTTCTCCATTTTATGTTTTGTACAACGCATTTCAACAGAAAATCGTACCAATTGTAAAGAACAAGGAACGTAAAAAGAAAGGGAAAAAAACGAAATTGTAAGCCGACGAAGGAACAGAAGAAAACAAACGCATGAGAACATAAAACACAAAGCGAAACGGCAAACAATTTTAAAACGTGTAGAAAAGAGAATCGACAAAAAGCCAGACGAAAACTATTGCAATTCATTGTTCCGACGCAAAGGACAGAACATTTGTCGAACTAGAATAAAAAAAATTGAAAAAGAATTGTTCCAAACTAAACACAAAAAAGTAAATTCTTGTATTATTCATTTCAGTTCAGTTCAATTCAATTCAATCAAACAGATAGATTATTCACATGTGGTGCATCCATCAAATACATTCCTGGACATAAAATTACTTTGATTAGTTTGAGATTTGTGTTTGTCTCTACATCGAATGTGTACGAAATTTATACTGTGACTGAAGACATTTGAATTTATTATACAGAATTGATATCATCAAGTGTTCTGAAAAATTGTGAATTTTCTTTTATTTGTGTTTACCAAGGTATTCCGTGATTAAATTTTAAAAACCACGTGTAAAAAAAACGAAAGTATAGAGCATTTTTAAAGCATAAAATAGAGAACGTAATTTGGCAGTGCACGTCATAATTTTGATTGCATATTAAATTCAATTATAAGTAAAAATAACCGTGGAAATTTCATTGTTTATCCTTCTATGAGCTAGACCGAACACAGTGATTAAATTCAAATCGGTGTTAGAAAAAAAAAGAAAATCGAAACGTTTTCAATTAAATAACCAAAACGAAAAACGTGTTTGGTGTTTAAATAGAAAACTCACACGAAGTACAGTGTTTCTCTGCACGAGATATTTAAAAGAAGATTGAATCACCATAGAGTCGGAGCAGGACAGAGCGATAAAAATGTTGTTTGAAAATCCAGCAGTAGCGGCAAAATTGCCATTTCCGTATACAGTGCCACCACCAATGCAGGCGGCCACCGCAGTTCCAAATCTAAGGTAAGAACTTCAACACAAATACGAACCCACTTCATTTTTGCACCACAAAATGACAAGAAAAAAAAAGAAAAAAAAAACAACAACATATAGAAAGACAAGAAATGTGCTCCGACCATCGAATACCAAGTACCGACAAATACAAAGACAAGCGACAATCTCTGTACTTGCGCTTATCGAAAAATGTGTAAATACCCGAGAATAAAATGACTAAAGGTGCTAAATTTTTAACCATGCTACGAATATCTAATATCAGTTGAAAATATCGACTATGTCGATGAACATTTGTGACGCACAAAGCAATGGATATCGATTGAAGGCGTGAAAGAGTCTATGTATTTGAATAAATTCGATTCGAATGCTAATGATAAAGCGTTTGTCGAAAATGTTGTTGTTGTTGAAAAAAGAAAACGTGAAATGTTACCGACATTAGTGATGAATAATATGGAATAGGCGTTATTGTCCAATGCAGAGGAAGGAATCAAATATAAATGTGGAAATTTTTATATTATTTTAGTATACTATTTTGATTCACTTGGAAATACAACGATTGGATATTTGTTTGTTGTTGATCTGTATGTGTAATTATGACGGTTTCCATTGCCAACCATTAGTCGAATGTTGTTATACGAATTTTTCCATCACGTACATAATAACATTAGGCTGTTTTCTTTCTTTTGCTCGTGCTCAGTGTCCCATTCTTTGCGCCTCTTTGAAAGATGTTCCATTGAAAGAATGTTTAACGTACTTTGAAATTGGATGGGGAATAGTGAGCGATTTAGTATAGGTGACGCAATAATGAAAAAAAGACCCATGGATTTGAACGGATGGGAAAATGAGTAACGCATCGCAGCTGAGAGTCGAATAATATGGTGAAATATTCTGTTGAGCAATCGTTTTCATTACGTTTTTACGGGTTTTCTTATTCTTGTGACTCCATGAATTCTTAGCCATTTCACCATTCACTACATCATGGCAGCAGTCAATTCATATCCTTTGTCTGAATTGTGACTGCGTTTGGGTATAACGAAACACTTCTTCTATAATGTAGAATCTATATATACATACAACTAAAACCCAAACATAATTCTGTCCGATTTGAAACGCACGATTTCATAACATCCAAAGAGGAGAATATTCGCATAGAAATTAAATAAAATGCTCATGGTATGAACGCTACAGCAGCAGTTTCCATAATACCAACTACAAAACAAAGGGAAAAAAATCTTTTGGTTTACAATGTTAGTGAAGCTGTCATTGCGGCAGCGTTTATATGAATCGATAGCTTGTGAATGTTTTTTTTCTCTCTCGAATTCTCATGCAAGTCTTAGTCTAGTCAGTCAGCCAGTGGCTGTGACGGTGCGGTAAGCGTGTGTTTCTTGCGTTTTGTTGCTGTGCTCGACTAATTCGTTGGCTTATCCAGGAATGGAGTATCCGACAGAGATGGAACGAAAGCAAAAATTATTGTATGCATGTGTCCATGTGTGCGTATATAGCATTTTATTCGTAGCATAACACCATCCACTCGACTATGATGTTTATGCTTGCGTCCGTGTGTGTTATACGAATTTTGTTTGCGCTTGTGTGTGATACATTCAAGCAATAGTTGATGGTTCGATGGATGAAAAAGTTCTTTGTGTTGTGGTGTGTTGTTATGGTATGTGTAATGGTATTGACTGTATCACCTCGTACAAAACAATACTTGCGATTTATAATGTCCAAACATACTATCATGCGAATTCAACGACGTAAAAATAAAATAACTGACAACGAATCGAACAAATGAACAAAGTAAGCATTATTGTATCTTTCGAACGTTTCGAAGCAAACAATTTCTTGAATATCCATAAACACACAAAACTTAAACAAAACATTCCAATCAACAAAGCAAAAACAGAATGGCGGCAAATGATACTTATTTTGTCTCAGCTGCTCATGTGCGTGACATGTACATTTCATTTTACTTACATATTTGTGGTTTCATTTTTATTTGCGTTTTTTTTTTGGAAGTTCATCAATTCTTTTGAATGTGGAACCAAGTCTCTTCTGAAATTCAATTGTTGTTTCTTTATTATTTATTATTACTTTTTTAAATTTACATTGTCGCAAAAAATTACAAAAAATAGTGATTAGATAGCTAGAGATAGTTCGAGAACTGTTTCCGTTATCCTCTTGTTGAAATACTAGAAACTTTTTCTATCATTTATTATTACTTGAAGTTCCATGTTTGGCTGAAAAAAGTGCAGATAGTGTACGAAAACTTGATGCCTCTAATTTACATAAACGAAAATAAAATGTGAACCAAATGAGAAACAATTTTTTAATAGAAAACAAAATTGTAGTTTTGATTGCATGGTTCTAGATATTTTTTCAGTATTCGCTCCTGGCACTTTGTGCAATCATATATCAAAGAGTGAAAAAATCTTCAGTGACGTGTTATGAGTAGAATTTTCTATATTTCCAGTGAATTGATGGGAATGGTGAATATTATGGCATTCTTGTATTTTTGGTTCTACAGTTTTTGCGTATATTCCAATTCAGTGTGAAATAAAAAATATGCCTGGCTCATACTTTTATTCAAACAGCAATACAATTTACATCAATACGTGAAGGGATCGTCAGTAAAGAAAGGAAACCCGATCCGTTGTTTTTTACAGTTCTCAATAAATTTACATATTTGATGAGCAAAGGATAATTGCTATTGTCAAGGCACGTAAAATGGAAAAAGGACAAAATTTACTATAGTCCCTATTCAATCTGCTGGAAACTTCATTATTTGAATATTGAACACTCATACAATAAAATGATAATAAAAAAAATCATCGAACGCTTTGAGTGTTTTATTCAAAATGAACATTTTATTTCTATTAATTTTGGCCTTTAACGCATTGAAAAAAATGAATGAAAATTAGAGAGATAAGAATGGGTAAAGAAATGAATCATTTAGATCGTAGCACTTCATCAACGTTAGGCGGAAATTGCTACATCTGAAAATACTTAGCTAAACAGGATGCAAACACATATAACAAGCGGAAAATCATTGAATCATTTAAAAGGATCATAAATGAAAAAAAAAAACATCTACAAAGAGTGAGGAACAAATTTCCAAATTTTTATACGCACGAATTGCTTGTATTGACAGATATTCGAATGAAACAAATGGACTACAATTAATTCGATAGTCCTTTCCAATTTATGTGGAACCCCACACCATGTTATCATCATGCTGTGTATTGTTGCATCCGGTTTCAATGAATCAAACTAACCCATTGAATTTGGTTTAAGCATTATGATATCAAATACTTTGCACTCACACGAGCATACCTCAAGTGTGTAACTGTTCATTTTCTCTTCCCAATACGCTTGATTGCATATCTTTCATGGCATCCAATGATGATGTATAAGTGTTCGTGACTAGAAACGAAGCAACGAAAAGGAAAATCATTTATAGAAAATGGAAATTGAAACATTTTTTTTACTGGAAATACATATTTTGCTATACCATTTTATACATTTGATATAATTCACTTGAAATACACACACTTTTACTAAGCACATCCATAGTTTCACAGCCATTCTATCACTCTTTACTCCAGATAACGTATACTTTCTTTGCGTTTATGGAAAAAATGATGAAATCTAAACACAAGCATTTGCCATTTACCATTCTTCAGCGCACATTGGCTGCTTGATTCAAGCTTGCATTTCGATTTCTTTTCGGATTTGCTCGTGTACAACTGTTTCTTTTTTGCATTTGATGTATACACATCGAAAAGACAAATGAAAAGAAAAACCAGAGACATGCAGAGTGAAACACATCATGATTATAAAGATTTAACGAATGCGCTCAAAGAAATACTTTTAAATTGAGTTTAAGATACGAGAAAAATATCACATGATTTTGTCAGAGTCGAATGAAATTCTTAAGCCATTATTATATGCATATATATGTTGTGTATATTATGTGGATTGAATTTATCATCACAATAAAACCAAGAATTTACGTATCAGGGACAAAAACAACCAAATCGTGTCTGAATCAGGGATATGGCGTTGCGTTCTTGTACGCATTAAAAGTATACTTCAAAAAATGGCGCTTATTCTTTGTGTTTCTTCTACCACTTTTTTTATTTCCTTCCTTCATTCCCAAGTAAAAATGTTGAAACAAGCCTTGAGACTTAAACTCATGCGTTTAGCGAACACACAGAAAATGTATACATAAACACATACACACAAATGTATGAATTGGAACCATCTGCGTTTATAGAGACCCTCAGTTCTTTGTCTGACGTTCACGTTCAGCATAGCATACAAACTTTGATAGTCATAAATGCGTTCCAATATGTAATCTAAACGTTTCTTTGGAGACGATTGTATAACGATAAATGCAATGGGTTAAGTGAAATGAAGATAATCGAAACAAAGAGCCCATTTGCTGAAGAAAAACAACAACAACAACAACAACACAAACACAAACAATGACAATGAATACAGTAATTGGCTTGTGTGTGAATATGACCATGAAACCGAAATTGATCAAATGTGTAATCGATTTTTGAAATACTCTCATATTTGAAGCTTGAAATTACTTTGGATATTTTAGTTGGAACGAATCAGCAAACAATCGAAAACCCTTTCAATTTTCAATTTGAGAAAAACGTGTGTTTGGTTTTTCAAAAATAAAAACTTTGAATTTTCAAAGTCATCACAATTTCCTCAAACGTTATACAATATTATTTCACTTACTTGTTTGTTTTTTGAGAAAGAGAAGATGAATATATTTGAAACGTAAATTTAAATTACGACTACAAAAGTTAAATCAAGGTTTACGTCAGGTTTGTATTCAGTCTCGGAATTGAAATATTGCCATAACTTCCGCATTTCCGATTTGATAAATGCATAAAGAGGCAATTTGACAGATCACTGAGATTTTAAATATTAAGAAATTTTGAAGACGGCGAAAAAACTCAAACAAAAAGTTCAGGAAAAAGCCGAACGAAAGGAATTAGTTAGTTGTAATCAAGCTTGCGATTACAAATGTATAGAAATATACACTATCGAAGAATGTTATTACTTTGGAAATTTTCTAGCAGAAATAACAACTATTCCGAGCGCCTTCTTTGTTCCGAAAGATTAAGAAATCAGATTACGATAACAGCGAAAACAACGTAGGCTTTTAATCTCTTTTCGGTTCAGTTCGGTTCGGTTCGTTTCGGTTTCATTTGATTTGATTTTAGTTGGTAAATAATTTTCAGTATTTTCGTTAAGAAAATTCTCACCGATGCAGCTTAAATGTTGCCACGGGCATCGATGAAATAATGGAACATTTCTAAAGCCCTTCTGAAGCTCCCCAAAGCAAAATTTATGTGAGGCATTAATTTTTGGTCCAAAACATAAAAAATTATAACCGTTGAGAGAAAATAGCCTCACTCGGCTAATGACAATAAATGTATTTATCAAGTATTCAAATTTCTAAACAAAGGCAATCGAAAAATTCTTATGGCAATATTTCCATGAAATGTTGTCTTGAATATTCTTTCATTTTCATACATCTTATCGTTGGGTTTGTTGATTCACTAGAGTGTTTTGGTTTTCAAGTTTGCCGTATACGGTCTTAAAATATTCCTTATAAAAATATACAACATTCGTTCATTTTTCGACATCACCAGCAATTGAGTATTCGTAACAAAAGTAATTCACATTGCATAGAAAACATCATTTTGATAGCAGGCTTAATACTTAGAAACAATCTCTAAGGGAACAGAACACACATTATTGTGTTATATTCATAGATATATAAACACACGCACTTACGCATACACATACGCGCATAAAGTACAATGAAAATGAGAAAAAGTGGAATCATCATAAATTTTGTTCATGTTGCGTCGTTATTTGACGGGTTCATGCTTTTGTTACTGTATCAGGTTACTTTGATTGTCTATTTATGGTGTTGGGTCGATCTTCGCTATTTACTTGCACAGCTTTTGCATTGGGTAGCATCGATTCAGTATCAAATGACCGAAGTCATTTTCAAATATTACTTGTGTAACTTGTATGTGTCAAAATGAGTTTACGGTCGCCTCATTTTTCCCATTCAGTTTATCTATTAAATGAAATACATGACCGATCGAAAATGATTCGGCTTGATGGCCACACATTTCCACTGTAATTTCATTTGAAAGTCACATCAATATAAGTGAGAAATCTCTAGCGATACGTTTTATTAAATATTTTCTATTTGACTCACAATTGCTGAAATTGTATCATTTCTCAGCTTTTGCTTTCTTTCAATTTGAACGAGAGTCAGACATTCGTGAGCGTGATGATTTGGTTTTAACCTCGGGTATGTAACACGCGGAATTCATTTCAATCATAAGCAATTTTTTCTCTTCAACGATATATTTCATTTTCTTCGTTTTTTTTCTCAATTCAATTTGGTTCTTATTTCTTGATGCTCAACAAAATTTACATTTTTTCCGAGCATTGAACAGGCGAACATTAAGGGTACCGCAAATTAATATTATTTTTTTTATGGCTGAGATTGTTTTGCATTATGAAATTTCAAGAATTTTTCGCACCGAACTTTTTAGTCAATTTGGCTTTCAAGTCACTTTCGTGCTCATCATAAATATAAGAATCACTTGCGTGTCTGCCACACAAATCTAATTTGAATAATTTTATTCAATCGATTTTCGCTCAGTCTCAATGATTTGCTTAAAATATTCTCTACTATAGGCTACATTGAAGTTGTAATAATACAGAATAATAGCGTAAAACTTCTAAGACAATTGTACAATTACTAACTAACTATTGTACATCTAAATGTATGCATCATAGACAATTTTGTGATGATTTAGTGCTGTAATGCCGTGATATTTCTGAAATAATCGCTACTCCGCTGCTGGAAGTTTTATTTTTATTTCGTTCTTATCGAGAATTATTTGCGCATTCTCTTTTCATTCTGTTTTTCATTTTCTTTCGTTTTTTCTTTCTTTGTTTTTGAAATAAATTTATGGAGGTCAAAGTGGGAAAAGTATAAAAATTACGACGATGGTGAAAAATATACATGGATTTAGAAACTTTTCCAGAAGGTATCTATCAAGAACAATGGATTCATTTCGCGAGAACGAAGCAATTTGAGGCTTCTGATAAGAATTTATTTTTATCTTGACAACGCACGGCTGGAAAATGGGGAGTTTATAGCCAGCATTCGTAATGAGCTAAAGAAACTGCGGCTACGTGTGCAAGAATGCTGGCTGAAAGAGTGAATATGTTCGCATCATTTGTTGCGTTTCGTGTCGGAACGTTACTTCCATTTCCATTCTCATAATTATATAATCACTGTTCTTGGTTGCTGTGTTCGCATAGCTTTATGAACAGCGGTCGATTCCAATTTCATGAAAAATCGTATCCCTAATCAAACTGGTTTTTTTCTTTAAACGTATTAAGAATCGTGATGATTACTTTCGCTTTTTTTTTCTTTCGATGATAATTGCAGTGGTTTTACTTTCGTAAAACTACCGATTCCGCGAGAATGAACAAGACCTTTACCATGCTCAATCAGACAACTTTCATTGAATCATTTGTCAATGTCATTTGTTTGCTGAATGTTGGCCAATGATTACAAAGTTTTCAATGTTCGATAGATATTTCATACAAACGTGTTATATCGAAGCAAAGAGGAATTTGCACTGAACTTTGTACAAGCTGAAAGAAAAATCAGCATGACGCTGGTATTTGGTATATTTATAAGGAAATTTCGATCAAATTTGGTGGAATTTTTAAATTAGATTTCTACTTATCATGATAATGGAATCGTTCAACGATGAAGAGTCTCGCTTCACAAATAAACAAAGTCTCGATTCAAAATTAGAAGTTTGCGTGCCAATTATTAAATGTTGCCTTTAATGAACATCAAGAATACGAAACGGAAGACAAATTATGTCTACGCATTTGAATGTCGAATTCTTCGATGTTAAATGGCACGCATATGAAGGTGAATCAGTGCCATGATAAAATTGATGTGAAGAAAGATTTTGATAAAGAGCTACTTAAATTATTTTTGACAGCACAACTTATGGTAATGTTATAGCAAGATGGTATTATTTATTGGCGGTTTTCATGTTTACTATGTATATCGAATTGCCGCAAAATGAAGATGCTAGAAGCATTAAGAAAAATGATTTTCCAAATGAATTTATACAATTTCTAGTATACTATACTATACATACAGAGGATAACAAATTTCTACAATGTTCCAGATTTGGATTGCATTAACAATTGAATTAAATTTCATTAATAAAAATGATGAAAAAAAACTTGTAAAAAATTGTTGATATTCAGTGTATAGTTTAAAATATAAATCAAGGCAATTGTGACAGCTAAAAAATAGTTATTTTGTTTAAACATTCCATTTCAATTGTTAATGAGTCTAGAAATTATTTGTGATAAACATCATGTAGAATAAACGACTAGATGAACAAGCGGTTGACCGAATATACATTAATAGGTCACTGTCAAAAATACCATAAAATATTTTAAGGCAAACTATTCGTTGACATGTGTGTCATTACTCTAAAAATGTCCCAAACGAACAGTTAAATCCATATATTTCGTTCAAATAGAGAAACATTTCGATTTAGATTTTTATTCCTCTGAATTATCTACGTTAAAAAAAGTCGTATTTTTATCTATTTATTTCTGTATATGTTTCGGAAGATTTGTTTGCCGTCATTCGCACGGCCACTTGTGTGTCGTCGTAGTTGTAACTGAAAATTCATTCCATTAATCATCGGCCGAGAATACAACGTTTTTACGTACGCACCGCACAACAACACATAAATAATTTATTTTTAGAGATCAGTCGAACATTTTGAACGAAAAGTTTTTGTTGTCGTCGTCGTCGTCGTTTTTTTTTCCTTTTTGTGAATTTGCAGTGGAACATCCAAGACGCACACTCAAAATATAATGTAAAGTCTTCTTTTGGATTTGATTTTGTTTTTTTTTTTCTCTTTTTTTTATACTTTTCTCGTTTTACATGAGAATAAAATATATTCTTTCGTGTTCTTTTTTTCAATGCTTTGAAACCTTTTTTATACTTGAATATGTCTAAAGGCTTTGTATATCGTTGCTTTTATTATCTGATGTGCGCTGAAGCGTTCACTTTCTGCCATCACTCGAATTTACGAAGCTGGGCAAAATACCATTTTGAACTTCCTCGCTTTTGTTGCTGTGTTGGATTTGTCGACAAAAAAAAAAAACTTTGGCGGCTCTTCTAGCCCTGACGCAGTACCGAAAAATTATAAGTGGAATAGATACAATTTTAAACATGTGCTATTAACACTAGCACTGCCTCTTCGTCGAGACCTCAAAGTGAATTAAAGTCATAATAACTGAACCAACACATGCAGCCGTATAAAATTATAAATGTAAGAAGATGAAATTAATTAACACAGACAGCTCATAAAATTCAAACGTTCATCATGTTTGCAAAATTATTATTACACAATAAAATGTATTTTATATGATTAGCAGATTTCAATCTTTGTTTCTTTATTTTCACCACTTGGCTAGCTATTCAGACAAATAAATTGATAAAATGTTAAACAGCATCAATTCTTTTTCAAATATCTTATTGTATCAAATCTCAATCGATTTCCATTCGATTTCCGAATATTTTGCAACAAATTCCATCAAATTGAAGTTCAATAGAATAATTATATCTTATGTATGATATTATTTTTTTTTCATATTCACTTAAATGTCCCAATAGTTTATAAAAAAAATCGGCACATTCATGAAAAACATCGTCAACACTTTTTACACATTCTTTTATACACAGCTAATAGTTTGCGCATTCAATTTTCTTTGTTTCGCTTTTTTATGTTGTTGTTGCTTTGATTGAGGTCATATTGCTTTACCATTCCCTACTTAATTACAGGTTTATTTCGTCATTCGCTTATTCTATATGTTTCACACTTTTTTTTTCTCTATATGTTTTTATTTTATATCGACTACTGCAATAATTTCAATTGATAGCTCGATTTACAGCGAATAAGGAAAACAAAACAAGAGCGAGTTTTGTATTTAGATGACAACAAAAGAATATAGCGCATTCCAACTCGCTAGCCTTGAATCGATTTTTGCTTAGGTTTCTTATAACTTATTCTATACAACAATGTGCTTTGTGTGCTTTTAATTGAATTAGCCGCAGCTTGACGATACAATATAATAATGCTGTTTTTTTTTCTTCTTTCCATAAAATTCTATTATTAAGATTTGTTGAAATTCACACTCAATGCATGTGAACTGCAATAGAATTGAGATATTTGCGAAATACAAAGTGCATTGTGGGTTTAAACAGCATGCTAACACTTTAGCCGAATAAATTTTGCCGCACAAGAGAATTCATTTAATTGATTTCATTTGGTTTTTATTTCAAAATAACAATAATAATGTCGGTCGTACATTCCTTACCTGAATATTTAACCTTCTTACGTACAGTTGATCGACACACGCGCAATTTATTTTATAAGCAACTCTAAGTGTCTTGTGCAATAGTATGCCTTTTTAATTTGCGTTTTGATGATTGCTATTTATTTTTTTTTTTAACATTTGTCTGATCAGAGGCTCTGATTCAGAGCAGCATCGCGTGTTTCTGTAGTTACATTATTAACTATGAAATTTATGGTGATAATCATCGTGGTTAAAACGTTGTGAATAAATCACATATTTTGCAATTTTCAATGGAACTTCATCAGGTTGTCATATTTCAAACAGATTTCTGTTGTCGCATTGTCAAATCATATGATTTTTTCCTGTATCGTCTTTGATTTGATTGCTTTGTTAATTGTGCGCAGATTTTGATCAAAGCAATACAAATATACATTGTATTACACTATACATCAATAGAAAAGTGTGGAATGAATATTCTCTGGAGAGGACATTCATTTTACCGTACCCAGTTCAATTATCGCATTTGTGACAGTTGATTTGATCGACGATAAATGTTAAACCATGTCAATCGCCGCTCATAATTCTAATTAATATTACCTCTAATTGCTTGACAACAATGTAACCTCTGTTCGTGACAAACAGTCAAAATCAAAATCAATGGATCAACTCAACAAACATTCTGTAAGAGTTTTTAAATTCACAAAATCATTAAATTTGCCCGACGTAAACAATAAATTGAACAAAGTGAACTGTGAAAACTTTGTCAATATTATCAATATTGTTGTTTATACATTTTATATTTTATGGTTTTTGATGAAATGCAAATGTGTATCAGCTAATAAATTACCAGATGTTAAAACAAAAGGGAAAAATGCAACACAAACATATTCTCTTAAATTTGTTAAACGATGATACATTTATGTGGTAATTTTTAATTTTCACTCCACACAATTTTTGCTTTGTATCATGTCACGACAAGCACATTTTTCTTCTTCTATTCATCTGACAGATTGTTCCGTTAGAACTCTCAACGCGTTCCGGGCATTTACGTCAAGCAATTAAAATAAATTTCGTTTGTATTTTTTTGCCTTTGATTTCGCATATCGAAGTTTGTAAGTCTGTGTTTGACTTAGTGCAGGCGGACTTAATGCCAATAAAATATGTCAAAGTCAATTAATTAAAATGAAAACGAAATAACGGCTGACAAAACGCATGAAAATAGCAAAAGATTTTTCCATCATTAAGCAATTATTTTGATTGCAAGATGCTGATTGTCAAGCAGATTTGTTTTTTATTTTCAGTTTTGAAAACTGGCTCAACAAACTCAAATTGACATGAAATTCATCGGGTTATTTATCATCAAAAAGTTTGTGATCAAACAGTCTAAAAACATTTCGAATAAGAGAGACACTCGATTTGTCTCGTTGGAATCACTGTGAAATGGAACGTGAACGAACGAAGAAAAAGTTCAAAACAAATTCTAAAAAAAATATAAATAAATAAATAAATAAATTCGTGTGTAGAATTCAATAAATTGAAAATTGAATTTTCTGTGTATACAAAATGCTGATAAAAGCTATAACGACTTTCATTTCATTAAGCGAGTAATGTAATTAGCAAACGAAAAAAAGACACCGACGCAAATTTCATTTTATTGATAATGGGAAATGTGTACGTATCCATACTAATATCGTTGAAAAATCGTTATTTATTTAAAATATAATATTTTCAAAACATCCGATCAAATTTTAAACGATGAATGAATCCATTTTTTATTATTAGAATTTGATTGACTGATTTTATTTAATTGTATGCTTTTGTCGTTTAATGCGGCTAAAAATACAAGGCAGAAATCTTGAACAGTGTGTGGAAGATAACATAATGCTTTTGGCGATTGCGTGCGTTGTCTCAATTCACTGCGGGTAATCGGCTTGGTTTTCTCTTGTTGTGTAACAAATGCTTGCCATGCTCATGACAAGTATTATACGCTGCTTTGGTTTATATATGTATGTATATCAAATGCACGTGTTTATTTCTCAGTTTTCATACTGTCGTCATTTATGTTATGTTTTTGGTATTTGGTCAGTTTGTTTTAGTTATATGAAAAGTATTTATGTGCGGTTTGAATAAACAAAATCAATGCTTATCACAAAATGCCAATCAGACAGAATCGAATTGCTATAACCCAGTCACGGTATGTAAATGTCATTTATAAAGATATGGAATAATGCGCTTGATGAATACTACTGTTTTCTTTCAAACACTTTTCATTTCATTGTCTGTCTTTCGATTAATACAAATGTTTGTATCTTTTTCTTTCTCTCTCTCTCTCTCTCTCTCTCTCTCTCTCTCTGTGTGTGTGTGTGTTTAATAAACACTGTTAATGTATGCCGACTCAAGTATTGTTTTTATAGATTTTAATGCGCATCGTTTTCATAATCGCACGACGTGATAATGGTAGTAGTGAATTAACCAAGCGTTATAACACACTTTATGCCTGCTCAAATTCAGACTGGCAAATACGAAGAGAATGTGCTATAGCATACAGCTGAATACAGATTACGAAATGATGAAAATATTTTTTTATTTTTTTTTTTTTTTTTTTTTTTGCAAAGTTTTTATGACATTTTATGATGAATGGTGAATGTAAGTGTTCTTCGGTAGATCACTTTTCTCATTACTCGGCAATTTGGCCAATGTCTGTTCGCAAAACGCTACCAAAAATTATGGCAATGAATAAAACCATAAACTACAAATGATAGCCGCAAATGATTTGCAACGCATCAAATATATGCGTTTGACACGTGAACGAAAATGATGACAGACAATTCAAAAAAAGAAAAAAAAAAACAAAAGAAATTGCCTCAATATAAAGACATGAGTGGTTGAAACCAGCGGGCTGTTTACTATTCTGATTGTCACGTGTGAACAGTTTTATTCGACGCAAACAGATGACATTATAAAATTAACTTTGTTACTTATGTTAACACATATAAAACTACCAACCGATTGTTTGATATGATGTTCTACATCAGATTAAAGCAGAAATTTATGACTATACAAGCTACCTTTTGACTTTTCACGTACTTGTCTTCCTATAATTGTTTTCTATCTGACGTTAGTCTCAAATCGCCATTGTCATACTTGTTGTTTTTCTTTTCAATATTTACTTTCACTGGCACCAAAGTTTTCTTACACAGTGATGGATTACTATTACTGGGGGAATATCGTTCCGAAGTTTTCTCTTGTCTTGTTTGCGCTCATCGAATGAATGGATGATTGAATGGTGTCAAATTGTGCGTATATTTTCTTTTATGTCTTAAGCAAATTTCTTTGCCATTTTTAGTATTATGTAAATTCCCTTGAATAATACCTTGAATGCATAGCGGAACATAGTATTTTTATTTTCATTCCATGTAAAATATAGACATGTATAGTGTATTCAATGAATCTACCGATTCACTATGTAAGGTATTGTATTGTCTGAAAAATCAATTCAATATAATGTTAAGTTAGCTATTTCGAACTATTGTGCTCTCATCAAAACATTTGGTTTGATTTTGTACGGCCTCTGCAATGATGCCATTTTCATTCGTGAATATGCTAAGATAAGTTTATGTAATTTCCAAATTCCATGAAAAAAGAAAAAATTACAGCGAAACGAATAATTTATACGTAAAATTTTCTACGAATATCTGAATTGGGCGTTTCATTAGTAATTTTCATTAAGTTTTAATTGCTAAATAGTTTCTATAATGGATGAAATTTTTGGGCAATATGGAAAGTCTAAAACAATTGAAATGGAACGAAGGTCTAACTATGAGCAAAGTTTGTATTATAAATATATATAAGTTGCGAGCGTCTTGAATCTGTGCGTATAACCAAAAATAAGCCCCATTATATATCTCTTGTTGATTTATGATGCGACGTCATCTATTTTCATCAGCAATTATCTTTTGATTAAATGCAAATATGAATTAAACGATAAGATAATTGTATAATTAAAATATCTTTCGTTGCCAAGAAGAACCAAAACAACACACCAGATAAGTGATGTGAGGCAAAATATTTGAAATGTTATTCACTCTGCTACTATATAATAAAATTTCGATTGTTTTGTTTGAAATTCATTTTCACAAATACAAATTTCATCTAAAAGTCAAATGTCAACGAATCTACTCAAACAGCGTTGGGCAAACGTTTAGTCTATATGACTCAAACACAGACCGAATGTTATCATAAATTCTCATCAATTTGGCAATGTAGCAGAACTGATGACATTTACAATGCAATTGCTTTCCATTGTTTATGTGAATTCAACGACCATTTGTCTCGTTGCACTCTTTTTTTTTGTCGTCGCATAGCTCAATAATCGGGTAATCACACGAATTTGAGGCAGACGTAAACGTACCGCTCACATCGAACCACAAATAATGCGCTTGGGCTTTATTGTTGAATGTATTCGTTGTGAGATTTCCAAATGTGCGCCAATTTTGATTTTGTCATTTCATGGCTGCCGAAATTATTGTAACGTATGAAAATTAATTAATAAAATATTTGTTTAGACACTTTTCATCGTATATCTGTCAATCAGTGTATTTAAGGTTGAATCATTCTAACGCTTCATTCTTATTTTGTCAATATTTTAATGAAAGATTAAGAATGAAAATCAATAGAATTCCAAAGAAATAAAATCAAAACAGGTTTATAAAGACAGACAGAAATGTAGTGATTTCAATATTTAATACAATCTGAAGAAAAGAGATCTGTGTATAATTTAAAGATATAAAAAAACCGAAACCAATCAATCGAAAACCCTCAACGAACATTTACTTTGGCAAATAAAGACGAAAAGTGTGCTTTGAAATGTATATAAAAAACCAATCGTATTCGTCCCTTTAAGCTTTGCCCAAACATGAAAACATGAATTCACGATTTAACAAAATGTATTATTTATTCGTTATAAATGCAAAGGAAATATTTTATAGTATATCGACCTTCAAATGCTCTTCAAATCATTCCCATTTGAATGATAATAGTTTCTAACAAAAAAATCGAAGAGAAAAACAAAAGAAAACCTTTTTGATTGATTTAACAGCCACTATTTTTAAAATGAAAACACTAAACATTCCTTTGTGTCTGTTTCTTTTTGCCTTTATAATTTTACCTTTATAATTCAAGGAATACGAATGGCCAAAACATAACCAATGTCATTCCAACAAAGTAGGGACGAGCAAATCGAAGAACGAGAATTAAATAAACAAACAAACAAACAAAATGCTAAACACTCACGTTAGAATCACAACTGATGCGCTTGTATGTCTGTATGTTCGCGTTGTTGATTCGTATTTTCAATGAAAATGTTTGAGTGTTGATATTTGCTTTCTTTTGGCAAATAGAGCATTGATAAGAGAATAAAAATGTTTCCATTGCTGTTGGAATATTTTTTAAGGGCAAGCAATGTCTTGCCACTCTCAAGTAAATAGCACAAAAAGTGGTTCGTTTAATGAAAGTAAGATAAATGAGTACAACGAATTATCGGAGCAGAGCATTGTTTGGTCGACAAAAAACATAAACATGTATGTACATGTACATTTTTATAAACGAAATTCAGTGCAATTGATACTTCATATAAACATATACATTTTAGAATGTTTCTAGCGATTCTAGCGATGCTAGCATAGCTATCCAATTTATATGATGTTAGAATAAAGCAATTTCATTGTTGTAAATATATTTCAGCACATAAAATCATTGTAACTGCGAATGTTGCTTGAACGCGAATTCTGTGTGTGAAGATAATAATCGATATATTTATAGCCAATGGGATTCGCATCATGTGTGTTGTTTCATCGGAACACGACGTTGTTTTTGTTAGTATTTATATTGAATCAGCAATTGCTAACTTGATAAATTAACGACAAGTACAATCTCAATGCTTTGAAGGCTATAAACCACAATGTACTGAATAAAAAGCAAATAAATGTTCATCAAACACAAGAATCACCCCACAAGAAATCATATTCATAATAGTTTATACGTTGTTCATATTAAGTTAACTGACAACAATAGCTCTATGGGTGCAGATAGCAACAGGAAAAACGTACAAATCATTTTTTTTTACCATCATTTCTGTTTCTAATCGGAACCCTGAGAGCAACAAAAAAAAATTGCTTTTGTTTTTGTTTTTTTTTTTGCATATATTTAGAGAAAATATACATTAGGCAGAACACACAAATGGATATCAATAAATTAAATTTCTTGAATAGCAGGCCATTATTAATATTAATCACAACATTTAATAAGTTGTGTTGACATAGAAATTTTTCCCGTTTCCTTTCATACTAATAGAACTTGAATATTTTGTGATTTACTATTATGTGTGTGAAAAAATCTTCTTGAAAATGCAATAAATGCGCGAAAGAAATTCAAACCATCGAAAATCGTATTTTTATCTTATAAGATGTATATGCACTTTATCAACTATTGCTCAGTTGTTTGCCTTGAACTGGTTTCATTTTTGATAAGTCTCAATGGAATTATTTTACGAGTGAAAGTTAAACGATTTTATTACATCTGCAGAAAATGATTTAAAAAAAAAAAACATTTAGATTCATGAGCATGCTCGAATTTAAATAGGATGCTCCCTCAGTGGAAATTTTATATGCGAGCAAATTCATTTCATTATAGTTGTATCCTGTGTTTTCTTTTGCTTGATTTCATTCATAGAACTGATTTAACAGGAAACAGGGATAAGCTGATAATCAGTAGCTCAAGTATATGGAAACCACTAAACAATCATAGCCTTGTCCTAATCAATTTTGAATTAAATCTAGTTGAGCGTGCTTCACACAGTACAATCAATCTGATAAATTTTCTACTAATTGAGAGAAAACATACATACAATGAGAGCGTTTTTTTGTTTCTGCACGAAGAGGATTCCACCAAATGACGTAGATCTTTGGCATGTTTACAATTGAAATGCTGAACACATTATTTCGTTCATTAAAATGTATATTCAACTTGTGAGTAAAAATAACTAAAACGTTGCTGCTCATGTTTAGAAATATAGTATACATAGTATGTATAGATAGCCACAATCTCTTTAATCCGGGATCAACCAGGCATTTTGTTTGAATGGAAATTATGTGAGCTGGTCTATAAAAGCGGTTGATAAGCGAGCGAAAAGGCTGATAACATTTTTCATGTTCAAAAAACCCAAATATGGAGCTCGTAAAGTGTGCTTATACTTTTGCAGAGAGTAAAAAAGGATACACACATCCAATATAATAATACAAATGAATATTCCGATATTTTCGTATAAAAAGCTAAACGCCATTTATCTGTAATGTTTTGAAGAAAAACAAACAACATCTATTCAAATTGGAATTTTTCTCATTCACTATTTTCAATCCAAATGTTGGATCAGTTGCACTGATACTGTTTAAATTAAAGAACATTCAAGGTAGCTATGGTGGTTGAGAGTTATCTACTGGCATCCTGTCGTATGCATTAAAATTTTGCGAAAAAGGAAATTAAACGCAATAAATATATCAAATGTGTAATGTTACATTATATCGAAAATGAATCGGGTCGGTGGTGTTTTGGCTGGATTTTAAACCGTACTAAATCACATATGTTGCACATCGTGTTTGGTCCATTTTCACTAATAATTTGCATGATGATTCATGTTTCTAATACATACTTTCCCTATTTTCCCAAATTGCACAACATAACATTTCGTCGCTATTTTCAAATGTGAAAGCATTTATTCAAATATAACGCGCGAGAAATGAGAATGGTACTAAATGAGAACGACAATACAATACATGGTTTCACATTTAATTTATATGTTCAATGAACATCCTAAAAAAGTAACATTTGAATGAGTGTGTAAATGTAATGCTGAAATCTGAAACAAAAGGTCATTAATTTTCAGGCGATGAAAAAACACATCGTTTCATTTGTACAAGGAATTACGATTAAAAAATCATAAAATTGCGGCCCTAATTACGTAGTTACAATAACAAT
Organism: Resseliella maxima; assembly: GCA_029041755.1. Taxonomy (NCBI): domain Eukaryota; kingdom Metazoa; phylum Arthropoda; class Insecta; order Diptera; family Cecidomyiidae; genus Resseliella; species Resseliella maxima. The sequence goes on from JAQOWM010000192.1 coordinate 1,629,915, forward strand.
GGATATTTGTTTGCTAATTCCTCAGCATAGATTAATATGATGTTTGTTTTATTTGAATCATGAATAATGAATGTTGACTTAGTTTTTGAAATCTGATTCGTGGCAACACAAAAGATGATTTTGAAATATCAAAACCAAATTTCAATATCGATATTTTGTGGATTTTTTGTAACGAGTAATCCGTCATGATTCTCAAATATTCATATAAATGTGCATCTGTTGGTTGCGATAAGAATTTTGATTCATATATATTCAACGACGTCCGGGAAGTTACACGGGTTTAATGTGTGTACTTTGACAAAATCCTTATGCCGTTTGTTGCCAGTGTTCATGTTTTTTTTTATTATTGTCTCGTTGAATCTGCAATAAAACGGTCTCTTTTTTATGCTGCATTCATTGCGGTAATAAAAAAAAAATCTGCCTTTTGTTTCCTTTACTCATTTAAGTCGACACGTACACCGTTGTTCACGTCATATCATGCTGATATGTCTTGCTTAAACAGAACACGTTTCTCAATAAAAATTGAGAGAGGGAAGAAAAATAAAATGGTTGCGATTCAAATTTGCACCATATATTTTAAAGTAAGGCTTAAAGTTGTTCTGTTCCTTATGCAAGCAACGGAAACACTGCGAAAAATAAACGAACAAAATATCATTTTTGGCGACCACCAAATTAAAAGCAAAACATTCATAACGTATAATGAAAGAAAATAATCAAGACGAATTCAACGTCAAATATATTCTTTGTGGATGTGATTGGTTGTCATTTATAAATATTTGAAAATCTCAAATGGCAATGTTTGCATATTGATTTTTAATTTCGTATTTTTTCTGATCTTTTAAAATATGGCAATGTACACTGTACAGGTGAGTTGAATGTTAGGTAAATGGAAAATTGCATTCATACGAGAAATAAAAATGCTCATTTGACGTACTCTCATAAACCATGATGCATGTTTCGTAACGCATTTGTGAATGTAAAAGCCTTGATTCAAGATATAAATTTGCGCTTAATGTAAGTATCTTATATTTTGCATATTCACCTTGGTATGAGCAAGCATATCCGATGCACAGTTACAATTTATAACTTACAAATGGAAGATGAACACAGAAAAACTTACACAAATAGTCATTTTAATTTCTCTCAATGTATGCATAAATCGATAAAACTGACAAAAGGTAGCACAAGAAGAGAAGTAAATATATGCGCGTTTTTTTTTTTTTTTTTTTTTTTTTGAATAAAAGAGACTTGGTAAATTTAGATGCATGCATTATTTCATATTAAGTTCGCCACTATTAAGAAATAAAAGGATTGCAAACAAATGGTTTGAAGAACAAAACGAATAGAATTGATGATAAATGTGAGTGTTGTCTTTTGAATGAAAAACAGCAAAATGGATTGAAAATTTGAAATTCGAAATAACGCAGTGTGTGCATCACAACCATTTTTCCTGTGCCTTTGAAATATTTCTGCTGTTTGTCGTACTCAGTGTTCACTGTTGCGTTGGTTGATATTTCCAACATAATCAACACTTCACATTGGAAAAACAATCTCTTTTATTTTTTCAACATTACATACATACTCGTTCAGCATCTCGAGTAGTATCTCTAAAGAGTAGAATATGACAAACAGAATCTGTCTTTTGTATTCAATCCAATTGCTATCGGGTATTTGTTGCCTCATTTTAAGCTCTTACCCCCTTTTTCATCATTTCTTTTTCACTTTTCGATCGCTTCAAGTAAAAAGTTCTACTTTGCATTTTTCTAAAGACCAAATGAGCCAAATAATATATTTTTACATTGTTCAAAGTCATTTATTTCTTTGACCAAGTGATGAAGATTTTCCATTTCTCTGGATAATTTCAAAATATTAGTCGGTGTTAATGGAAAAACTTTCCATTTTCATGAAATCTCTTCAAAGATTTTTGCAAAAAATAAACATTTATTATCAGTTGTCTACCATTTTCTAGGTTTCTTCTTTTTTTAAAATGACTTTTTCATTTATACAAATAAAACCCTTCCCTTCTTTTTGTACGTACAATCAAGTTGTATTATTTTGTCAAACGGATTTGAAAACAGTGAAAATATTGGAGCTTCATTTTGATGTAAGCTAAAAAATGTCATCCTGATAATCTTCTTTGTTTGATGTTACAAGCACCTCTACACATTTTCTATCCAATCAGATGGGAACCCATGAGTTCTCTCTCCATATAATCTTCGAAAGTCATTTTAAGCTTATTCTTTCATCCACTAAATTTGTTGTGCGATTTTACATTGTCTAACCTATATTATTGTTTATGTCATTTTTATCATTATAAAGAAACTAATTTTGAAATCTTCTTTTTCAATCTCTTTTCAGGTAAATATTTAATTTAACCAACATTGACTATCAGAAAACTAGAAACATTTTCGTGGTTAAACTTTGATCAAAACTAGATGAATTTCGTTAGCAAATATTTTACGTAAGTTTTAGTAATATTGACAGAGACTATGCCACTGTGCAAAACATGACATAATTCTTTCTAAAAATAATCTCCATAATGACGCTAACAGCCATAAAACTGACTAACCACTGCAGCGAACATTGCATGAAGAATTGCTTATTTCAAACCACAAATTGAAAATGAACTATAAGTTTTGCTTCAGTTGTCTATTTGAAGCACCAGTTGCGCGAAAATTCATAACAAAGTTTTTCGAAATATTTGCAAGTTATTTTATGAAAATTCCAAAGTTGAATATTTCCATTGCAGATTCTTTTCCAATTATTTAGCAATTTTTCAGAAAATCAAAAGATCATGTATCGATTTCAATTTTGAATTATTATTACATATAGCGATATGATTTTGATTAAAACTATTCAAGACAAACATCAAATATATATTTCAAATGCAAGATAAACATAATATTAATTAAAAAGACATAATTGAATTGCCAAATGCTGACAGAATAATAGACATTTGAACTGGATAAATAAAAGCGATTTTTGTTATAAGCAGTCATTTGCCATCAAACTAAAATAAATCCCAACTATTTTTGGAGCTCCTCTCTTTCAGTATAAAATAAAAAGTTAAAAAACCTTTATATAATATGCTAGATTGTATGCTTAACTTTTGCATATAATTGATCGATTTGTTGCCATTCATGTTGAAAATTCAAAAGGATAAATTGTTCTGTTCAAATGATGGATATTTTTTTCATCGACCTAATTTATTGCATATATTTGCAGAATATAAAATAGAGTTTCAAATATGAATAAAATATGTTGATGTAAATAACGATAAGCAGCTATCCATGCTATTACTTATTGACAGATCAAACAGAGCAACAAATCGAATGAATAAAAGACAATGAAAAATGAAAATTAAGTTAGTGAACATCGATTCGTAGTGTGTTGCCATCAATTTTATTAAGTTGAACAGATATTTTCGGTTTAAATAATAAAAGGATAAAACTAATCATATTTCATGGCTATGTGAAACGATCAGACGCGATGAATTTATTATTTTATAACAATTTTGCGTGTAGAACGTATCAGTAATGTCAATTGAGATACATTGGAGACATAATCGAGCTGACAACAGCATAAAAATACTCTTGTGACGGCAGCAGAAGAAATGAGCATACACGAAAATGCCATTGAGAACACTGAACACCGAAAAAAAGCGAAAACCAAGTGAACACGCCACGAAGGGAAAATGATAGTATTGCATTGCCTCATTCGAACTCATATTTCATTCATGATGCAAGTTTCCGAAGGCGACAGCCGACTACGAGCCACAACGAAAGCCATTTATTTTATTTTTCGGTTGATTTTGCGAATGCGGTGTGCATTCATTGTTCCGTGCATGCACATATCCCCGTTTTTTCTCTGTCTTTGTCTATCTCGATGTTGTCCGGTACCAAATAAGTTACAAAATTCTTTCTATTCTTTTAACTTGTTTATGTCGTCATCAATGTTTCACTGGCTTTCGCACGTACCATAGATTATTTGGTGGATTATCGGATTTCAGTGATTGTCCAATCCTGGACGAAATTTAGACGTTTGGTTGCTATGCAATATTTCTTTGTTCTTTGAAAAGAACGAGAAAAAGTGCATTCACATACTGTAGTAAATAGTCGTAATGCAACTTCGACGATGCAATTTCCGTTGTAGAGCTGTCTACTGAACCGAACTGTTCATGTTCGTTCGAGTTCGTTCAAATTTTAACCGAACATGAACAGGTCATTTACAATTCTGAACAACTTGAACCGAACGTGAATGAACATGAACACACAAAATGTTTCCGAACGTTGTTCAATTAATTCAACTGGTTCATAAATGCAATCTGTTCCTGTTCGTTCAAATTCTACACACTTGACGCCATCTATACTATTTATCAACGTATGAATTTCTTGATGAAAGAATTTATCAATGTACATTGTCTATATCAACGGAAACGGCAAAGATATACAATTTGTCGTTTGCATTCCGTAATGTGCCATTCAGTATATAAATGATAGAGATCACTTCCAACGTAACGTCGCACGACGTATGCCGTAGTACATTAATCGATCGTTGATGTACTTGCCCACGGCATAGAAGTCCACTTTCTCAATTTTCTTTGATATTAATTTAAATTCACACCGTACTCGACTAGAGATGGCGTTAGAGACAATGAATTTCTTCGCTGAAGCGACTTCGGCACTGCTTCATTTTTTGAGAAAAACAAATGAACAATAGTTCGGTTGTATTTGAATAATAGTAATTTTCGATATAAATAAAACTTATTCGAAATATTGTTGCTTACTTAATTGTTATATTGAACAGTTTAATTTGGTTCAGTTAATTGAACAATATTCGAACGAACAAGAACCGAATTTTAACATTATGAACAAACTGAACTTGAACTCGAAGGAATATGAACACCGTTTTTCTCTTTCGAACAACTCGAACTGAACCCGAACGAACATGAACATAAAAGTGAAACCATTCTCGAACATGATTGGTTCATGTTCGGTTCTTGAGTATCGCTCCTTTTGAGCTTGATGATGTCACAAACAATGGAATCATGAATTCAACAGATAAAACCAATTATGCGAGAAAAATTAAATCAGGCACATAGAATTTGTACGTGTTGAATACTAGAGTTCAAATAACACTTGCTTTATTTACTTATTAAAGTATACATTCACAGTTTTTGTATGTTATATACGACAAACATTATTTGTTAATTTAAAGGTTTCCCAATTTAAACTACTCTTCTTACTGAAGAAACGAAATTCTTTGATAAAACAATTTTGACTTTACGTTGAAATCATTCCATAGCAAAATACCAAATTATTGCATTAATATTTCAAATACGAAGGATGATGTTGTCTATCTATTCGCATAAATACACGAAGTATATTTGTATCACCTGACTTTTAAAGATTTACTAATCTCGATCATATACAAGAAATAAAAAATCATTAGAAATGAAAATTGTTCTGTGCCTCAAGTAAGAACCAAAGAAGACGCTAGACGAAAAACCAAAGACCGAAGCCAAAGTAAATTGACTTCTTTAGTCTGATAAAATAAAAATTTCCTTTATTTCAACTCATTCAAATAAAAAATCTTGAAGGACAAAAAGTGAAGATGAAATGGAGCACTCAAGCGTAGATAGCAAACATAAAGAAACAACTCACCAATTTGCATTCGGTTTTTTCAATACGAAAGTAAAATAGAAGTTTCAAAGATAAACACACACAAGCAACCAAATTTTGCATGGCAAGGAAAAGAAAAAGAAACTAGGAAGAAAAGCAAGCAATTGAAATGTGTTTACACACTCAAACAAGGGTAAAACTCTTAATCTTTTTTGTTTGATTTTTGTATGGAATCTTTTCCATCGTCACCGACATTTCATTAACGCTAATCCTTGCTGAAAGCGTTCAGCTAGCTCAGTTTTTGTTTTTAATTCGGAAGCTAATGAAACATTTTTTTTTATATATAAATCTTTGTACAAATGTAAAATATTATTAGAGAAGCACCCAATGATAAAATAAAACATTCGAAATATTTTCGCATAGTATTTTTTTTGCGCAAAAACTGTGACCACAAAAACTGTAATAATAAATTCAAGACTTGCTAAAAGTGTCAATGAATTATAGAAAGTCAAAGTATTTCACATATTTATTTCGTAGTCGTTACACAATAGCAACATATAATTTCATGCATTTAATTACAATAATGCTGCAAGCGGGAAGAAAAATTAGTAGAGCAGAAGAGAAGCAAAAATAGATTAGAAATAGTATGAGAAATTTAATTAAAAAGTAATTATACTCTTTGCGGCTTGTTTTACTAATAATGTAAACGAAGCGCGTCAGAGTATCATTTTTTCGTTCTTGTTGTTCAAAGAAAGAAAGAAAGAAAGAGAAAGAGAGAGAGAGAGAGAGAAGAAGTCACGACAATGTGTAAACTGACAGTTAAGAATCCTCTGTACAGAAGAACACACTTCAACTGAGCCAAGTATTTTGTGACGCTTTGCTTCACTTCTAAACAAGAGACCGTTTCATAAGGCCAAATTATGTGAATGAGTTGAGTTTAATGTTAATGTTATGCTTAGTTACTTCGACCTTAAGTCCATCAATTTTCTCACTGGTGGATTATTTTTCAATGTTTATAATTAACTGATTAATCTGCCTATTCCTAATTAAAACACTCAAAACAGATAATGAAATATTTTCACTTGAAGCAACGAAATTGCTATGAAATTTACGAAAATAAATATATAGCAAGCGGTAGCGCCGAGCTCGGATCACAGCGAATTTACTGTGGCATTGTTATTCGGATGGAATACTTACTCATATTTTGAAATCGAATACATAAAAAACGGACAAAATCGTTTTATGATCGCATGAAAATTTTCGACGCTTATCTTCGATAATATAAAAAGCAATTTTCGTTTTCAATGTGTATATTCGTGATGTTTTGCAGCACTAGTTTTCAATGTTGTTCTGCATACGACAGCTGACATGTACTTTTTGTGTCATTTTCACCAACATAACATGTTTGAAATCTTGCTAACAAACAATCGCATGATCTATATACATATATACAAAATATAGTTGTTGCTAAACTAGAGTTGAATTTCCACACATGCTTTATTTGTTGTAGATTTATATATACAACCACATACACACATACACACTTTTACACGAACACATTCAAGGTAATTATAAAAAAAAAATGTTTATATTATTTTGGCGTGCTGTCTCGCTGTCCTGATGTAAGAAACACCTGGTCATGTAACTCACTCAGCTCAATAATTCGGTTTTCAACAAGCTACTATTATGGGTCACTTTATTTCAAAAAAGTAAATGCATGATTTTTTTTTTTATTAACAGCAATTTTGTGCGAAATATTTAACACTTTGTTATCTCCAATTTTTGAGCTATTTTTAAAAATGCAAATAGAAAAGCAATAAAAAAAAATTTAACTCTATTGAAATACTGCAAAGTCTCCACATTCTAAAACCATTTATTTCCTCACATTCACTTTGAATTACATTTTGGGTAAATTTCCACTGGTTGTCGTTTTGGACATTTTTATAAAAAAAGGAACAATGGTCCTTATGTCCTCTCTTTTCACTTTTTTTTTTTTTTTTTTTTTTTTTGCTTTTTTAGTGTTTTTCACACAAAGCACAAACCAAATTTTGCAGAAAAAAGAGAAATTATCGAGGATTTGAGCCATAAGTTTGCGCTCGCTGGGAGTGTTTCTTCCTTCATTAAAAAAAAAGTAGCAGCTGGTTCCGAGTAAAACTCACGTCTCAGCGTTGATTCAATCCGGTTATAATTCTTCTTGGTCATATGCCTTTTCGTACGAACGTACGTCAGTCTGTGTGTAATATATTTGGTGAACGCCAACAGCTGGCCAAGTTTGACGTAAACATTTCAACATGAGTTCACAAAGTTAAAGCCGTTTCAAAATATCCATTTTTGTGTTCGATGGAAAAGCAATACCCAAAAAAAAAACAAATTTCTCTCGACTTTCGATGAAATATCTTTTTCTCTCATGGTTTTTTGCATAAGAGACACAAAAACGATTTTACATTTTAATTCGATTTTCATGTAGATGCAACTGTGTATCTGCTGACAAATGGCTGCCGTATGGTTATTTTTTCATTGATGTCACAAAGGCGATTCGCACCTTTATCGATGAATTTTATTAACTCAAAAAACTTAGAAATATCAAACATTTTCTTTTCGCGAGATGATTGAATGATTTCTAAACTACAATAGACTAACATTTATAGATACAAAGCCACTTTTCTGCATGTAATACATTGTAAATGGCTAACATTGTTGCGAGATTTCATCATCTTAAAAGGTAATGTTTAGTGTATGAAGATAGATGAATATCTACAATTTCATACCCTTTCTTGCTTGGTTAATCTTAGGTATTGGAGAAAGGCTTCATCTTCCTCATGTGGCATTTGTAAAGAGATCAAATAAATCGAATACGATGAATATTATCGAACAATTTCTTAAAAATAAAGTTTTATATGACCTAAAGGTAAAAATCGAATAGACATGTTAACATTTCAGTTTATACTTTGCAGCATTAATCTTTCGTCCAAAGACTTCATCGAAACTGAACAGGTTACATGTTTCCAGCCCCTAAATAACAAAATATTGCAAAATTCGTGGCAATCAAGAGAGATGATTTTTTTTTTGTTCGAATGTGTTCAGAATTTTATTGTATATACCGATCATTTCGACAATTTTTAATAATGCAGAACGTGAAATAATATTTCGATTCACAATTTTTCCTAGATATGGCACAATGTGTTACGATTGGTGCGACTGAAAAAAAAATCAAAGCACGTGGGCACCAAACATGCGTCGTGTATGCGTCAAAATTAGGCACACCAGTTTTCAAAACAAATTTAATTGTACACAAATGCACAATGCACACACTTGTCACTATTGGCAGTCTCTGGGGAGTGGTTTCTGAACATTTATTTTGGGATAGGTTGAGTCGAAAGTCATTTTTACATTTAAAAAAAAACTTTGTTGTCTTTATTGAAATCATCTCTGATTGCGTGTCACTTAAAGTAAACCAAATTTTTCACACTTCAAACTCAAACATACATAGAATGTATGAATTGCACACTGGTGGTGTGAACATAAATTAAAATGTACCATTTAATAAAACAATTGCCAAAGCTTAGTTATGAGACTTGACTCAACTCTCAGAGCACATTCAACTAATTGCTTAAAAGCACGCATACAATTAAATAAACAAGACTAGTTTGAAGCGACCGGACTCTATGGTCTTCGTTTATGTAAACAGGTGAGAAATTCTGATTCCAAAAAATATAATTGATAATGCAAATGCACGCTATTTGTCATTAACTGAAAATAGAACTTTGCAGTAATAAAAACAATTCTACTATTTAATCTAGTAAATGAAAAATGCAAATTTATGTGGAAATTAATTGTTTGAATATCTCAAATGACTAACGAAACTTTGAAATTCTTTTAATATTAGTGAAAATTATTGAGTCAAAAGAACAATACCATAAAATGGAATTCCACTCTTGAAAACAAAAAGTCATTAATAATAATAAAAATAAAAATGGAGATCGCTGTAAAACCATATTCGCATGTCATATGCACAGAATAGTGTACAATTTAGATCATTATATTAAAGCCAGACCATGCTCTATCAAGTCGATATTTTTAATATTTCTATTATCGCATACTTTTAGACCATTGTTGTAACTCCATTGCTCTGGCATATAATCCATATGAATGTGAGCAAGCTATTGCTGCATGTAGTAGTTTTTAATCTTTGGAAAAAATATCCATTTTTAAGCACATATCCTTACGTATCCTTCATAGCTCAAAGGCTTTATTAAACTGAAATACAACATACATTGCACATGGCCTGTCAACTTATCGACTCAAGGCATGATATCAATTCAATAGATTCACATTTTTCTCATTGCATTGTTGCCAACAATTTCCGTTATTCTTTTTTTTAAACAGTCATTGTCGTTGTCGTCTGGTACATTTCAAAGTTGGTATCGATTTTGTATGCTTCAGTACGCATACCTTCTTCTATAATTAAATAAAATGAACAGTATCGATTTATATAAGTTAGACTGTGAAAATGAAGGCGACTTAAGCACATGAATAATGAAAGGTAAATACGTTTCCATATCGAATGGTTAATCATAATCAATAACAATGACGCAAAATGGCAAAAAAGAGGCCTTGCAATCGCGTTTGGATTTGTCATTTTCGAGAAGCCAAACTCAACAATAATGTATGATTTTTTGTATGAAATTTCCATTTTTCTTGTATATTGTAATGTCAGCTCTCATGTTCTATTTCAAACGAAATAAAAGTATCATCTCCTTAACTATTATAGAAAAATCGATATTTTCAAGAATTATGTATTGTAAATCGCATGAATTATTTTTTTCTGAACTTGAAGATAACTAGTAGTTAATTACTACTCTTTTTGTATAATTTGGAAAAAGAAATCATTTATTGAAGTAAATTTATCAATAAAACAGAACAGAAAGGGATAGTTTTTGAAAAAAATATAGCCGAAAGCCGTTCTTATTATCAAAGAATATAGGGACTTTTCGGTATGAAGTTTATAAAATGTATGATATAAAATCAAAAAGCACAAACGACTCTATGCAAATGAACGGCTAATCGATATTCCCATTTGAAATTCTATTGTAAATCAGTCTTTTCCAACAATGAATATGCTCATACTACGGAACCAACAACATATTGCATGCTCCTTACCAATCAATTTTCAAAACACAAGACCATACGGAGTGAAAACTACATAGAAGCTCACAACAATATGAATACCGAATTCTGATAAAAATAAACGATTGACGCACATTGAAAACATCAGAAACATCAGAAACATTTAAAACACAATATCCCATTCAGACGCCAATTGAATTATTGGATTTGTCGAAAAACAAAGAAAGTCTAACACTTGATTTTCAGATATACGATTCTCACTTTTCAAACTATAATTCTGTCTTATTTTGTAATATTTCATTGAATGTTTCATGCTTTTCTCTACTATATTATCGATTGAGGGGGAGTACAGTGCTGCTTTGCTACTTTATCGATCATTTCTATTATTTACGTTGCTGTTTTTGCGATGGTAACTAAGAAATTCAGATTTAATATCGCTTTTTATTGAATACGTGAACTTTATATTTTTGCTGGCAGTGTTTTCATAAATTGATATCGAAATTGAATTGCAGTGGAAGTTTTTCATTATCCATTCATTGAATGTCACGCTATCTCAAATTTTATTTTTATTTTGCTTAGTTTTATCAAAGTTTTTTTTTCTCGTGTTTTTAACATTTCCCAATTTGGTTTTTCATTTGAGGGAATAAATATAAAGGAAAATGAATGTCTGAGAAATTTCCACAGTGTTACTAAACTATTGCTCTGTTAAGTAGTTGAAAAAATAGATCTAACTTCTTGCATTTACAAATTGATTTTATTTCGGCAATCGGATAAAAATACTATATCATATTTCGTTTTCAAATAAATCAAATGACAAACTTTTCATGCAATGAAGATTATATTCTGAAAAGGCGTACATAAAAACTAACCTAAAAATTAAAAGAAAAAAATGGCGTCAGGAATGTAAAACTTTTTGAAGAACTTACAATGGACGTCTTTCAAAACATATTTATATCTTCGTATCGAAGACAAGGCCAACAACAATCAAATATGCACCTTAAAATTAAGCACTGAAGCCCCATGGGGAAGAACTAATGATAACAATGAAAATATTTCTTTTGTTTTCGAGCAGACTATTTTTGGCTTTGTTCCGTTCATATTCGATTTATTGACTTAACAACGTGCACAAGAACAATAGTCCATCATCATATTTAGTTTTGGATTGATTACATATTTTATTGTAACTTTTTATTTTAGACATTTACAAATTCAGAATGTTGAACCATTTTTTGTATCTTTAACCATCTTCAAGTATGAAAATGTATACAATTAAATGACTTCAGTCGTATTTTACTTTATTTAACTAATTTAATGTTAGGCTTTTTTCATTAGAATTTAAACTTTCTAACTACTAGAATCACTAATACATTTATGAAGCAAACATATCATCTGATACTACTATAATTTTGGTTTTGCGTGCAAGATACAAAATATCAAATATGTTAAAATATTCGTAATTCTTGCTAAATGTCAAATATAACGTAATTCTGGCCGAAATCATTCAAATTCAACTGAATCGATCAGTCTACCTCGAATACTCATTTTATTTCGCTTAAAATCGATAAAATATTTAACTAAAATAAAAATAATAATTCTGTTTTTTACTCAACGTTTACACATTAAAAACATTGATGAGGAGAAAAGCCCATGATTATATAGGAACATTTAGTAAATAAATTTTTAATTGAAATGGACAAAAGAATAATAATTGCATGTTATGTTAACTCCTTTGACCTTGCCAGTAAAATAATAAAATTGGTTAATTTCCTTGGTTGAAAAATGGTCGTTAAATTACAAACGATGAATCAAATTGAGAATATTTTCACGTAAATATTCATAGTCGCAATGGGACGAATTATTTCAAAGTTTTTGTCAAAATATGAGCCAATCTCAACCTCAAAATAGATTTATGCATTAATAAGTTTGCACCCTCACCGAGTTTCAACCCATGAAAATTCGGTTGAAAGCTTGCCATAATGACGTCAATGTAAATTTAAAGTATTAAAAAATAATCAACGAAATAAATTGCAATTCAAGTTTATTAGCACTCAAGCCTTAATCCCACCTTATCGTCTATGTTATGTAAAAAAGCATCTTTGTATATATGTACATTTACACCAACTATGTGATACATCTACGTGTATTTTAATCCCTTGCACTTACCATATATGCAGTGCTGTCTTATAAAATACAATAATTTAACTATTGCGATGCAGAACATAGTTACGCTTTATATACAAATGGAATTCTAACTTACAAGTAGTTCATACAATAAGAATAAATCGAGGTGATTTGCCTTTCGGCATCGCAACTGATGCTCTCTAACCCTCTTCGCAAGAACTCACCTGTTTTCTGTTCTACAATTTAAAATACTTTCACTGCACGTATAGTCATTTAAGTATTGATTTTTATCAAGTTTGGTGATGCGTTCACACTTAAAATTGTACCGTACACACTTTACTGATCATACACTATGAGTTTGAGAATTTTATATTCACAGCGGAGACATTTCCGATGTATCTCATTTGAATGAACAGCATTTGAAATTTTATATGAAAATGGAAATGAAGATAAAAGAAATTATCGAGCTTAAAGTCATGAGAGCATGATATGTAATAAGTACATGTTGTTTAATGTAACAAAGATAGATTTTGTTGAGATGAAGGTGGTCGTAAGTGTTCGAGTGCGTATTAAGTAAAGAATCGCTTTTAGTTTACGCTTCAAATGAACATCAAGAACCGAATCAAAGTCTTATTGATTTTGAAATTCCGTACCTGGTGTGAATCATCCAGACACATGCAAAATGACTGTTAATAAATGACAGTAATCGAATTAAGCCCCACTATGTGGTTACAATCATTTTTATAAACATCACCATGGAAATATGTTCAACAAAGGAATTAAATATATTTTGATTAAAGAACTATATTACCAAATTTCATCCAGTCTATCTATACATTCTAATTCAACGTTAACGACGTCAACACTAAAGTGCAACATCAAGCGAAATATAGAGCGACTATTTCTCCACACGGTCTGGCTCGCTAACGATAATTCAATCAGTTTGGCAGTATTTGTCAGAAAAACCTTGAATATTATTATTAATGTAATTTGTAGGTAATTTTGTTGACATGGAAGGAATATTATTAATACATATCGAAGTAACGGTGAAATTTAATGGAATATTGCTATTGCTTCATATCTAATATGCACACAACCATTATTTGTCGTTATAACTTTTTTTCAATAATTTGTTATGTGTTTTATGACAATTTGCAGCATATGTGCACTAACACATTGTACATATACACAAATTAATTTTCGAAAATAAATCGGTAATATTGGTGAATAAATGGTTAAGAATCACTGATACACGTGTACATACAAAGCAACCATTCCTCCGAAGAAATTCCTCCGCTAATTTTTAATTGAAATTCATTTTACAATTTTATTTCCTCGTTACGAGTTTATTTAACAGATTTTGATGCTTTTGATTTTCAATTTATTTTTGATCAACGTTATATTGAAATTAATACAATAGCTATTTTTTTATTCAATTCAATTGGCGCATACAGAAAAGTTATTCGCACAATTTAAAATATCAATTTGATGGCAAAAAGTAGTGAGACAGCAATAAAATTGTGTCATTAAATGCAATGAAATATCTAAATCTGCAATTTCCCGTTAATCAATCAATCAGTTTCTAGCGAAAGCAGAAATTGTTTAACCTTATTTAATTTCACCTTAAACATTGCTATCGAACATTTTTTTTTTCTGAACTCGTACACAATTTTTTTTCAACTCGCCAAAAAAGCTTTTGAATTGAATTCACTTCGTTAGCTTCATTATTAATAAATTTAAATCAATTAAAAATACCATTCAAATTACCATGGATTTAAAAGCGATTGGGTTTCCATTAATCACATAAACGGCATTTGTTCAGAGGCAGAACTTCATCAACGATGCAAAAAAAAAAAAAAAAAAATATGTGCCGCAGAATCCGTTTCGTATTTATGACCCATATCTATTTAAAACTCACCGGGAATCAATGTAATCCACAATACCCCTCTCTCAAAGTTTTTTTTTTTATCAAATGTCCTTTAATTTATATTTTCAATTTAAAAATGGAATAAATAAATTGCGTTTATAAATGTTTTTGCTATACAATTGCATTTTAATAGAAAAAAATGTAGAGAGTATTGTATTAGCTTCACAAAACGGGTTACGAGCACTTGAAAAGTTGTTTATTTAATTTTTGCGGATGACATAATTTAATGCGAATTTGACACTGCATAATCATGTGGGTAGAGCGTTTAATGTTTGAATTCATAATTCCAAGTATTGATGAGAGCGTTCGTTTTGTTTCAGTCGTTGTCATCGAATTACGTGATAATTAACGTTTTCGCTTGAAACGCAATGAGGAGATTTACATTTCTGAATAGTATATAATTAGACGGATCTATGGACCGTGCTTTTTGTACATTTATATATATTTTTTTCCTCTCTTTATTCTTCTAGTGAGAATTGAATTCAGATGGAATGAAATGAAACATCCAATAGGAATAGATACAGTCTAAACATTAATAAATAACTGCTACGTGATCCACTTTCATTGCTCGTTTCGGCTAAGTGACGGAGTATATCATTAAGCCAGTGTATAAATATATTTAAAGTGCATGTGGTGCCCTTTCTATAGCTTGCTTATCGTTGGCTCTTGACTGGCAAAGTAATCGGCTTTGTGCACAGTCGGTTTTGAAGAATTCCCTTCAATTTTTACTCTCTGCTAGCCATGTACATTTTAGGATTATATACCAAGTGATGTTATAATTAATTTTGTAGTAATTTTCATTGCAATGCTTCGGCTATCTGTTTTTTTTTTCTTTTTTTTAAATGGCATTTGAAATGAATCTTTCAATGAGCTTTACATTTGTCAGGTCATATAATTCCAGCACATAAAACAGTTTTTCAAAGATAAAAATCTCTAGAGGCAAACCAAATATGAGATTTCTGCACTTGTGATTTCACACAAAAAATGAATATTTCATTGTTCAATTTAAAAAAGTATTCTATTCATTTTACCATGTTAAGTGACACGGAATTTTTAAACATTTACACTTGAATCTTTTGAATCATACGCCATCGACCTGTAAATTCTCCAGAACAAATGTGCTTGCGCTATACATGTATAATTGACACTTTTCGGATTTTCCGCTGTCAGTCCGTTTGCTCGTCAATGAGATTCAGAACAAGTATCATTCTTTTATATCTTCAATAGAAGTGATGTTTTTCCCTCCTTTTTCATTTTTAATTAGTGAAATATTTCATATGCATAATGTATACTTTAAGCATCAATCGTTCCCTTCATCATCCCGTATAATTCAGTTTTCAGATGAAATAATTTATGTGAAGAGAATGGTAAATGTTTCATTTGCAACCCATTTTTTAATTGAATTCAATGCACAAGTATATTCTGAATGAAAATATGAAATTACAAAATGAAACTTCTTCTTTTACATTAAAGAGATTTGCCATCAAGTTCGGTATTTGATTGAAGGTTAACTATAGAACAAAACCAACATGAATTATTACTTCTTTCATAATATGCTTGCTAGTGGATCAATACGATACAACATATATGCGTTTATTGAAAGCTGTGAAATAAAACAAGTTTAACAAAATTCTTGAACTCGGTACAACCAGAATGGAAACAAAACAAAGTCAACATAAATTACCAGGCAACGCACACTGAAGCACAAAACTACGACTCTTTTGTCCATATTTCATATTTTGTAGTCAGGCTCATAGTATTCACATCAGCAAAATGTTCGTTAGTTCGCCTTTTTACTTTTAATGTTGTCGTTTCACTATCACTTTTTGCTTATGTTCCGTACACCATAAATTGGTTTCGGTCAAAATTACAATTGAAAATGGCATGATAAAATTCATTAAACGATCACGTACTCGCAACGCGCTCATAGAGCAATAGCTATAGCACAATGCGGACGAACAACAATACGAGAAACAACAAATATAATCAAGGTCATACATCGACTTTATTATTCTCTTCGGTGAAATTATTTCTTATTCGGTGTTGATTATAGTATGTTGTACAACGTTTTTATGCTGGTATCGGGGGCACACATCGAAAAGGTCTTTCCGACAATATCGATGGACGACGTACGTACATCTCGTTCAGTGGAATTCCTCTTTTTACTTGTCGCGTTCATATTCGTTGTGCGTTATTTGTTCGCCTGTTTCTTGTTTGTCTCTTTCGATTTCGTTTGCGTGAAGAAAACCGGTTTTTATAGCATCTGTCTACTACTTTATTAAGCTACCCGACCAAATTGTTTCAGTTTTTTCTTCTTCGCTGATTCCGATTCAGTTTTATTCTTAACACTCAACAACAAATGCAAAGACAAAGACATAGACATATAAAAGGGACGCTACTCAACAAACCAAAGATCTTGAAGCAAACAATACATTGAAATGGTAAAAAATGCGACGCTACGATTTTACCAAGAAGCAATTTTATGGTAACTTTTATGCTAGATGAAGTAAAAAAAGTAAATTACTTTACATAAAAGAAAAACAAATCACGTTCTGAGCATTGATTTCAGTCATTTTAACATGCAAATTACTCGATTTAAGTTTATTTAAATGAAAATTGAAAAATTCTCATAGTCAAACTTAAATTGAATTCAGTAGAAGGGCGACAATCAAATGCAAAAAACGTATAAAATTTGTTGACATAGAACAATTAAATTACATATTTTATTTCGATCTAACAATTGGGAGTAAATTCGGAATCCGGAAGAAAACCAAAATGTTTTTATACATCGATTCTAAGCGCATGTTAACTTTGAGTTGATTCGCAGCTACAAAAATTATTGGCAGAGCAGCGTATCACAAAAGCCTATTGTGTTCCTAATGTAAATGCTTGAACGAATAAAATTGGTCTTTTGTTTCAAGATTATCTTATTTTGAAATGTTTTGGTCTATCAATAACACTACAAAAGAGATTTGAGTAGATAGGCAAAGACGAAGCATTCAGAATTCAGTAACAAATTTTCACGATTTGCCAATAGAAAGAATATGCTGTCCTGATTCAATCAATGTTCTTGTATATCTCGAAATTGAATGAATCGAATTATAATTTCATCTGTTTAGAAAAGATACAAAAACTGCGATGGCGTCAAGTAAGGTGGAAATCAAATCACTTTGAATATATGTCGCACGAAATAGCATGTCTGGTCGAAATTTCGCTAAAATGCTAATTTTCAAAAGAGGATTGAATTTTAAATTTTAAATTATTTATCATACTTAAAACACATCGATCCACCACGCATAGTTACACTTTCCGTTTATGGTGCGTCTCGTTTGACTTGATAGTATACGGTGCTGTTTTAAGACAAAGAAATAAAAAAAACGACGCACATAAATAGACAGAGACAGAGACAGAGACAGATACAGAGCTCTGCTCAAATAAATTGTATAAACAATACATGTGCACAAAACAACAATCACAACGTAGCTTCTTGCGATACTTTATATGGCGTGATTTTCAGTGGTTATGTAAAATGTTGCCTGGCGCTGGCATATGTTACATCGTTCATTTGACGATGGTACATAATGCAACATGCTCGCATCGTGCCATTTTCATGAATTTTACTAACCAGATTTTACATTTCAATATCTTTGTCATGTGAATCCTCGCAACAGGGGAATCTTTCAGTCATCTTATGCTTGGTAAATTTCATTTGCATACATTTGGTCGATTTGCTTGGATTGCTTCCGACGGATGTGCGCTATGCGAAACGAACAATAATTCTGTAAATTAGAGAATTGGCGATGCAGATATTCGTGCTGACAATATATGGTCGGTCCTCCATTTCTAAAAATATTGAAAACTTCATTGAATTACACAAATTCAAATGTCAATTTAATAGAGATGGAATTTTATAGAGGGGAGAAAAAACAAATAATAATTGGGGGGAAATAATCTATGTTTTGGGTGGGACACGCATTTTTTATAAAAAAAAAAATAAATTTTAAAAATAAGGAAAAAAGATTTCAATTAACATATGAACGCTAATTAAATGGTTACAATCAAAGTCCATTCGGTTTTTTCCTCTGATAATAATTTTCATCATCAGTATTTGTGTCACATGAGCAATATTTATATTTCTATTTGTTTTTTCTTCTTTTTTTCATTTGAGCGATGCATATATTTGAGACAAAAATGATATCATTACCAAATTCCGATATTTTTGCATTTTCATTTATTCGGTTGATGTGACCGAAAAGCAATTCAAAACTGAAATTTTTGAACAGGTTTGAACACAATATAAATAAAAAGCAATTCACTTGACCGTGAATTTGAGTTGTTGCAATTTTTTCATGTTGAGCGCGTTTGCATACAAATTAATTACAGATCAACTCAAGTTTTTTCCTGTTTTCATTCTTCAATGTCTACGGACAATCACATTACAGAAAAAAAATATTCATTGTTTATTTAATGTGTTGACCACATAGCTGAGTGCATATGCATTCAGTGTTGTCGTATTTTATATTCATATATTGTGCGTAAATTCAATCAATCCAGACAACAATTGTATTGCTTCATTTTAAGTAGAACGAAATTTATTCAAAAATGATAGTGATTTGTATTTGTCAGTTTTGATTTAAAATTTATAAATTTCCTTGTCTCAACTCAATTTACTGCTATAAAGGAAAGTTGAACAGACGCACAAATAGTTATCATTTATTTATTTAAACGCACCGAATGCTTTCATTCAATTGTGCCATTGGCACATGAAATTTCTCGCATTTAAGGTTGTAGATTCCATTCTCTTCAGCTGACAAGATGTCTGACAACTCATGGCAAACAAGAAGGCTGAATAAACTGAAATGTACATAAAATAAGTCTTTTTTATCGATTCCTTGAAATATAGATTGTTCCATGTGCATAAAGTTTGTGATGACTTTATCACATGATATTTCAATATTTTTTTGTTGGCCGCATAAATTGGTTGTCAAAAATTGATATATATGTATATATACATGGATGAAACCATAATCATTTTAATTAGCAAAATTGCTAGAATTTCAGAATCTATTTTCTACATTTTGTAATTAAATTAATTCTATGCAATTATTTATATATGAAGGACTTCCAATTTGTTTTTTAGCTAAAACTTCTTATCCTAGGGGCGAGACACAGACACATTCCTCTTTATATATAACAATTCAATGTCAAGGATATATAATTATACACGCATCACTTTAAGTCATTACTAGAATCATAAGCATTTTCGCACTAATCTTTTAGATAGTTATTACATTTTCAAATTATTTAATTACTCTAAATTCATCCAAAAACAATGAACTGAATTACATAGAAGTGTACTTGTTCCGAACATTCCAAAATACATCGAAAACTCGTGAAATTTATCATTTAAATTCGTTTGGTGTCAATGTTTTGATTTATTAAATCGAACCAAACTTATTAAGCGGAGACAAACAAAGTCAATAACCAGCATACTAATAATATAATAACCGGTATTGAATTTATTCGATTCGGATTGAAAATCGTAAATATTTAAATGAAGACGATTTCGTCTATAATGGTTGTATTTTGTAGATTACAAATTATCAAGAACAGTTTTAAATCAGAGAAAACAAACATAAAAACTATTTTTATGGTGACATTGGACGTGCGCTTCGAATGAATTATTGACATTCATTTGAAATTCTAATCCTGACACCAGACAACAGCTACTACATTATCTATGTTTACAGTAAACATGAAAGATGTTTCGTAGTTGAGACAATTTTAGTCTATAACTTGATACCAAATTCAAAATTTTATTTTTATTTTTTTACGCCATTGGTTAATATAGTTCACTGTTCGGAGCTCTATTCTTGTTTTTTTTTTTTTAATGAAACATGTTTGTTTGATTTAATCGGTTCATTTTGGTTGCTTTTGTAAAATCGCTTCTTTCATCCCGAATTAATAGGTAAAATTTGATTTTTTATTGAAAGCTCTAAATTGAAAGTTCTATAATCCAGATCATAACCTGAGAAACCATGTATTTGCCATAATTCCACCGGACTTATACCGCTAATTGAAGTCAGGTATAAGTAGGAGTAGCACTGCTTACATTTTCGTTCTTCAAAAATCAACAATAAACAATGTATTAAACAGATAGAGTACCCCACATTTATAGAGAAAAATTAAATCAGTTTTAATTTTGGAATATGAAACGTTTCACTTTTTGAGTTGGATTGAGAAAAAAATAGTAATTCAATAACTCTACATTTTGAAAATAAATGTGTGTTGTAATTGCCATCAATCATTATATTGAATTTCGGTTATATTTGACAAATGAAATTTTTTTAATGGTTTTTGCTTTTGAAGCATGCGTAATTATAATAGTCTTTGGTCACATTCCTAAAAATAAGAGAAATAAAATTACCTCTAAATGTACATTACATAATTCATCGTGCGAAGTGGCAGAAACTTATTGTTTGATCACTAAAAGATTCATTTTAATTCGATGTATGTAGAAACAATACTATCAAAAATCGATATAATATTGAATTAATATTATTTATGGAAGTTTTAGAAAACCAGATACACCGGCCATATAACAATAAAGATTTACGTAATACCGGCGCTTAATTGTATCTATGATTTATTGGGGCTTTTGATTTGATTGAAACAAGAGCGTTGTTGCGTATTAATTTTAATGAACGTAAATTGGAATATTTGATTGCGGCTTCCAAAGTACTTGAGCCCATTGGGTTGGTACCCGTCGTCGTCTGAACATATATAAAAAAGTATCATCACAAAAATGCGTGCAAACAAATATGCTTTTAAAGATCACACGCATAATATCGACAACGTTATTGATTTGTGTTACGGTGGTGTACGAAAAATAACAACAATGAGTTCGAAAATGTATTTATATATATATATTCACATTATGTATGTTTTCCATTGGTTATCGAACACAGCAGCAGACACACCATTCGCATTTAAATTGATTCGCGCCTGGGACGGTCGAAAACAAAGCGCTCTTAATGCTTCAACGAATTACGATGTCTGTCGATTGACGAATGCGCAGCATGTGCGGGTTCTCTTTGGCATGAGATTAGTTCTTGCTTGTTGTGCTAGTTCTCTCTATGTTTTGAACAAGTTTGTTTATTGGATTAAAACACGTCAAACAAATCGAATTACATGAAGCAAAATAAAAGTTTATCGCTGAATGAATTTCAGTGGAATGGTTTTGGTTAAAGTTGATAGTTTTCAGTTCATTGTGCGATGTGTGCCGCAGAGATTTCGAAGTGATGAAACTGATTTCAATGCATGAAAATCTCATTATTGTTAATCATAACCTATGCTATTAATGTTCAAACAAAATTGATTTCACCATATGTTGAACAAAAGAATTTTTTTTTTTTAGTTTTTTCTTTTTATTTTCGGTTCACATTTCATCGTAGTCAGAATTTAATTATTTTTAATGCTCCACACAACAGATTTTGTTCATTCAAATGGCATGGTCTGCCAGAGAAACAATACACAGAATAAATCTGATAAAATTTACATAAAATATTTAAGCAAAAACCAAACATAACCAACTTTTGGAATCGCACTCTTTTTTAATTTTAGCTATTTATTTTGTTGGCGATCACAATGGAAAGATATGTTAGCCAGTTTTGAGAAGAATAGGCTTAATACTTGAATGCATAAGTGTAAAAAAAATACTTCCTGATGGCGTTTCATCATTTCATCGTTTCAGCCCACATCCATTCTTGTGCATCATTTTGTGACATTTACAATAGACTCTTTAGTATTTGTGATTCTATTTATCATTCTATATAAACTAACCTCAATCTGTTCACATAACGTTAAATATGTATTTGATTTCATATTTTGTTTTGACTTACATTATTTGGAATCCATTTAATTTCTTTAAAATGATTTGACAATTATTCTTTCCACGCTATGGTTAACACGCATTTTATTTGTTCATAACGGCAGTTATAGTTAAGTTACGCTAGTCCACCTAATTAAAATGTTAGTTTCTTACATTATCAGCAATTTATCAATGTGACCAATTTTCAAATGAATGTCGCAGTTCGTGCTCTATTGCCACACAAAGTACAAATGTTTGGAAGAAGCCGATGACCAAATGATTAGTAGCCAGGAAAAAACTGACTATAAAATTAGAGCGAATGGTTTTGCCTTTTTCATTACAAAGCATATTTTTCGATCAAAGATGTTTGTATCAAATGAATGTACTATTCATGCGAATAACCATTGAATGTTAATTTCTCATGTATTCAGATGAGTAAAATTTCAAAATCAATGTACGCTTATGACAATATCAAGTTAATTTGGCCATGGTTCATTTCAACATTTGCGTTCATTGATCAAACGGAAAAATTGAGAATGTATTATTTAATTGGTATAAATGTGGCGAATTTCGGCGGACACACAATTCACATCGATCCACTGTTCACGAATTTTTAAACGATGCTTAAATTTATGTTACGTCATAGTCGCGATGCCTCAATATTATTGCTAATTATTCTATTTGGTGTTAGCGTGGAGTTGATCACAAAACGTATGCGGATGACGTAATTTTGGGCTGAAGTACAATTTAATGCGTAAATTGTGTACATTGTCGTAAGATTTAAAGCATGCTTTTCCTTTTAATACAGAATTAATAGCAGATTATTATTTTGATCTAATGACGACTTTCATCTGGAAGATTGATGACATTGAATAAACAATGTATTATGTATATCTTCAAATATGCGGTTTTGTTTTGGTCGCATTACAAACCGATTGAGCATCATGTTTTCGTGAATATTTGCATGGTGTTTGTTGTTTTGGTTATCACGATGCGAATGTGGCAGTAATGGCACATGATCATTTCGGAGTGATAAGTATGCGTAAACAATTAAGTTGATAGAGATAATTGTAGACATTTGGATAGCAATTGTTTCGTCGATTCATTAGCAACAGTATGTGACTTATTTACATGAAAATAGACGGACAGAGATAAACTAGAGTTAAATATATTTTGAGTTTCAGAATCGAAGGCCCATCTTGATTGCCACATTGGAAGATCGAATCAATAAATCGCATGGAATATGTGAGGGTCAACTTATACCTTTTATTGATATTCATATTTGTATACGTAGTTACTTACATTTTCATCTTTTACTTCGAATATCTGCACTTTTTACATTACAATGTGATTCAACCTTTATCACAATAAGTTATTTTTCATGTGTAAATCTCATTGACTGTTGTTATGCATTGTAGCGAACGATGACAAATAAATGTAAACGAATAACTTGTCTAAACAATTACTTGCAGACGAACGTCCGAACGTTATCATGATGTACAGTGTACAATGTGCGATGAACGCATGTAAATTTATGTAATTTTTCGAAAATAAAAAAAAAAAAAATTAAGGCGGTGAGAGAAACAAAAATAGCGGACAATTGACACAGTGACAACGTGAAATGGAAAACATAGCAACAGTTTATATACAGCAAAATGATTTTTGCCAAGGGCAAGGTTTAGATATTGGGTTATTTTAACGGGCATATTTTTCATTTGTAATGCTCTCAACGTGCAAAATCATCTACAAAAACTTCTTGCAGACGATTTATTTATTAGGCAAATTCTATGTGGCTCACATTAAACACTTCGTCTAATGTAACAGCTCTATAAATACTTGGTTTCGTGCTCGTCTCGACAATTCAAAGACGATTGGAATATATAGCATTAGTATAATGGTTTTACCGTGATTGCTTAGCAACCGGTGAGCATGTTTCAAGACTTTTTTTCCCTTTTAAACTGTGAACACACCAAAAAAAAAGAGAAAAAAACGAAGGAAGATATCAACAAGGCCGAAAAAAATTGCTAAACAGAAAATATGATGGGCTTTTGGTTGATTCTTGGTTTATATAAAAAACATCACATCCCTTCAAGGAGATCATCACTGATTTTCATTGTCGTTTATAAATTCGTTTACTTTCTCTTTTTAAAATTCAATGCCGAATACTTGAGAAAAATTTATCGGGTTTTAAGAGTTGTTTTCCCTCAGAATCTATTGAAAGGAGATATTATTTTTTTTCCTAACAACAATAAAGCAATAGACATACAAAGTAGAAATACTCTTTTTTACAATATGAATAATGATATTTACACAACACAGAATTTGTAAATGTTCTATTAAAAGCTAATTCAATCTATGGCACATTGTTAAAACTTGCGCTTATTTACTAGTAAAGTTTAAACTCATAACATTCGCCGGGTCTGCACACTTAAATCATTTACCTGTTTAAATTTATCTTCAAGCTGTACTGAATTCAAATAAATATCGGTCTCCGATCAAATTAACAATAATGGCCCGATATAGCCGCATAAATACCACAATAAAAGTGTTTCTTATTCAAGTTCATAGAGATTCGAAAACAACTCAGTGGAAAGTGACATAACCAATGTTTTCTTTCTCTCTAAAAAGTTTTGAGACTTTTAACAAGTATGCCCGGAAGCAATTTGAAACCAATGTTTTGAATTCTAAATTGAAAGATCATCCTTATTTAAACAATTCAAACATATGCCGTACTGTTGGCGATTCAGCGCATAAATAAGTATTGAATTTATGTCTAATGAATCATAAATTATTTATAAAAATTGAAACTCAGTCAGTGGCAAATTTTCGAGAAGAATTCTTGTTTCGCAATCATTTAAGAAGGACACAAAGATGAATGAATAGTTATCTCTTATGCAGTAATTAGCAGTAGTAGTGCAGATTTAAGTTCAAAAAATCAATTAATTGAATTCTTTTATTGTTCAAAGGAATAAAAGGCATGAAACCATGCCATCCGTACCTCGATATTATAGAGTCGCTACTTATCTTCCACTACGCTTTGACAAGTTTCTTTGGTCTGAATATTTTGCAGACTTGCATTTGTGAAGAATTTGTATGAAATAACTTTTGTTTGGAAAAGAAAAATGCTTTGTGTGAAGCAAGAATTTTCAAATTTTTCTCGTTACAACGAAAAAATAAAAATAAAATAACATCAGTGAAATTCAGTCACACAGATTTACTCTTGAAACTTTTATCATTTGAACGGAATTTCGTGAAGAAATAAACTTTTCCTGAAAATTAAGTTTCAACAAAAGCCGTTGTCAGTTGTTAGTGTCTCTTGCGTTCCGCTTGTTAGGTCTTCTCCGAACAAATCTCATCTATTTTCTATCTCGTTTCGTTATTTTCGCTTGCATTGTTTTTCAAATTTACTTCAAGTTTCATTTAAAATGCAGTTCGAATGCCGTTTCTTCTGTTCTTGTTTGCGGTTGGTTGCTTTTATCACACGAGAATTTTAACAGTGTGCTGTCAATGTTAATGAATTGAAACATGAATTCTGAAACCATAATAACATTAAGTTTGAGTGTATTAATTGTGCAAAAAGTGCACGAAGATCGTAAAACAACTAACCGTATAAAACGGGGCGAGAAGGGTGTAAAAACTTTACCGATTTTATGCCAACGGCTCTTTTTTTTCGCATTTTCACTGTGAGTGATTCTACCTGTTTGTTGAGTGACATGACGTCACAGGCCAGAGAACGATGCACATTTCACTTTTTTCCATGCTATTTGTTCGTTTTTGTTACATTGCAATACTTGAGATAACAACGAATTCTGGCATCTGATTGAAGCTTTGGTTACATTTCTTTTTTAAAGTTTCCGATGCAATGTCATTTTGTACATTTCTCCCACATCAGTGTTGACAACGTATCAAAGTCATTTTGCGCAGCACTATATTCGTTGGAATAAAGAAAGAAACGAAAGCACACTCCACAATCTTCTCTTAGTTCGTAAAAAAAACAACGATAGAAACTTGCTTTTATTATTATTATTATTATGAAAATGGATGTAGAGGAACAAAACTTGATCATTTCATATAGTTGCCACTTATTGTTTGCCTGAAATCTTGAAACCGTCATATTTGATTTTATTTATTTTAAGTTCATGTGTCAGAACCGTCGAATGCATTAAAATAATTGCTTTTTTATGTTTTCTTTTCACTTTCTCTATTATAGGTAAGCTGAGCTGATATTTACAATTGAAATACTGTTATAACCATTGCCGATAACGCATACCTGAAACGTACTTGTAAGTGAATATGAACTACTAAAATACTACGTAAATCAAAGATTTTATCATCGTTTTAAAATGTTCTTCGCTAAATAACATTATATTTTACATACGGTCTAGCAAACATCAAAAAGTAAATATTGATGAACATAGTCAAATTTTGCATATAAACGAAGATTGAAATGTTAAGAAAGGGTTTCATTGCTTCTTATAAGGGTTCGGATTTATTTCGAGAATGGGCTCTGGATATTCAATCTTGAGTATCAGATTGAACCTTAATTTCACTTTCCTTCCATTGATTCAACAATATATACCAGAATGGTATCAAATTTGTTCTATTTTGTTTCTTTATTTGAACAAACAAACCCTTAAAATAATTTTGTAAAATATTACATCATACATCGGCGTTATTTTTTCAAATTATTTTTCACGACAAATCTCATTTCATACGAAAGTTATGATACTTCCAAAACATTTTAAGTTAAATGAATGCAATAAATTAAAATTTGTGATCAATCTTTTTCAAATAATTGAACCAGAAGTTGATCTTCTAAAGGGAAATTCATTAGTGTGGTATTTAAATTTCATTCAAACATTTTTACTATTATTAATGTTAAAAGAAATTTTTTTTGTTTGCGTCATGAATGAAATTATACTTCATAGATATGTTAAAGTGTAGTGCAATAAGAATTCTTACACAAATGCATCAGAAATTTATTTTTCATCAATTAACCCTTGCTTCAAGCGCATGTTTTCAATACGATATTTTTATAAGTTTCATTATAAAAACACATTTTTAATTAAATAAAAGGAATGATGTTTGCAAATAATACAGAAAAAGTACTTCCGTTTCGAAAAGTAAGCAAAAAACAATTTGTTGAAAGCATTCCGTTGTCCATGTTCAAATTATATAAAATGGAGAAAAATAGAAAGAATAGAAAGAATAACATGAAAGAGTGTGCAAGAAATAAATACTGAAAAGATTCTTTTTATCCTTAATGAAGGGTATATTCATCCGATGTGCTTTACAGTGGAAAAAAAATCAATTCTTTTCAATCTGTGTGGTAGTGAAACAGGAAAATTGCATCATATCTTTCGACGTAAATCAGATATATTTTAGTTTGAAAATGAACTTTTCTAGCTTTTTTTTATGAATTCCATGGAAAGAAAACTTTTTTCATTTACAGCAGTTGCTACTTATTGTCAATGTGATGGAATAAATTCAAATGTGAACCCTAATGTTCTCTGCAATGGTGAAATGTTTCATCGAAATTTACCAGTGTTATTGCAGCATTAAAAAGATGTCATTAGAGCTTTGATGCTGACATTCATAACGTATATATTTTAAACTTACGTAAATATATTTATTTGAATTCATTTCCCTTTTAAATTACAAACGGATTAAATGTGTGAATAATGAATAATGTAATGCTCAGGCATTTTTTGAATTATATGTGAACGTATGAATCAAAAACACTCGCATGCTGCTCTTAACATTTGTACCAGTGATATTTATTTGATTGGTGAAAATAGTTGAAAAGAGAATGTCGCTTTAAAAAATTTCATGTGCAAAGAATAGATTAAATTGAAATTCCTTAATGTAGCAATGTTTGTGCGTGAGATAATGAGCAACAAATCCGTTGGTTAATGACCTAGCAATGTTCGTGCCCTTGTTTAATCCATTGCTTCTGGAGGTGAAAATGCGAGACGGTAACCGCGACACAAACCTTTTCGTGCAAAGTTTCATTTAACACTTCCACTATGCAGTCATTTGCTGGTAGCGATAAGAAGCGGAAGCAAGTTTGTTGTTAATTTCAACCAAATCATCGTAAGTACGTCAAGCTCAAAAGTACTGTGCACAAATAATTTTATATATAAGCGAGTAGACCTCGACATGTTTGTCATGTATATATTGTGCAATGTATTCGGCATCATTTCACACCCACGTTGATAAATGACTTTTGCTTTCTTTTTTTACTTGGCACCTTTGTTCCGCGATTTCTTATATAATGAAATTTAACTTTAACCATGTTTGGGTAACTTCCAAGTTATGTTCAAGATATGAAACCAACTCGAATGTGATGAATAAACAAAATATTCATTATATTAATGATTAATTCGTACTTGTACGCATATATAGCGACTTGTTGATTCACTTTACTACAATATTCTTATCTTTCTAGTGTTTGGCTCTAAACAAAACTTTTACATCAGTCATGATAACATTTTTGGCCAATATTGGATCAAGGTTCAGACGGAAAAAAAACACGAACGTTCCATACGATCTCATGCATATTCTCATATTATTTTCTTATATATGTAATTAGGTATTACAGAATTCATGTGTCACGAATCGTTGTTAACAAAGCAACGATGTGACAAGTTATATCTCAGAAGACAAAATAGTCAACTAATATATAGGTATATCTGTTTTTGCTTGTATTTAAGCGTCAGACATTTGTTATATCCAAGCATTTCGCATAGCGAATACAATAATAATAGCATCGTAATAACAGCGGAATTAGAAAGCGAGCAACAGTCCGCTCTCCTTCCGTTGTCAATCCATTTATTATTGATTATGTGTACCAAGTACTACTAACAAGCACTATTTGCTTTTGTGATTTTGGAACGATTTTTTTTTCTATGTCAGATTCGGTGGCGCAGCATTCCGATAAAGTTACATAACTAGCATGGCGCTGTCGTTGTGTATTCGATGTAAAAGAAAACAATTTGTTTCATTGTTTTGTAATTTTACCTATGTATATTACTCTTAAAGGCATGATCGAATTGTACTTTCATTCAGTAGAAGTAGAGCTATTGCTTTCTAACAAAGTGATTTTTTAACTTGTTTGAATTTCTCATGCTGGATTGATATACTACCGCATGCAATATAAATTCAAGTGCTTACTTATATTTTATACCGAACACATGGCTGTCTATCTCTCTAGCCAATTAGATGACATGAAAAATTAATTGCAATTCAAATTGCATCATTAGTAATATCATCGCTGCAAATATGCGATTCATTTTACATAATGACAATTTGCCGACGGCAGAGATGCAAGTGAGAATGACGCGAGATGTGAAGGTGTGATGCACGCCAAGTAAAACAAAAAAAGCCAATATTATATCAAGTTTGTGTTATTATTATAGTTAATATATACCGCATATTTTTTCCTTCATCACATTGAATTCGTGCTCATCGATTGGCCCAATTCCTATAACAATTTTACATTTTGCAACTTCAATCTACTGCAGTGAATGAGTTGCAGCTGTTAGGTTAGCCTGGATGGTCTCAATCGAATGATCATAAAGTATGCAACAGAAAAAGAAAAAAAAATGTTTCATGTTTTATTCATAGCTAATTCAAATGGTTGCACGCTATATATATATATATATATATATATCAAATTCACGAGATCATGATGGGTGTACGTTTCACGCCAATGCAGTGAAAAAAATATCTCCCAATTTGTAATAGTAGAAGCAAGTCAGTGATCAAAGATACATGAAGGCCTCTTTCAATTTAGTTTCTTAATTCTGTTTGCTTTATTAAACTAAATTTTCTTGAATTAATTGTAAAATGGAAATTCCAATCTGAAGAAACAAAAGTTGTCAAAAAAGTAATATCAGGAATTGTTTCCACCTCCTCATAAGAGATGTATTGAATTTACAAAATAGCTTGATGGAATAGCAAATGATTGAGTATTAAAACTGATTGAATATTTGTGGAACTGATTCGTGTCTATGCAATTTATCTATCCAATTTTCTAGACAATATTTCTTTGCTATCAATAATTTGTCAGTTCAATATCAGTTACAGTATTTCTGTTATTGGATATGAAGTATTTACGTGTTTTTGGCTCTGTAAGATATTTCTCTGCAAATATATGCATTCATAAGACATGTAAGAAAATTGATCATATTTATGAAAAAGTAACTTATGTTTCATTAAACAAGCACATATTTTTAGTTGTCAATATGAGTTGAGAATATGAATAAAGAAATTGAATCAAATTCAAGACTTAAACCATATTGAATTACCATGAACGCAAAAATGTATCGTTATTTTCCATCATGTTGACGATTCCATATGCCCATGAATTCAGTGTCAATCTGTTGGAAATGAGCACAAGCTGCAGCTTGCCTAAAAAGATTATCTTTATAGCACAGTGTTGCAATTTTTTTTTTGTTTATAAATTGAAAGTAATTTTCAATTTTACTTTTGTATCGCATTTTTTTTCATAAGAATCTAAAAATCAAAGCGCGCACATAAATTTGAATGAACATTTTCTTCAATTTCAGCCCAATATATTAACATAAATTGTCTTTTATCACTGTCATACTGCCAAATCGTCTCTAATCGATTCGGAAAATGGCACTTCTCATCACCCTTCATAAAAGAAGAAGAAGTGTAAAGATGACGATAACGCGCTTAAAGCCAATAGAATGAATTTCTATTTCAAAGTACCGAACAATAGATTATTGCACCAATTTAAATTTATTATTAATGTACGTAGTAAACTGATGATCCAAAATACAAATACTAAATACGCTTTTAACGAGCGTCAACTTCATTTTATTGATTTAACTTGAAGGATGTGCTTAGCGCCCATTTTACTGTGTTGTATTTCAACGGTATTAAGTGAGTGTCGGCGTAAAAAGACTACAGATGGTTTCATTTGAAAGATGAAAAGACACGAACATCATTGGCACATATTGGGATCTTATACCATTCAATTTGTTCATTTGGTAAATATCCTACGAAGACAATGACTTCCGCCATTAAATAAAAATTTCGAAAGAAACTCAGCAAAATCTCAAGGATGGAAGATTATCAATTCCATCATAAAGTGCTTATGAAGCAGCCATTAGAACCTATAATACGTATTTTTGTATGTCAATGACTCTGAACACACGCGAACAAGTCATTTTATCTAACAAATCAATAATTTAAAAAGTAAATATATGGCATGCTTTCATCCCTAACAATAGCACAGCTAAAATATTTATTAGCAATCATCCACAAAATTCTGAATAAAATATTCACATACAATACATATAACGGCACTATCGATTAATTTATTAATTATTAATGTTTCGACCAATTCAAATTGATTTCTCCATGCAATTGAATGTTATTAATTTGGTTCACTTATTTATAAATACGATCCAATCGATAGGTTGTTCTCGAATATTTTGGATCGCAAAAAAATTGATTAATTGGTAATAGACTCGAGAATAGCTTAGAAAAAGAATTATCGATTATTCTGACCTCATCTGCGAAAAAAAATCCCATGTGTCTTCTAAGCAAATATAAGAGAGAAATTAAAAAATACTGTCTTAAAATACATTTTCTGTGCATTTATTATTAATTTAGATAAAGCGAAACACCACTTTGTCACCTTTCAAATGAACGATTGCCAATCAGCTAAGTGCGGAGAGAATTTTCTAATAATGATGGTACATGTGTTGGTTTATTCAACTAGTAAATAAAATAACAAAATTTATTTGTAATAATCAAATGAGATTCCACAGAGATATAGAGCCTCATTTAACTAGACCATCAAAAATAACAACAATAATTGCAACAATTACAATAACAATGGAAGAATTGAATGTATAATTTGATTGTGTTCATAATATGTAGCAAAAGAATCTAAAAACCTGAATAAATTGAGATGCTGATTCGTTTCGCTGATCGATTTCCACATTTGCATACCAATAATTATGCTGTAGCAATGACGTACTTGCGTAAAATGCGATTGCATTTTGCCAAAAATGGGCAAAAAATGAATAAACATAAAAAACAACCGTAGCCATCGAATCAAAATAAACATGGTTAATGCCCACTCATTATTCATAATTTATAATTTACAATTACTGATCCAGACCGCACGCCCTAGCAACCATTCAGTATTTTCATTTAATTTTTTGTGACTCAAGTGCTAACCATATCTAAAAAAAAGTTTTATTACAAATGTTACAAATGTTACACATGCAGGCCCATTCGGTAGATTGGAAGCGAGGCAAAAAAAAATAGCGGATAAAACATCCAAAATTATACGTTCGCATTTCAGTTGGCGGCAATGTTGGCACACTCACACATATTAGAATCTTTATATAAGAATAAAATGTACATTTTTGTGTTGTTTTTATGTAATTTACGGTATACCGCTGCATGCATGGATTAAAGGTCTCTTAAAGTCATATTTCATTCCGAAAAGCGACACAAACACAAACACACACAAAATGATAGAAGCGCGGAGAAAATGGCAAATATATAAACCTATGGAACAATCAGAGAATATGTTCATTTATACAATAACTCATCTGCAATTATGAACTTCGATTACTATACTATCGATTTTTTATGTCTATGTTTTCGTCTATGTAAGAATTGCGACATACCTGAATTTAAACGAGTGACGGGCATAAAATTTAAAAGAACGCATCTGCATTGTAGCGTTTGTTAATTGTCATTCTTTACGTAATTTGCTCTGATATATTGAGTGAATTTCTTGCTACAATTCATCATTATTTCATATCATAAAGATCAATTTGAAGGGATTTCACACATTTGGAAGCGTAATTTATTGATTGCTCTTGGCCAAAAGCAGTGAAAATTTTCCATAAATATTGCATTTTATTCATTTAAATGGAACCGCTGAGAGTAAATTTACACTTGAAATACATTCTATTCAATTGGTCGTTTGTAAACGGAATTGTTCTTGCATTCCTTGCATACAAAATGCTCTTTTGAATAGTTAAAATGCAAACGATAAATTTATTTCTATACATGACAAATTCAAATGCCAATTTTCAAGAAAATCTACTCAAGTTGTGGTTTTATTCTCAGCGATTCAATTGTTAAATTCGTTTAGGGCTATTAATGTTTCTGGGCGTATTGTAACTCATTTGATGCGTGCGTTGGATTCTAAATTCCATCATTAAGTGATCTAAATGTGAATTATAATTCATTTTCTAAGTGGCAATGGCATTAATTTATAAAATATTGCTACAATCGGGGTAAAATGCTAAATTAAACGATGCGCTACAGAACAACCAATCATTGCCATGAATAACGTCTTTTGATAAAGATTTGTCAAAAGACTTTCGTCTCATTCATTTTACAGACATAATAATTAACAATAACCACAAAGTGAAACCTAGAATTCGAAGTTCAGACTAATAAATTTCATAAAGAACCTTCTATAATATTTCATGAGTATACAAGCAGTGATGATTGGTATATTGTGAACAATGACACTCATTGTTTCCACATTTAAACGGAGCAGATCTGTTGATTGAAATATTTTTTTATTTTGAGGCAATCGTGTTTGTTAATGACTAAAATGAGTCAACAAAAAGGTTATTAACATTATTTGATGGAGTTTTTTCACTGTGTTATCACAAACGCGTATATGAAAAAAAAAAAATATTGTCACAAGACAGACAGAAAATGATATTCACTGAAATTAAAATTAAAACAAACTTATTCTTGTGTTTTCTATTAGTGTCATGTTACAAGGTATCAGTCGCATTATGAACAATTCGTTCGTCTCTCATAGAATCGAATAAACAAACAAACCGTCTTCATGCAGTGAATCGTTTTGCATTCAGGTGTATTACGTATTCGAAATGAATACCCAATTATTTCTTCTTATCCAGTGCACTGCATTTTCCTCTTTCGAAAATGTGTTCAAATTTATCTGATAAATTTTGCAAAATATAGTTGCCAGAATGTATCAGTATAAACCATAAGGTTTCGAAAAAAAACAAAATAATAGCAATGGCGATGGAAACTACGTCAGCTGGCGAGTATTTCTACGGCTGCAGATATTATGTTTTCAAAGGCTTACTCAAATGCCAACAATAACGATTATTGTATGACTTATATCGAGAGTAATGACAGCAGTAACGTGTACGGCCGCTAGCCAACCAATAGTTAACTCGTTTCTCCAACCTAACTAAGACTCTTAATCAGATATACACATTAATGAATTTAATTTAATTAGTTTGGCGTATTTGCTCTGAAAATAAAGATGCTTGTCCACTATGGTTTTTGTTGCCATTCCATTTTCTCGTTTCTCTATTAATTACAACATACGAACCACCTTGTGAAAATATTTTGTAGAATTTTTTGTGTTGTGATTATCAATTTTCCACATTTACTTTTTTTACCTTTTGTTTGCGTATGAACAACACTATTCATTGAGTTGTCACTTGCGTTGATTGTTTGTCATTTTATTATTAAATATAAAAACATTCAATAAGTTTGAAAAGTTTTTTTTTCTTTTTTTTTTGCTGGGATAACTAACTTGTCTGTGCACTAATTGAATTGGGATTCTATTCACAGCAAGTGTATAAATGAATAGAAATTTTTTTTTTATTATTTTAAATCAAAATTGCACTTCAAAATTTCCATCCCGGACATTTTATACTTAATACTTTATGAAACAAAAGAATCCAATTTTAAATTAAAAACCATTCCATGTTTTTTTTGCAAAAAAAAAGAAAAAAAATAATTTGATTGTTTTGGAGAGAATGAAAATTCGACCTCTGAACCTGTCAGCTAACTGAAATTTACATTCTAAAACGATAACTCATGATAAAGTTTGTTTGATTTAAAGAGACCAATATTCATTGGAATTCGGTCCACTTATCATGAAAGTTTGAATAGAAGCTTTTGCACCTAAAAATATTGGAATGGGATGATTAATGGTCCAAGACGATGCGAATAAATTGATTCGAAAATCGTCTTAAAGCGATATTCATACTTAGTTTGCCTTTGAGAAAAACCAATTGCGCGAAATCACCTGTGTAACACGAAATGTATAATTCAAGGCTACGATATAAATTGCAGTAATGGCAAATAAAAAAATCATCACGTGAAACGTTCGAACTCGTGATGGCGCACCATAATAAATACGCATTCGAGAACATTGTCACCGATTTTTTTGCCCCTTCAATATTGCTGCTGCTGTGTACTGTCAACTTCAATATTACAAACACATTCTTTAAATTGTTGCATAATGATTGTGATACGCTTACGTCAGCAGCATATAAACGCAGAATCTGTCGTTTTATCTTTCGCACGTTTTTAGGCCATGAATGAAATACGTAAAGCAATTTAAAATTCTGCTCGAGAGAAGAAAGAAAAACAGGGCGCGAAGAGCTTAGTAGCTTGAAAAGTAGTTGGCTAGGCGGATCTGTATAAATTTTGTTTTATTGCCATGGCATTAATCCGTTTTTTTTTGGATACGTAAATTCTCATGCAGCCCACAAATATAACGTGCGATTTTACCGACACTTGTTCGGAAAACCCAGCTTCTGAATTAATATGAAAAATGCTGCAGACATAGTCCCCATTGTCATGTTATACACAAACGTGTGCTTAACTAAATCGCCTCAAAATATTACGTTGCCAAAATTTTCTTATTTTCTTGTCTTAAACCAAGCCTGTGAACGAATGTGTGAAATAAAATTCATGGGCATTCACGGATATATTATTTCACTTCATTGAGAGGTAAGATGGAAATGTAATTTATGACTTGTTTTACGATTGTTATGATTTTTTTTCTCTTAAAAGTCAAACTTTTCCGTCTTTTGTTTATTTGTGAAAAATCAGCATTCAACGACTGAACCATCAATGACAATTTGTTTGATGAAAGATAAACCTATGCGAAATTTGTCCGAGAATAACTTCTATGTATTCAGTTTGTTCATTTGATCGCACATATGTCGTTAAGACGCCATATCAGATTTCACTTTCGCATCAGTAACAAGAAAATAATTCGTGTGTCAAACTAGCAAAATGTCAATTTTGTTTCAAAGTATTTTTATATAACGATGCTACGCGCTACTAACATTCAACATAATTTGTAACACTTTTTCAAACTTTGTAACTATTTTAATATACAAATGTATATATTTCTCTTTGATGTTTGTTATTCTGACTGCATACCAAAATTTCTATAGTAATTATTTTTTTTTTTTTTCGGTTTCTTATTACATTTCGTTACAATGTCTATTACTAGAAAAATTGTCTTGATTTATTTCTCTATATATCGCAGTTTCCATTCTTCGTTCGTTTATGCGGAACGTTAATCGATCTAGTTTTAAAATGCGTGTCGTTAGCTACGATGCGGAACACACATTTTTGTTCATATTTTCAACCGAATAAGCGAAAATCAAATATTTTCGAAACCAAATGCAAAAAAGAAAAAAACAGCAGTGATATGAGAGAGAGCTTTCATTAAGCGCAACAATGCATTCAATCTACGTATCTGATTGTATGTAATGGAATATTCGGCTTTTTCGCTTGCAACTCTCTAGTCAATGATGGAGTTTGTATCTTTAGTTTTAAATGTTGTGGTATGAAAATGTAATGGAGGTATTGAATGTTCGCATTCTGTCAATCAATTCCATGTCATTGCATGACAATACTCTGCATTTGCCTTTGGGAAAACCATCAGTCCAATTTGGTTTCTTTAGGGCCTTTCCAAAATTCGAAAAAGCAGTTACTTCGACGATAAAATAATCAGAGTCAAATAACTATTAAATGTTCGGTAATTTGTGTAGATTGCGCAGTTGATTTTTAAATCCGAAACATTTCAATTCAATTCCAAAAGAGGAATATAAACCATATGGTTTTTTCAACTTTATTTAACCCACAATTGTATATGTTTTTCATTATCATATAAGCAAATATGAATAGATACACTTTTCAAGTGCTTGTTTTCTGTCTACAAAATGTTTTAAAGATCACTTAAATGAATAAACTCTTTTGTTTAACAAAATTTTAAGATTGAATGGTCATTTTTTTTTTATCCAAATATGAAGACTGATAAAACATTTAATGGATCGTGATTCAATTTCAAGTATTATATGCAACTTAATCCAATTGAACTACGAATATTTAGTAGTCCATA
Source organism: Resseliella maxima (assembly GCA_029041755.1). Lineage (NCBI taxonomy): Eukaryota > Metazoa > Arthropoda > Insecta > Diptera > Cecidomyiidae > Resseliella > Resseliella maxima. The sequence goes on from JAQOWM010000192.1 coordinate 1,667,780, forward strand.
CGAAATTTGTTTTGATATAAGTCACGATGGTATTTTGAACACTGGAATGGCAACAAAACTAATTTTCAACAAGATATTGAATTAAATAAAAAGTAGAAAACAACCAACAACAACGAAATTGTATTGCACTTGCAACTCAATGAATGCTAAGTGTTGAAAGGAAATGTCTAATTTGGTACTTCGTAGCGCAAAACTAATTGAAATTCATTAATCTCAAGCAAATGAAACATTGGAACAAATGGGTTCACTGCACAAAAAAAGAATTCATAAGCGAATGCAACGATATTTACATATTTCTTCAACGCAAAGATATCCATTTGTATAGTTTCCTTTGTACGATACTTTCATTTTCGATGCTGGAATTCAGTAGTACCAAGAGATCATTATATTGGATGATGCAAAAAAACTGTGCACTATCATAATGGATGAGAAAGAAGTGCTCGCATTAAATGGAAATAAATTCAAGCGTTCTGTTGTCGTCGTTTATATTTTTGCAATTTCGATTCTCTCTGTCATTGTTTTTTTCGGTTCAAAGACAACAATATCACTGTGTTTTCACTCGAGATTCACCCAAATTAGAATTTCTCCCATTTGAACAATTATTTTCATCAATTTTTACAATCACACCATTTGCATTTTGTGTAACGCATCTTTCGACCTAGAACGCTCATGTTTTTTCGTTCATTTTTTATTAGTCATTTCAATGGATTTCAATGGATTTTGTATGCAAGAGTTGATTACATGAAGAGCATATTTTAAATGCGTTGCTATAGTTTGCTATAGTATTCCCTCCTATTTGACATATTTTGTACTGGTCGTAGTAGTAATGCAAAAATTGCACAGTTTTTTTCTCTGAAAATGATGCATGAAATAAAAAAAGAAGACAACTCAAACATAAGTATACAATGAACCATGTGAAACAAAAACGTCAGAGAGCCAGGAAATTATAAATGTGCCCTCATACGAGTTCGTTTGTAAAATGCAGAAAGCACAAGAAAAAAACTGAAAAGAAAAATTAGATATATTTCCAGCAAACAGCACAAAGCAAGAAAAATGCACCCGTAATAATAATAATCATGATAATATCGTTCTCAGAGCTCCATAAATGCACACAAAATGTACGCGAGCAACGTAAACAAAGCGTACATTTGGTTGCTTATATGTATAACAAAAGGCAATCTATAGAACATATTTATCATCGTCGCTGTGCAGTCTTTGTGTATGGGGCAGATTTTAAAATGAAAAATACGAAATAGAAAAAGAAGAAAATGAACCAGAAGCAGAAGAAAACGAAGACGAAGACGAAGACAAAAAAAAAAGAAGAAGAAGAAGTTAAAACAACATCAACATACAAAGCATGTAAGGTTAGAAGTCATTATGGCTGTGTCTATAAATGGTATTCTCTTACGTAACACAAATTCCGAAAGAATATTTGCCAGCAAACTCGAGCGTGCAAACAAATAAATAGACAACTGTTTGCAGTTGTGTTCGAGTGCATTAGATTCGCCTAAGTAACTAAAACATTTCTGTAATACGAATTTATGATTGTTCTCTGTCTTTTTCTCGGTACTTACCACTTGTGCACACAAATCCGGCAGGTACGTGCTTTGGCATCGTAATGCACTCGACAACAATTGTTTTCATTTAACCGTTAAAAGTACGCTAATAAATAGATAATACTCCGGCCACTATTCATAGTGCTGAGTGAGAAACAGAAGCATCTACCTATTTTAATCACTCGAATAATATATTGTTTTTGTTTGTGGATGTATATTCATATACACATATTATTTTTTTTGAATGAAAACTAATTAGAATGTTATAGTCATTATAGTCATAAACGAGAAATGTAGATAGAAAAAAATCTGTTCACGGAATGTGTTAATTATGTGAACATTTTAATGCATTTAGCTGTATTAATGTAAGCACTATCTCATTGTTTGCTTGGCAAATAGCATAAGGAAGGAACGTGAGTCCCACTCAACTCAATTGAATTCAACTGATTTATAATTAGTTCATTTCATAAGTAATCGAATTGAATTTTCCAGGTATTTCCCATTCTTTTTGCAATTAATGTCAGATAAATTGTTGGTATGATGTTTGCTTGAATTGTTTTGCTATTGATTCAGAAGTTTTTTGTCCTTGAACATTGCTTTGAACTGCACAACCTCGATGAAGAATTTTCAATTTAATTTTAGTCTATGGAAAAGCCTTCAATATCTTGAGATTGACGCACTTATTCCTAAATGTGCACGACAAGCAATTATTGTGCACAGAGTGGAAATAAAACGTTTCAAAATGATTATCCCAAAGCGTATCAAAACCTATAATAAGTTGAAATGGATTTTCAGTTTTCTTTTAAATCGTGAATATGCACAATGCACACATCCAACATCCTCAAAGCTGGTTATCTAACATTCGTATGGTATACTAACAGGCGTGAAAACTCTTCATCTGAGCTTATTGCTTTACGAAGCACACATTTTGTCCGAAGCTATAGATTTTGCGTCACATTCACTGCTCGATATTTATTTGTTTTGGAATCTCAATCAAATGTGTTGGAATCTACATCGGCCCATCACGCCATACGGTTTTTGACATGAAGTTGGTTTCGAAATGACCTTAATTTTATTAATTATCTGCAAAAGTATACGTAGTTTTATCCAAAACATACTAAATATTATTCAAATGTTCTGCTCAAGCATTCCTTGTATTCTTCATTTTGAGAAAGAAAACTATCCTGGAATATTTGAAATATTATTTGGTGAAATAATATATTGAAAACAATGAGAGATTATGTGTTCTATATTGAGAGAACCATCGAAGGATACACTGCCATTAACTATCAACGTCATAGGTTGGCAGTATTAAATTTATTTCTTTTGGCATTTTTGCCATGGTTGATTCCGTTATATATGTCATACGTTGAAATGGATAAGAATAAAAGGTTTCCTCGGAAAGTAATCATATTATGTGTTCACATTTTCATTCAATGATGAAAAATCAATTGTGTCTTTCAAGCATTCTAGCAACTGAAAAGAGCTAAATGAAAAAAAGAACTTCTTTAAAGAATAATAGAAGAATGGAAACGAGCGATTATTTTTGTGTTGATTAGACCACCAACCGCTAACGATCGTATTTCAAAATTCACTGCCGCACTGCGTACAAGCAATTTCGTTCCCATTTCAACCACAAATAGGAATATGCAATGACAGATACAGCTGCTTCTGAGTGGTACGATGCGCAAACATATTCGAAACCCATCCAGTCATTACTCAAACAATAATCGAATCTCTAATGCTTCTTGTAAAAGATGTACATATATCTTGTGTTTTACACAAAGTTAAAGACAAAATACCGACTGTGTTGAGTACAGCCAAAGTTTCTCACTTATACGCAAAAATCTTGAAAGCAATGTTAAGTATCTAGAATACATGAAATCATGTTACAAAATCAGTTTACTATCATCTGTCTTATACATAATCATAGGTGCAAAAATTGATGTTTTACATTGCAGTCGTACTTCAAAGCATCACTCTGTGTGTTAGCAATGATGCAAAACATAAGACTCACATTGCGAATCCGATTGAGATAGAGAGAGAAAAAGATGTAGTCTCAAAATGGCAACACTATAGCGCATGCATCCAAATGATTTTGCCTATCTTCTATCTAGAACGATGGAAAAACAGCATGATTCTCGGAAAAACCCATTGGTATCAACTGTGTGATACATTCATGCGCACCATCATAATAAAACTAAAATGAAAAGTCATTTTGCGTTGATGGGTTCAACGAATAAAGAATGAGTTTTTATGTATACTGGAGAGAATTTCGAATTTCGAATTGAATGACAGTTTGACGAATCCATTAAGATTCAAGTTTTGTTTACAAACGGAATCCATTATAAGCTATTGGTCTGATAATATTGAAAATAAACACTTTTCTATGATTGAACTATTTTTGCATTGCCAGTGAAGTCATTTAATCAATTTTAAGCAAGCCACAATATGAATTCACTTTCCGTTAGATACTATGAATTAATCCATTCACTTTACTATGGTTATGCAGAAGCCAATCTACACAAACTCAAGTGGCAATTATTGCACTTGCGTTTTGTTTGTGATTTACACATGTTATTAATCCATTGTTACACAAACTGTTAATATTATCCTATATTAAAACGTTTCTAATTATAAATATTGCAATAAAAACGTGTGACGTGCGAGAGTGCCATAATGGTTAAAAACAAATAAACATAGAAAAAAAGAAAAAGAAGAAGAAGAAGAAGTAAAAACAGCAAAAACTGAAAACAACCGCAACAAAAATAAACATACATACTTTCAGTAGAAATGAAAGAAATCGTATTCGGTCATGCGGTGAATCGGTGAAATACACGCGATTCCAAACGAAAGTCAGCCGTTAAATGAAGGTCAGCATTAGCACATTGTAAAACTTAATGAAATTATCGTTTTGCTCATTCTACAGCGATTATTTTGTTAGTCGAACAGTCACATTTTCAATAAGTAAAATAGAGAATATATGCCAATTTGTTTCCTCGAATTAGATTTTCATTTGATTGAATAGAGAATGCGGTTGTTATCCCGTAATAATAACAATAATAAAGACATTCAGCTAATGAGAAAACATGAATGAATGAACAAATAAATTGTTTAAGTTTGTTAAACTGAATCAATTGGCTCAATTCTTAGCAATTTAAATTGGAATTAATAATTTATTCCAAAATTGTTTGATAAAATATTATGACGGCAACCTTATATATTTTTCAAAATAAATTTATATTTTTGCGGAATTCTTCAAATTTATCCAATCGAATGGCCATAAAATAAATATAATTTGATTGTTTGTTCGCTTGTTTTTACTATTTGCGATTGCGTTGTGTTTATCTATCAACTTCTACATGAGAATCGAAACACAGTGATAAATCATGAAAAGGAAAATGTTTTACTAACGAAAATTCTTTCATCATCGAAATATATTGTTCAATATCCGGACAAATGGTGACATTTACATACGTGCTCGCAAATGAAAATTTATTCATCCTCCAGTAAATTAAACCGCAAAATGGAATTCTGACCGCAATTTGTACTTTCGTTTTTTGAACACGTTCACTATCACATATATTTATATTTTTTGAAAAAAGAAAAAAAAAATTATTGCCTCTCGAATACGCGTGTTCGTGCCAATCCATTAAATTGCATAGTTGATACATAAATTTGTATAGACGATATAGGAAATTGTCCATTCAGTGTATATAATCGAATTGCATTTCATTTCATTCTATTCGATTATATATTTTTCATAATATGTCCGGTCAATCATCTGTTCCTCATTCATAATGGGATTTAGTGAGCTCAAGACAAAAAAAGATTCAACCACAAAAACCGTCTGAGTCAGCACTAAATTTGATGACATATAAATGCGTTGAGTTGCTGAAAAAATCTATATCGTTCACTGTCTTTGATTTGGGAACAAATAAGTCTACGGAAATGAAACAGAATATTATACGATTACATTGACGAAGCTCTAAAAATGTCAAGACATTTTCATTTTAAAAAAAAAAAATAATTCCCAGAACACACAAAGAATCCTTATCAATGAGTGAATAAAATTTTCAAAGCAAAATATTTATGGCAAAATGAACATTCTCAGAAGATTTTACCCTGATTTTAAGGGTAAAATATATTACCGTTGTAATGAATGCTTTAAATAAACAAATAAACTCATGAAAGAAAAAATGTGTCCCTTTTTTCACCTGCAAACCATGTAATTTCAACGGTAAACAGTACAAATAAAACTAGACCGTTATTTTTTTAGGGTTTTTGTGTCATCGTGTATGGTTTCGCCTCGCTTTCTCTATTTCAAATTAGATATAGAAGTTTATATTCTTTAAGCAGTCGATATTGTTGGCTATTGTCGGACCTACAGTGCACCAATGAGATAAATTTATCTATTTGTTAACGCATCGGTGGTTGGATAGTCGGTCATGACATGGTTGGTTTAAGGTATGAAATATTAAATCCATTATCGGTTTCATCTACCTTGGCTTTGGCTGTCATTTATGTTTAGGTCATTCCTAATATTTCATTTCAGAAACAAAAACACCTTTAACTGGGTTCACATAGTGCAGTTACAACTATGAGGGTGATTCAATATCATGGAATGATACAAAGAATAAACACGAAAACTAAAAGTATAAAAAAGATTATTCTATATCCAACATGAGATTTTATTTGGCATGAGGCTGAATTCGAAAGAGACTGTAGTCTAGATCTCTGCAACAGTTTCAGTAAGTCTCTTTTATTCCATCAAAGTGATTCCACGCGTTGGAATGTCTAACGAAGCTACAAAAATGATGAAAAAAAACTTCCTTATTTATAATATAGATTTTGACTTTGCTGAAGTTTAATTGCAAGTTCAGGTAGATTTTCACCGAAACCATAAATGTTATTTATCATATCCATTTGAGCAATCAATAAATATGATGAATATCCACTTGAAACTCTCTTTCAAACACATATCCAACTATTGTATGCATCTATTATCAAAGTCAATAGGTAGCCAAATTCCCATTTATTCACAGTCAAGATTATATTAGATTGCAAATAATATTTTCAGATGGCTATGCACAAATTGTGCAAATATTTCGGCAAAAGCATATAAAATTAAAAGTATCTATAGCCACCTACATTAGGTTGAAACTATTGATGCGCTTTCTATATGTCGAGACGTAGCCTTAATTACTAGATTTCAGTTTCTTTGAGTAAATTATTAGAATTTTAGGACAACGCAATAACAAGCCATTGGTATTTCTTCTGATGTAAGGTTGAATAATTTATCTTCTAAGCCAATTTCAGATAATACAACGTTAGAACTAATTAGATACCGGCAATCAAATTTGACAGGAACACCCAATAAATATGAAGGCAAAACCGAAATATGGCCAAGTAAATCTCACCAGGCTGATTGGCGCATTTATTTGGAGCTTGATTTTAATTTGAAACATTAAATTGAAATTCCCCGAATAATTTAATGATTGAATCAATTAATGAATTCATGCGAACCTTAGAGATTTACTGTATTCACTGTAATGCTCTTTGAACATAATATGAAGTGTAGTGCATTTTCGCAACGATCAAAGCGTTGCAACGACGATAGTTTATATTCCATGTGAGACAACATAACCTCACACAACAAATGTACCAAAAGCAATGTTGTGAATATTATTTGGTTATATTGATGATATATACACGAACACACTATGTGGACAAAAAGCAATAATTTAATTTGCATGTAATTAATATTATTTTATTATGTTTTTAAGTTGGCACTTGATTTCAATGTCTATAAAATGTGGTGCAAAAATACTTTTCACACGCAAAGTATGCATTTTATGTATTTTGATGGTTTTTATCCGATTTAATGTAAATGTTATATCATTTTTGTTGTTGTCTAACCGCATGCATTTAAGGCAATAGCAAAAATTGTAATTTTCAACACATTTCCATTTGTACATATACGAACTATAAACGCATCACGTACATTTACACCCAAATACTCACACACAGACAGACACACATTTGGCGAAACAAATTTGGCGCTAAACCATAATCCTGTTGCAGATTATGGAAACGTGCCTGGCCTGGTGCAGCAGCAGGTACCAACACATTAGTTTACAAAAATATAATGAGAGCTGTAATAAAACGATAAATTACACGGGCCATTATAGAAAATGAACCAATAAAATTATGCTAACTGCATGCAGTCCACTTATCTTCGTTGTATCTCGGATTGCATAATGATCGCCTGACTTGGATATAGGATGGAATGGATCGTGAAATCACATTGACAAGTGGTCGAATGTAATTTATAAACATTTCCATGAACACAATTGGACATAGTGCAAATGCGACGAAAGCCAACAAAATGCTTCAGAAGCGAAGAAAAATGCTTGGATATTTTTCAAAGAGTTTCAGAGATGCTATTAAATGAACCGGTTGATTTTATGACCGTGTAATTTATGTTCACATTGTACTAAAAACAGCCATGTTTTGTTTTGATGAATAGACTATTGGTTTTTTATGTTCCGTGGATATTCCAAGAACCAAATTATTTTCATTTCGATCAATCATCATTCAAATAATTTTGGTTCATAGTATTTGAATTAGGAATTAGGAACATGATTTGCATCTTACAATTTACAATTGCTCGGGTAGTGCCATCGGCAACGAGCACTTGCCCGATTTGCCATAACATCTTTTAATGTTGACGCTGTAATAATTCAACATCGCTTAAGCTCTTCAAGATATCTATTCAAATGTTCATCGTCAGAATGATATGTTCGTTAGTTGTTTATTGTGAACATTTTCTCTTCTGTTGACTTATTTATAACTGAATGCATTCTTTCTGTCTTTTTCATCATTGAATATGCATGCAAAGTTTGCTTTTTGTTCGTCTTGAGTGGAAAATTTATCGTGTGCTATTTAAGATTGGGGTTGAGTTGTCTAGCGCATGAGACTAAGTTGCATTGAGACAAGCTACATATTATATTCAACATTGTGTACATGTATGAAAATGCATTTCATAAATAATGCGATTCTAAACTGACTATTTTCATTTTGCAAACAACATACCGATGCTAGCACACTCATTTTCACAGCAGCTTCAGTTAGGTAAAGACGCCTTCATTCAGGCACATCCAATATGAATGATACTTGTGATTTGGTTCATTTACTCAAAACACGAAAGATTTATCTAACTCAAACAAGGCATCATCGAGCAGTCATTGTCAGCGTCATTGCCATTGCCGGGCTGTTTAATGGATGCCATTCAGCTCACACGTGCAATCACAGCTTCAAGCTGCTTTTTTCCCAACGATTCAACACATTTCTTGATGAATGTTTTTCGAACATTTGTATTATGCATATATCCTTTAGCTATTTTACTATTCCATCTCCATAATTCAACCATTTTGTTCAACAAATGAATGCTCCCCAAATGCGATGTGTGAATCCAAACATAACTTCACTTTAATGTGTAGAATATTCATTTGAATTTTCATTATTCGATGTTTGACGAGCCTTGGCACACTCATCCATTTGAAATACCAGTATATTCGTCCATGTCAATTTACGTACAGTAATTTGAATGGTTCTAAAATGCCAGAGGTGTTTAGCAATCTATAAACGAATGTAACCAATTCAATGTATTCGTTTGATCCATTTGTTTAAAGTAACTTTGTTGAGTATCGCTATCAGAAATGTTGTTTCATCATTGGCCACCACATTGAGTTGTCAATTTACTGTCCTTTTGATTTGATTTTAAAATGCATCCTTGATCAGTAGAAAAATGAAAATAGCGATAGAATGCTTAGGTCGTAGTCAAAGTATCATTAAATTTCAGTTAAATGGTTTTCTCTCTTGAAAGTCGTTCCATTTCTGATGATGTAACAATGATTCATCAAACTCTTATTACCATTGAGTTCGTTTCACTTGAACAGAAAATGCTCAGTTCAATATCAATGTTTCTCGTGAAATTCAATTTTTGGCAATAAACAAAGCCTCAAACGAACATGAACATTTGCATTCAAAATTCTCATTTACACATAAAACAAGTACATATGATCAGTCAACTATATTTATAAATTATAGCACATAGCAGATTGTATGAATATAAGAGATCGGTTGAAAATAGCCAGAAAATACGGCCAGCATCATTTTATGATGCAACTAATTGAATATGCTTTGCGAAGAGTTTTGTATTTTTTTTATTCTTCTGATACTTTCGACACTTTTATTAGCTGCAACTCTATTTATTTCTGGTTTTCAAATCTATTTTCGTCTCTTCACAAAGGCAAAAAAAGCATCCGTTTGAAAATGGTAATGAGCCATATATAAAATGTACGAAAATGTGGGTGTTGAACACGAGATATTTCAATCGAAACGATAACTGAATTACGGTTAGAATAAATATCATTACACATAATGGTAGCATATCTATACAGTTGCTTCGTAATGTTGATAGAAATTTGAGTTTATTCAAATGTCCAGTCAAATAAAATCAGCTAAATGATTCAGGCGCAAGACGAATAAATTGAATGACCGTACCCAAATTGCATCTATCATTTATATAACCGCGATTTGCATCGTTGAATGCCACTTTTTAGTGACAAAGTATCCATAAAATTGAGCACAATCCATTGAAAGGACTAGGCAATATGTTGATCATGTTGATTCGTATGCCTTCAGTATTATTCATTTTTAAGCTGTACTAAATTTGCAATAGTGTCAATTCTAAAATTAGAAACATTCTCCAATTTAATTGAGTCAATAAATATTTGGCATTCACAGAAATTTACATACGATTAACATATAGAATGTATTCAACATGTGTGTGTGTGTGTGTGTGTGTCATGTTGTTAAGTGATGATTGGCATGCAGCATCGATTTATTTTCTGAACATACTGAAATCTACTGAATAAATTCGTAATTGGCTTGTAAAAATTGCATCCACAAGGAAAGTAATCTAATATTATTATCATGTAGCAATGAATTGTAATTGATTTCTTACAACAGTGAAAAATGAATTAAGTTTAATTGAAATCATGAAAATGTAATGTATTTTTTAGTCAATCTGAAATATTTAAAATGATTTACAATCAATTTAGTCAACAAAGCGCAAACATGTAAACATCTCAAGCTGAATATGTGTACACACAAGTCTACATTCTAGATGAGTATGGTTACGTAATCAAGGATTCAGTAAATATAAACACATGAAACATGAAATTAATTTATTATATAAATAAGTAATATTACAAGCAATTCATAAAAAGTATTCCAGTCTGTGCCAATTGATTTTCTATGTCAAGATAGATTGGTTTGTTATCGAAGTACGTTCACTGTGGAATTTATGGTACGGAAAAGATACTTACATTCATTACAAAATAAGGATACAAAAAATCACCTGATGCATCGTAAATTTTATGCTGATTCCATTCTCGGAAACGATAAACTAAGACCAATTAGAAAGCATTTTTGGGCTATAATGATGTAACAAACAATAAAATTATTACACATTGAGACTGGTAAAATAAACGAACGGAAAAATACTCAAAGCTAATAAATCATAAATTTCTCCTCTTTAATTTAGTTAGAGAAAATAAATGACATTACGAAAAGTATGACTCTTATCATTGTTATAAATAAAGCTCAGATGATTTTATTGCTGGCAAGTCAATAGCCAGTAAATTCATTGCTCAATCGAATGAAATATTCGATGATTTGTGTGTCTTTTTTACCCATATGATATCATATCAACATTGCTAAACCTGTACCATGCTAACAAAATGTCACCATTCAATTTGAATTCGAATGTGGAGATTGGACACACGGAGCATATCAAGTAATTTCATTCCATTCGTTATGCGAATGAATCAAACTCATTCGAAACGTCCTTATTTGCATCATTTGTGTGTCTGGTATTAATTTAAAAAGTCATTCAACGACCCTTTACATATTGATGTAATTATTTTCGAATGGTTTCGCATATTATAATTGAATCTTATGCGACCTTTTTCAGTTTGAAAACAATATTATTCGTTCACCGACATTAGATTGAAGTGAAAAAAAAACTCATTGCTCTGTTCGTTTCGAATTTATTTCAACGACAACGACTATTAATTAGTTCATTTAGAACGAGAGATATCGGCCAAAAATGTTTGTGACTGTGAGTGTAAACAAAAAGACCGAAAGTGTATTTATGCCATAATTTTGTATTTCTTTATTAAATGCGTAAGAGAACCGAAAGAGAAAAACATTAATGGACTAACGGTAAAATCAGCCCCAAATGTTCTCGCACACATAGATAATGAAATGTTTGAAGATCGAAAATTCAATTTTCTCTCATTTTCACAAAAAATAATTCAACTATTGCCACCGTCATCCAACTGTTGACGATGAATCTTCATATCTTATATTTATCTTTTTTGGAACATTATTATGTCCACAACATTATTTTCTCTTGTGTAGAAGTGTCAAATTGTGAAAATACGATATGATGAATGAACATATTCATCATAAGGATATATTCATGTTTCTTAAAAAAAGAATCAAGTTCAAGTTTTTCTTTTGTAACTAACTCCCGTGAAATACAAGCCAAAAACTGAGTAATATTAAATAAATAAACCAAAATACAGAAATTTATTTAAGTTGATATTTCAATAAAGCGTTCATTGACTCAAACGATAGGATATGAAAAACACACAAATGTTGACTTTGGTTCCACTTTGATCTAGATTTTGGTGATTGAAATAAATGTTCAAGGTGGTCCAGGTTGCAGGTCACACCAAATCAATGTAAGAATATACATTTATATAATGAAAAGACTTGCTACTGAAAATGTCTTCAACTGACTGGAATGGAATGTATTGAATATGTGCTTTTCATCAATAATTCTTGATTACCACCGGATGATTGATTACATTACATTGATTACATTAGTGTTCTTAGCTTTTATCAAGCGTTGAACGTCATGGGTTTTTCTTTGTACTCTCTATTTATTGAAGATGAATGCTAACTAAGCCGATCCTCAGTTCAAATTTTCCATTTTTTTTTTCTGTAGAAAATACTGTTAATATCCAAATTATTGTGCAGAAAATACACACTTTCATCAACATGGAACAGTACTAGAGAAAAACAATGAACAAAAAAATGAATGGTAAAATGGAAGAATAAAAATTGACATTGCAAAAAGAGAATCTTTTGCAGGAAGCTTAGTTTCATCAGAATTCATTATGAGTCTATCATTTCAATCAATTTATGGACGAAAAATTTCTCATTCAAATTCCTCGAAGCGAAACAACGAATACAAGATGCGATATGATTTCCGATTAAAATGTTTCAAATGCGAAAATAGAACACGGTTTTTACCTCTGTTTTAATATACAGTTACATTATCCTCGATGTTATTTTCATTCTTATAATTTACGTTTATTACGAGAATGGGTGGTAAAAATTTTATATTGGCTGATTGATTTGCTTTAAATAAAGCATGTTCAATGGCAAACAATATATTATGATGAAAGGTAAATATTCAAATGATGTTTACATTCCTGTTTTGAGTTCTCTCCCTGATTGGCTAATCAAAGCTCGAACGAATAAAAGAAATGATTGGTGAAATCAACGAAACAAGAGTTTTAAAAAACGCTTTTAAAAAAATTCTTGGCAAACATTTTCTAGTCATCATTTGAAAAAGTACAATTTCCAGTTACAGGGCGGGTGAGTAAATTTAAAGTGCAATTTCATGAAATGTATATTGGACTAAATAAAAAATGAATTTTAATTAGCATCGGAGATAATCAGCGCTTTCTAATAATTGTGATAGAAGTGCAAAACGGTTTTGTCGAACAGAACGAGGCATATCAGTTGTTTGATTCCATCAATTACTAATTATTGTGCAATAGGCATACGTTCATTGCGACTCGTATGTGTATTCTATTCTATTCTATTCTATTCAATATGTTTTCCGAATAATGTAGCCGTGTTGATGTGTTTGCAAAGTGTGGAGAGTCAGTTGAAATGCTCGAATGCAATATATTGGAGAGAAGATTTCGCTGTTTGGTCAATATCGTATTCATAATGTATAACAGTAGCTTCGAAACAGACTGAACTAATTCAATTCGATGTGGATATGAGCTAGTGTATTGCAATTAATGATTCCGTAAAAATCGATTTTATTGCGGTTTCATTTCACGTAATACATTTCGTATGATTTGTTAGTTTGTAGTATTATTATTATTGTTGAACACCATACAGCATTTCTTCGCCAAAGGTGGTTTATTAAAGAGATAAAATAAATTAAAATGCACAATATAATAATACAAATTAAATGATTCAACATTTGCACAGATTAATAATCTATTGCTAATCTCAACGATCTCGGAGCAAGTCATTGCGATTATAAACTACAATACTGAATCGTACAGAATTATACAAAACGGTGATCAATCTATTTGTCTCTTGAACAAATCATTCAATCTCATTTTAATTACATTTAAGCTGATACTAGAGTCTATTACAAATTGTTCTAAACGAGGAGTTTTAACATTATAATAATTGTTGAAAGTTTCAATCAGAAAACTCAAAGGCATCATTTTTGATAGCCATAATCAACAGTATGTTGAATACTCAAAAATCTAATATTTCTGATTAAACGAGGGAACTCTTAATTGAATCTTCTCCAAAAGTACATCTGAACAAATTTCACCCTTGATCAATTTTAATATGAACATCACTTGAGCAATATTCCTGCGACTCTCCAGAGAAATCATTAATTAACAGTAAAACTGTTTTTGAACAGATTCTATTCGTACATAGTTTTCCACAACATAGCGAATTGATTGATTGATCGATAAACGGTACAATTTGGCTTTTTACTTTTGGTATTGGTTATTGTATTTTTCGTATATTCGTACTCGTTTGTAATTTTTCCACGGAACTTTTATGTGTGACATTTTTCCTCTGAACAACTCAATTGTAAACCACAAAATCATCCATTTGCATTTATTTTCAACTATGAATATGCGCTGATAAAACCAAATATGACTTGTTAGTACATAATTTGTGTAAAAATTAATGCCCGTGATAATTGATAACCGCAAAATCTTGTAAATATAACAATTTTATACATACTTCGATTTTACTGCAGTAGTTACGATACAATTTTTTTATCAATCGAAATATAATATTCATTGGCAATGTGAACTCATAAACAAGTTTGTTTATCGAAACATTACAAAAATGTGTAACAACACAGTTAAGATGCATTTCGTAATGGAATGCAGCTCGACAACAAGAGTGTTAACAAATATCCATGCCAACAGTAGAGGACATTTTATGTGGTTGTGTGGTTTGATGGGTGATTGTTCACACGTGTCAAATAATCATGGACTAATTTCGATTGTGATGTTATGTTCAGTCATATCGACTAGGCTGTTTCATTGTTATATTGACCGCGGTCATCATGCAGAACAAAATCATCATTAAAAGCCACAATATTGTCAATATTGTAGCATAAAATAAAATTAAACAGTCCAAATTAGTAGGTAAAAATGTCAGAAACTCCATACTATTGCAAAAGTACATAAAGTTTCGTGCCAACAAAATGCTGCACATGTTTTACAATTTACAGTTTACAGTTTACATCAACGATTTCGCGTCGAGTGGGTCAGAGTTGAAATGTGTGAGAAAATGAAAACCTGAAGCCAAAAACAGTTTGGATGTTGGTATTTGCCAACATATCGTGTTGCACTTGTTCAATTGATTGAACGAAAAACAACAAACTATCAAGCATGCTGTGTCGAATGCGACACTAAACAAGCATAAATGGGAAGAAATATCGACGCAATAAATTATCAATTTTCAAAATGGCAGCACAGATTTTGTTTTGCTTGTGGTAAAGAAGCGGGCCTAATGCAATTTATCTAGATGGGCAACATTACATTGAATTCTATCAACTTGATCAATAGTCGTTGAGCTTTTTTGGAAGTATTCACTAAGTTAGTTCCATTTCAGGTCAAAGGCTTATTAAAAGAGTTTTCGATTTGTATGTATACACATTTTTTTTTCTCAATGTTTCCCAATAAGTGCAAACATATAGCTAAAAAAGTTAATGATTTCGTTTTTTTCTTTCTTATCCATCGATTGAATGTAGTATATGTAGTACATGTGGCAATGAATGTATATTTGATATTTTCAAATTCGATCGATAACGTTAGATTACCGAGTACTACGCCATTCATACGCTTGATGAACTTTGGTCACTGCGATTGGAAAATTCAATTTTCGATCCTCTGCCTTTCGCATATTCGTATATTGAATCGTTTTTTTTTTCTCTTCGAAATATCCGCGAATTCGTTTGTCCGTGTAAATTCGATGAGATTCCGAAACTTTTGCTTTTTTAACATTTTTTTTTCAAACTAAGTTTGAAATTTCGATTCAAATGGTAATGGTGCTATTTCGCCAGCAGCATTTGGCACAGAAAAAATGCTAAAAAATATCTGAAGGTTTACGTTTTTTTGTAGCATTTGGCATTAGCAGTTTGTATTTTGCGAGGCAAAATTTACATCCATGCACACTTGCAATCATTGTGCCACTATGAAATCACGAAATTCAAGGGTTGAAAGCACGAAAACGACACTTTTTTGCTTCTTTCAATGGAATGCGCATTTTAATTTGGTGTACAATATTAAACAAGAGATTTGAATTGCTCAAACAATTTGATTGTCCATTTACGTTTAAATATGACGCGCAATTTACAAAAACATTCACTGCAGTGAACACATAGATAATAATCAATGTATATTACCATTTGGAGCATACTTGCTACAAGCATAAGTTGTTTATGGTTATGCATCGCCATTTGGCAAGTGGTTTTGTATAGTTTGTCAAATAATTAGCATCATGCATCATGATGAAACCAGAACATAATATCGCTGGAGGCGGCTTTGTGTATTTCAAATTATGTACACATTTCTTTAGTATTTATAAAATTTAAATTATTCATAAAATGTATTGTATTTAAGTTCACATCGTCAAACATTCCTTCCGTCACGCATTCAACGTAACGATAGCCACTTGCGTAAAAACAATTACTTGACAATACGTCAGGTTTTTGCTTCATCTCAATAGAAGCAACTGTTGAATTTCATAATAGATTTTCGTGAATCGATACTTATTGTTTAAAGTGAAACGAAGTTTCTAACATTATATATTTTACTACAAGCCTGTTGATGTGAATGTTAAACACATTTTATCGTCATCACTGAAATCAGCAAGCCAAAAGCTAATGTGATAAAACTTTGCATTTTTTTCGTTTGGCTTACTGTAGGCAATGACAAAAAACTATGGGAATGACAAAAAAAGTTTCATACACATAAGTTCAATGAAACTCAAGTGATGTTCGGTCACAATGCCATCATAAAATAATATGAGGCGAAAGCGTTATAGAAAATATATTCGAAAAACCAGATGCAACAAAATTGTTTGGTGACTGCACACTTGTGCAATGATGGGCGAGAAATGATTTTGAATTCTTAAACAACAATGTTGTGATGAAAATGTGAAAATGAAAATTTGGTGAATGAAACAGGTCATCTTGCAATGGTTAGATGCTCATTTACATTAAATTATGCATATTATTTACCGATGTTGATTGCAGCCGCAATAGTAAAAATAGTTTTAGAACGAAATGCCACAATCACGAAATGTGCCAACATCACAACAAGTTTTATCTGAAATGTGTAAGTGAGCGAGAGAGAGAGAGAAAAGAGTGTGGATTTTGGTTGAGCATGGCATTTTGTCTTCGAAATTGTTTCCAAACAAACGCGTCACCAGTATGCACATGTGATTACGGTCGACACTATCATCAGAAACTTCTATAAAGAGCTTTTCATATCAATTTCCCTTTCCGCCTGTTCCAGTTTTTTGTCGATGTTTTACCATCTACACACTTTTATATGCATACATACACACGTTTATATTGAATGAAACATGACGTCCTTTATGCTGAGAATACTCGGTCGAACTCCCAATCGCATTACATTGTATACATGTACAATTGACTATGACAGCAAGCATATATTCGATGCTGCCATACATTTCCAATGTTGCCAAAGCGAATTGAACAAGGGACTTAAACCACTATATGTTTGTATGCAAATATGAATTTAAATTGTGCAAACTGTCTATATCAATGGCTTTATACTACCAATGAACATAAACATGTGTATGTCTGTCGAAATACAAAACGATTTGTACTACGACGGCTTAATATTTTTTTTTTTTGTTCATTTAAAAACAAAAGAAGAAGTTAATAATAAACAAGTTTCCATACACTCGATTGCCAAAAAATGCATATTTCTTTTCGGTGATCTTTCAATGTTGTTTACTACAACACAGCATGCCATCAAGTCGCTAAACATCTCAAGCAGAACAGAATTACTATTATAATAGAAATATCAAATATATAAACTCAATCGATATATTGCCAGAGAACATGCAATTGATGGAGAAATTCGTATTTCTATTTGTAAAACACATTCATTATTATTATCATCATTCCCGATTTCCCGATAGAGAAGGACTTGGTTTTATTTGCTAAATACATAAAACACATTTGATGTGTTCGGCACATACAGGAAAAAATGTAATAATCCAAACACGGTGAACCGTGATTGCATGTATCAAGCATGCTCATTTCCACTCTACTATCACTGGATAGAAAAAAGTTTCTAATTTATTGTTTAACATCCATTCATTTTGCGAAAAATCAACGGTGGATTTTCACCGTGAGTTTTGTTTTTATCAAACAATGAATGACTCATTTATAACATTCGTATTTCGTTTCAATATAATGGGAGTTTGTTGCTATCGCTCGTGAAATGAACATTTATGTGTTGCTATCATTTGAATAGAAAACAAGGTAAAAAGGAATAATTTAGGGGATGATTTGATCGAAATTGCTAGAAGTTTGGTTATTGGTTGGAGCCAAGCAGTATAAAATCGACTTTTATACTTTGCCATTGCACACGATTGTTGGTTTGATTTCATGTCAAGAACTATATTATTCCAATTTGCATATTTCTTTTTCATTTGAATATTCTCCAACAAAACAACATCAGCGAATAACGAATAACAAATCACGTACCATTCAGTGAATGGTATCGAACAAAGCGCTTGCACACATGCTTTCGAAATGGCTACAAAGTTCCGGATGAAAGGAACCATGGAAATTAGTTTTCGAAAGTCAGTTGATTCCATCGTTCAAAATATGTAATGGGAAAAGAGCAAAGGGATTTGAATGTGTTGCGAGGTGGAGAATTTGCCATATTTGCTATAAACTGTGATGCAATTTTCCACTTGATTCTTTTCTAAATTTTTCTGATTCAATTGAATTTACCGGGAATGCAACTTTTCAAGCAAGTGTATATTTTCTATTTGAATTAGTCATATGTGTACGCCAAAACACGATCCAAAATGAGAATCAGTTTTTTTTGTTGTTGGTGCAAAATGTTTAGCATTCTATGAGAGTTGGTTTTTTTCCTTCAAAGTAAGCCCATACATTGTCAACTAAATCGCGATACGTCACATGAAAATTCAACATTTATGTACAAGAGGTTCAACTGATGATATCGTTCGAATTGTTAAGCAGGCATAAAGAATGTATTATACGATACACAAATATGTGTTTCTCACCCAATTTCTTGGATATTCTTCTATTCTTTTTCCACATTTTCTGTTCAATTTTATTCACACAAGCTCAAGCAATAAACGGGCTCAAGATTCTTGTATGTTTACAATGTTTATTTTTCCATATAAATGCGATTCATTCTCCATTTTTCATCTAATTTTGCGTAAATAAGAGTGAAACAAAAGATTAGATAAGAGAAGCAAGGCAACGAAGAGGAAAATGTGCGGGTAGAAAAAAAATTTGAAATAAGAATGGCAAAAAAGTGTAAAGAAAAACAACATTATGTTTGCATGTCACAGCTCATTATTTTTTGTGTTGTTACTTGACTGTCAATGTATGCGCTTTTCGATTCTCCATCGTTCCTTGAAAGGCAAAGATTTTAAGCGCAGACATACATTTATTTATATAAATCATTCTTTATTATATCAAATGTTTCCTTACACAATTTTTTACATTCTGCATCACTGTCTATGCTATTACTTTCCTATGTATTATGTATTCTGTTTTGTATTTGTTCAATTTTTATTTTTTTCCCCCCGTAAAACACCACATTTGAAGCATTGTTTGTGAATATCCGTTTAGTCTAAAATTATCATCGTTTATGTGATACCGCAACGCGTACAGAGATGCTTATGGCATGAAAATATAATATTTTATAATGTTATGAAACCATTCAGTACTTGATTAAAAGCAGTTCTAAAGTTTGGCATATTATTTGAATTGCGCATTAAATTTAATTATTTTAGTAGCAATTATGTATGAACGTGATTAAAATAGCAAAACTACAAATTTAAGCATAAAATACCACCAAAACATATTATTTTACAAACAATTTTTGTCGATAGAAAACTTTGAGCAATTTGAGTTAATAGTAATTTTGCTTTAATTTTATTACGTACCGGTGACAAACTGAACCAAAATTAAATTATAACAATGGCTAAAAATAGCTAGATATTCATTTCCAATAAACATCGAATATTTGATTGGATTACATTTTGTATATTATTTTTTGATTATTTGGATTATTTTAACGTCATCGATTTTTGTTGTTTCATATTTTGATATTTAATATCCTGTGTCCTGCTTTTGATGCTCTATAATTTATAGATCGGTTAAAACAAAGTATTGGACGTCGTTAGCACATGTAGAAACGATTAGAATCTCCTAATGAAAATAGTATTCGACAGGCATTCATGTCATATATTTATTTCAATTTACCAATTTGCATTTCAAATACGATGCAAGTACTAATCCGTATTATTTTAGATGCCCTCAAGAAATAGTTGCTTTGAAACCCACTTGACTTAAATGGAATTAATTTCTTTTAATAAACGATTTGCATATGCAATTTTTACTTTGCACAACACCAGACTAAAACAATACATAAATAATTCACTTTACACTGAAAGAGCCGAACAAAAGTATTATGATTATCAATATAATGAGTTGAACTTATATTTCTCTCTCATTTTATATTACAATTTAGATAAGAATATATATTTTTCAAATTTGTTAGAAATCCTCAATCGCTAAAAAATAGAAATTATGGTTCCACTGCTCAATTTCTTTGAATTAACACGCTTACCCTGCTTTAAACTGTAGTTAAAATATTTAACATAGTTCATATACATTAGGTATCACATTGTTGCCTAAACTCAACAATATTCCTTTATCTAATAATTAATTCAATTAAAGATATTAAAGCAAACTCATTAGGAAGAATAGGACTGGAATACAACAAAAATACACTAGTGAAAGTATAAAATTTACTTAATACACTTAGATAACCTATCTTTTAATTAAAATATTCTGTTCCTAGAGAATAGGAGAAGGTGTACATTTCTTGTAATACATATTAGTAGCAAATGAACACATATTATTATATCATACAACTTTAATTTATTCCCAAAATCAGTAAATCAATTTGGTATATTCTCAACAAATCGATTTTGAATTTAAATTATTAGTATCGTATAAAATAACAACGAGTAAAAAAGTGAATCGACGCATGTCACAAAAAGTGCCATCGAGCCCATTAATAAAATCGTCCGTTGTTATGTTAATATTTTCCACCTTTTTATCGTTAACACATCCAATACATATTCAAATAGATCGATTAATCTGGCAAACTATTAGACAAGTTCCTATAAAGTCCATGTTGCCAATATTCCGAAAAATTTTTTATCTGTGCATAATTGTAAAATCAATAACAGTATGGTTTAAAGCATAGACTCGCTTCCAAAATTTATTGACATATTTACAGAGATTAATTGCTAGGGGCAAGACACCTTTCAATCCAAAAAGAAAAATCTTTATTCATTTAATTCCTCTAATTCCTCTCATTCCATAATTTCAACTAGTGAAACTGGAATTGTTGTGACTTTCAATCCTTTCATTTCTTTCATTCCACAATTTCAACTAATAAAATTGGAATTGTTGTGATTTTCATTTCTTTCATTTCGATTCCATGTGCCTCACCCCTAAATTAATTGACATTTCAATATCATTATTTGAACTTTCAAAACTCCGACTAACAAATGATATAAAATCCAATGAAAATGGTATAAACAGTTTATCTAGTTAAAAGGCAATATTTATTGTGGTTATGACTTCACTCTTATATTTTCTTTTTAGATCAATTCATTTTTTCTGAAAAGAAAGTAATATTGTTATTTTTCGGTAAACTACTGTGAATAATGACACATATTAGTTTTTGGATGGTCCAATCCAAAGCATTTAATCATTTTCTATAATATTGAAAATTCAATACATGCCAAAAATCATCACCTATTGATTTAATGACAAACATTTTCCTCGTTTTCATTCCATTGATGCAGTTTCATACGGGATTATCTATTTCGCAGGAAAACTTTATATTTTTATAGGAGAAGTTGGAATTATTTATAATCGGAAGTCAGCACATGTGCGTCTACTTATAGTTTTCTTTGGTAGACTTATGGAAGGTCTTGTTAGTTATAGAAAAACTCAATTTCCGCCCGATTTCAATATGAATAGAGAGAATAATTCCATGCAAAATGTTGCTTTCACTAGGTTCTTTTTCAAAAAGTTTACACATTTATTATTCAATTCATGCTTTCCTTTATTATTCAATCTATATGTTTTAGTTTTAAAATTCCAATATATAGTTGTTTCATCGTAACAATTATTAAAATATTTATTCTCATAAATTCTATTTCATATGAAATGGAAACCTTTTAAATGGTATTTAGTTCGGAACACAGTATATCAAATAACTTGCAAAAGATAAAAGGAAAAGAAATATTTTCTACAAAATGAAGATTGTATCGAACGATTTAATGCTTTTTTCTCATTCAGGGATATTGAAGACAAACATCAAACGTAAGAAATGGAAAAAGTAAAAGAAACAAATTAAAAATAACAGTTACACAATATATCATTTAATTTATTTCATTTCAATTGAATTTAATTTAAAATGTCGATGAGCGAAATCAGTAAATATTGTTAAATTATGCTGAAAATAAAAATAAAAGCCGTTTAACGTAAATTAGGGGCATTATCTATTGCACCAAATAAAATAATTTTCTTCAGTTTGTGCTCATATTAACGTCAGCATATTGTACAAATAAAATATTTCATTTACGGAAAATATCGACGAGTTATTTTGATTCTATATCGATTTATCGTGCCAAGCAAATGGTTTCATTCGAAATGCGTCACAGTTTGTCATTAGGAATTCAATTTCAAAACGGAAAATTGCCTTTATATCGTGTTTCAAGACATAAAGCTTCATAAAATACAATTGATCAGTTTTTGTAATGGCGCCAATACATATATAAATATATGTTTGTTTGCCCGCGTTGGGGCAGTGACGTTGATGAGGAGAAATACTGTTTCGAAGAAATATTGTTATTTATATTGGATTTTTGCTTCCTTCGTAAAACTGTTTATATTGTATTTTATTTAATGCAAGCCTCTAACCACAATGCACGTATTTAAATGCCATGTTTTTGCGTTGATGCTCTTGACAAACTTATCGTGTTCAGCACTTTACTCTTTGACCTTTTTTAAGAACTGTACTTTTAATGGCAACATTGTTAGCAGTATACAAATGGCCAACGATTAAAATCGATTATTACTAGTCACAAGTATTTTTTTCTCGGCAATAAATAATAATAGTCTTCAATTTTTAATGATGTGACAATTCAAAGTTTATTTCTTTTAATCGTCTATGTTTTCATCGAAAAACATTAAATCTTGTTCCAATATTTTGCGTATTTTAAGTGCTGCAATTAGCGGTCACAATAGCCACAATAACTTGTTCAACATTGAAATAAACACACTGTCATTATTTGATTTTTCACGTTTTATATAAAATATTTTATGAGACACAAGCTAATCACTGGCTCTGTTCCATAGCACAAACAGTAAATAATTCTCATTACTTGTTCATTTTTTTTTTTTCGAAATTCAATTTTATTTTGATGAAATTCGATATTAAAAATAGCCCTTCAAGCAAATCCATGTTATCAATACTTAAGGGGATATCAAGTGCTTCCAGAGTCGAGTTCTATGTATGTTGTTCTATTGAAGAGCTTTCATTTTATTACATTGATGCCATCTATACGAGTTAAAAAACTTTGTAGATAGATTGAGTATGAAAGCACATCCATGAATGTTCACAACGTGTGCTTTCACAATATCGTTTGATATTCAGCCAAGTTCATACCGTACTCGTATAGATGGCGTAAATGGCAATGAATTTCTTACTAACTCGACCGTGGTGCTTCCAACGAATTGTAAATTATTACCGGAAATACATGGGCATTTTGGTTTTTGTGTAAAATTTCCACTTTGTACACATCCTTTTTTAGAGAATTTTACTTATTCTTCTTCTAGTCGCAAAGTGCACTAGTTTGTATAGGATTTTTTTTTTCTCAATTTCAAGTCACAGCTTTCAAAACTTGTTGAGACGTTCGAGTATCATGCATATTTCCTTAGTTTGCGTCTTTTAAGCCACCAATTGTTATCATTGCAGTTGAAATTATTTGTGCCCAACTTTTACGTGTCCGTGTCTTTCCAGCAAAAACCGCTTATTTGATTGGATTTGGAACTCAATTATGGATTGTGCCATATTTTCGTTTTTCTTTTATTCGTCCAATCAAAAACTTAGTGAATAAACCTTCAACAAACACAAAGCTGCCACAGCTGCTCCCGATTAAAACTATTATAGTTGAAATTTCGCTTGGGATTCGCTAAAATGGAAAAAAAAATACAATATAACAAAGTTTCCTGTTTTGTTTCATTCAAATTCACTTGGGAATTTCGAAGTAAGACAAATATAATTGAAGAATGGTTTGCATAAATGATTTCAAATATTCTATAAATAAAAAGGAAAAGACGACGAAAATCTTTATATAATTTTGAATGAAAAGTCCTTCTGTAATAAACTTAAAAATTTTATATGTTTGTGGGTAAGTTTCTCAATTAGATTTTTATATACAAAATTACATATATTCTGGATGTTGAAACACGTTTATCAAATTTGAATTCAGTCTGTTTGACTTTCTTTGATTGTTTTAAAACACTTGATTTACAAATTGTGAAAAGCGTTTTGAATTTTAGCAACTGGTTTAGCAAATTCATAAAAAGAGCAACGTAAATTGGAAATTTTGTGCTGCATTGTATACAATATATTGCTAGGCCGAAACTATACGATATTATAAATAGCATAATCAAGTTATGAATATCGATACAACCACAGTGGAACGAGACCAAAATATCAAGGAAGAGTAATTCCTCAATGCATTCTTTCTTGCTCAGTTGTATAACACACTTTGTGTGAAATAAAATGGGAATTGGTCCCATGTGCAGTTTGGCCATTATCACTGCTTGAAGTAACAGAGCACCAACAAAGTCATCCAGGAAAACTTTTCTGCTTTTATTTAACAATTTGTGTTTGGTTTCGCTAACTCCGAAATGGTATGTACTTATATTTGCAGTCCTCTCAATTCTCCTGCACAATTCATATTCATTTACAAATTAAGCTTAAGGCAAACACTTTATGGTTGATCAGTGCTTTTTTTTTTGTTTGGGAAATCCAATGCAATTCCAGCAGAAACGAATGAATTATGTTAGCTGCAAAAAAAGTTCTGAAAAACTGTTGTGAATTTAGTGAACTAATGCATAATAATGAATTAAGTTAATGAAAACCATCAGTTTAGCTTTTATTGTTTGCGTCATTTTCCTTAAAAATGAGATTTAACTTCATATTCAATTTTCAACTACCTACATTAAACGTACGTTTCAGGATTTACATAAATTTAAAAAGTTCTATTATATTATATAACTTAGATGTAATATCTATAGTTTTTTTCAATTTACTGTATTTTTCATTTCGCTCGTAGTACACAATTTAACAGTATATTTTTTTTATCTCATTTCAGGTTTGTATCATATGTGCGCTAACCTTCAATCAATTTCATTTGAATTCATCCATTACTTTTGAACAAGGGCCATGTGAAAAGGATTTCATATAAATAATAAATACTACGTGTGATTTAATGCCTCAACTGGTTTGATAATTTGTATGGTATTTTCATCTCATGAACTTTTTCATTTTTTCGATAATATTCAAAAAACGTAAATGACACTAACACCAATAGCACTTTTTTTACACTTTTTTCTATTACAAACACTCGAATATCGTTGAAAATAATAATTACATTCGTACAGCGTAGCAGATGAACAAATACGATTACTAGAGTTTGGAAAATATTTTCCCTCAAAATGGTTGGCATTTTAATCGATTTTGTTTCAGCACTCAAGTGTCATTTCAATTTTCGCTTGTCAAAACAACATATATTTTGGCTTTTGCAGCCGCACTTATTTCACTGTATGAACTTCATTGAATTGAGATAATTGACGCAACTTAGAATGGTATTATGAATCATAATTTATGATTAACTTCTAGTGTGATATAATACATGGAATAGAAATGGGATAGAAATTTTTGAACAAATAAAATGTTCGAAAAAATAAATAGATTCAAATGGAATAGTTAGCTTATGTTGGGTATTTATTTAAACCAATTATTCTAAAAGAATACATTTAGAAAAATCTAATCGAACCTGGCAGAAATGAATTCGTGGAGCTAAAGCTGCGAATTATGGACAATTTATTATCTCGACATCGCAAAGTACGACTCTCAAAAGAAATCAACTTATGAATTATCCTCAGAATAGAAGGAATTTTCAACATATACACAATCGGCCAAACAAAAATGTATCAGGATATCCATTTAACGCACGGAATATGACTATATAAAAAAGGAACTCAAAGTTTCAAAACCGAAAATTTTATTATATTTGAATTTAATGTATGTTCGCAAACATTTCATCACTTTTGTCAGAGTTATAATACTTTCTACAGTATGCTCACCCTTGATGCTCGCATAAAATAACTTGTCAAATGTGCGTGCCGTATATAATGTTTCGGACCTATTTTATCCCTAGTACGATTCTTATTTATTCAATGGGAAATTTTCATTTTGCAATTGCCAAAATTGCCGAAATCATCTGAATTCAGTAAAATATCGTATATTTTGTACAAAAGTGAAAGTGTAATAATACATCAAAATGGAGCCAAAACTACGATATGAAGAGGCAACTGCGATGACCTAAGTTGACCTAAATCCACCCATTAAACGGAGATCCAAATGTAATCTATTAATGGCACTATAGCACGCCCTTGAATATTAGCCATTCAAATGAAAAAATTGCATAATTTATGCATTTTATGCACGAAGAGTTAGTTCTCAAGTATAAGAACAAAATATTTATATTTGTTTTCCGTAAAACATTTCCTCTATATTTTCTTATCAAAATTATTGATTTTTATATATTTCAAAGCATGTAAATTTTAAATAAATACATGTGTAATTTAAATTTCAATCAGGCCAGTATTTCGCAGTTTTAAAGGATCATACAAAATATATTGATCGAAAAATATGTTAATGGTTGCAGAAGCAACTATTAAAAAGTGAATTAGCTTCATAATAATAAAAATATATAAAATTCATATAACAAAATAATCGTGGTTGGAATGTTTTTATGTGCGATAATGCTTTGTTGAAAGCAGAGCATGAAATCGAGCTTAAAAAGAAATGCGCCTGCCTAGCAAGCCATATTCACACACAACTCATTTCAGATATATACAAAATCCGTCAAACTAATACTTGTAAGCATGAGCAGCTCCCGGCAAAATCAGACCTTATGAGTGACGATTTCAAGCTCTGGTTGAAAGTATTTAAAAGAATGGAAAAAAGAAACTTTAGTTGATTGTGAATACCAAAATTAATTGAAGTGTTCTTCCGATGGAATTCACAGTGTTGCGAAAATGCAATGCATCCTTTGAATTTTAAATGCGTTTTTGAATAAATGGGACGAAGTTTTGAAAAACAACCACGACACCCACAAATGCATTCACCATTAACTCGTTGCTGTTGATGAGCGTGCAATTCTATTTTCCCACAAATAAAAATTTGGATATTTTCATTTTACCAAAATATATAATTTTACAATTTTCAGATTTTCACTCTTTCAGACAATTATATTTTTACTATTGAACCGATTGACACATACGCAAGTGCTGAAAAAAATGTAAATAAATTTGTTCTATTTTTATGTTTTACAGCGATGAATTCAAACGGTATTACCACAACAGTGTCAGTCAAAGCTATATCTTTATCCTACAACCATACCATTACAATCGAATTTTTAACATAACATAGAAATGGAAATGGAAGTAAACATAGCTTTTAAATATCAAGTACTTAGCTGCCAACATAAATAAATGCAATGGCGTATCATAATGCTTAAGTTTTTTAAGTGAACACTGAAAACTCAGAACTTTTCAATAAAATGCCAAATAATAGACATCCAATCGTTTCGTGTACAATTCAAATGTTTGCATGTGTGGTGCGGTTTTTCGGGAAATTTGTAAAAATGCATATGTTGCATATCGATTTTATCATGTTGACATAAGTATGTCAACGAATTGTTGTCATGCAAATGGATCTACGCTCTATCATGCGACGTCATGATAAAGACAGCAAATATCACATTGTCAAAATTGATGTTCATGGTGAATACAAAAGTTAACAAATAAATGTTTTGGTATTGCATTCAGTCCGAGGTGTTCTCATGTGCAAACCCTAACAAAACCACTCAACCAACAATTCGATTGGAAACAACAAAATGAAGATATACAATGTCGTTTTAACATTTATTTTCAATTGCCAATTGTCAATTTTTCGATCTGTATGTTTTGCCATTATTGTTGTATTTCATTGGCAGTTATCATTTTTGTTAATCCGTTGTTGCTTGTTTACATTGACGTCTTGCCAACGTCAGCGCAAATAACAAATATTAAATCATTTGATAAAATGCAAAACAGTGTTGAACGTCAAATAGCTGGCAATACTTGGCATCAGTAAATTTACGTACCGCTTTTTTATTTGTGGATGAATTTACGTACGTATGCATGCTGATTATGCGATTTTGAAGTGGAGATTGCAAATATCCACAGATAAAGCGTTGTTTCAGCTTGCTCCTTGACGCTGATTTGCATTCTTTTTGTTTTGCTCCTTTTTTTTTGAAGAATCATCCCTAACTGAAATGCTTTGCCACGATTCATCAGATGAAGAAAAAAAATCAACAGAGAAATTCATGCTGTTCATGATGGAAAGCACTTATGTTACATATTTAATTTTTTTCGCAGTCTGTACTTTTGGGATGCGCCCAATATGAATAATAGAATAGACAACCACATTTCGTACGACGCTTCAAGCTGATTGATAAATAAAACAATAATAATCATGATAATGAAAGAAAAACTTAACAAACACAAGGAGAATAGAAAAAAAAAACGGTTGCTCGTTTCAATGCCATCACCAAAATCACTACCAAAGATAAAAACGGGCCCGGTAAAAGACTTGATGACGTTGCCATTTCTATCATTCATTATTTTTCATTTTGTAACATTTCCTCCACTCTTAGACGTGATTTTCTTTCATTTTTGATTTTTATTTGTAATTTTCTTGCTTTTTCATTTTCGAAAAAAGCATGCGAAATGTAATTGCGTTTATATTTTAATAAATATTGTCATTTCAATAGAATAAGAATATGAGCATTTTTCATGTTTCACCGCATTTTTTGCATAGTATTTAAATATTACATAATTCAATGAAAACGAGAATACTCCGTTTTCAGTCTGTTACTATCTTGGACGTGGACATCCCATTTATTCAAATTGTTTATTTCAACTTTTTAAAAGTATGCTTTTGTTTGTCTGTCATAATGCTCAAACACTGAAGTGCCTATGAATAAAAGCCAATAGAAATTCAGTTTTGTTCTGAAATCAAGTTTTCTTTCTCAAGTCTACTTGAAATAAATTTTTCTGTATCAAATATATGCAGCACCATTATCATTCACTGGCACAACTACACGCAAGGCAATTCAACTATACCATTATGATTTTCAACGAAAATTAGAAGAAAAAAAATATACCAAAACGGGAAGAAAGTTGTTGAGCACGTTTTAGTCCTTAATCTGATAGAATAACAGATACATTGGCAAATATATTATATGGACAAATTTTGTTTCGTCATTTTCTTTAACGAAATTTATTTTGTGCAAAGTTTGCCTTTATACAACCTGATAATATCCTATTGATTTTTTTTCTCTTCGGGACTCTTTCAATTGTCATTGTTCTCTAACACCCTCATTACTAGGGGAAATTCACAAGTATAGACACAACGTTATATGATTAATTATAAGGATTTCCAATATAATTTTATACAGTCATACAATATCACTGATTCATGATGCGTGATGAAGTTTTTTTTTTTCATTTTTCTTGTTTTATCCTAAACACTTTACATGAATAACGAATATTGTCACGAAATCAAACTAAAAAGCATGCGTAAAATATTCTATATACATACGAAGCACATTGATATTGAAAAAAAGTACCATGTGAAAAAGGAGTTTATACTCTATCGAGTTTTTCATTTCAACTTCCGTCTTTTATATACGTCTAATTTCATACAACACACAAAAACTGTCAAATATCTATGGCCACATCTATAGCTGGAAGACTACTCTATGAGATAAAGAATAGAAGTTTGGATTTCATTAAACATATCATTCATTGGTTTGCTTACGAAAAACTCTGACATCTACCAATGTCTGAGAATATAAACAGAAAGCGATCAGATAGAAATGCTTGAATCGCGAAAAGAACGTAATATATTTGATTTACAGCAAATTGGTTGTCAAATCCAGGCATATATGTAGTTTCTGGTTAGCATTTTTCGAATTCGATATGTTTTGTTTCGTTTATCTTGTTAGCGGCTCAAACAAACTAGATGAAAATACGACTTTCATATTTTTTTTTTTCAATGAGAGCTGACATCAATTTTCCCACTTTTAGAACTTGTTCTGTGCTCGTAAATACAAATTCAATTAATTTCCAGAAGATTGTAAAACACGATATAGAAATTACTGACATTTGATAGAAGAAAAGAAATTCTGTCGTTGCTTTTATCAATATGTCCAAATGAAATTTCATTCCTTAAGGAACAAATGAAAAATATTGGCATCAAAAAATCCCCGTAGGCAATAATTTATTCTACATATTACTAAGTTCGGGTATTTATGGTTTTAGCTTTATTTGCACTTTGATTCTTGTCGGAAATATTCATTCGAATTTGAGTGTTGTTTGTTTTATACACTAAATTCAACATTATTTGTAGTGAAGCAAAAAACTTTTGACAAACCGAGATTGATATGAGTAGTTCAGAGGGAAAATGTCATACAGAAAAGTTCCGTGGAAAAATGACAAACGAGTACGAATATACGAAAAATACAATAACAAATACGTTGAATATTACAAATTCTTTCGTAGATTATACGAAAATTCGGACTCGTTTGTCATTTTTCCACGGAACTTTTCTGTGTGACATTTTTCCTGTGAACTACTCATATGACTTCGCGTCAATAAACATAATGTCATTTAAAAAAACTATTTACTTTCGGAAAGCTTTTTTTCACAAATTGGTTTTCGAAATTAAAAAAGCGAATAAAAGTAGAAAACCAAATATCGTTAATTGTATTCTTCAATGAATGAAAAATACTTGAAATGTAAAGAAGACATATCAATATTCCATAAAGTAAACCTTACATAACGATGTTTAGCGGAATTAGCATTTTATACAGCTTTATGTTTCTATATTTATTCGCATAATGGTTCAAAACGAGTGTGTTTTGTTGCAGATTTTCTCTTCACTGTGCGTTCATAAAATCTTTAAACGTTATTTTTAATGAGATAGCAATTTAGATATAGTCTTGCTCGAGCTCATAATGGAACACAGGAAATGTGTTTAATGGTATTTGATTTTGCTACTTACTAACTACCAAATTCTACATATAAAGGGATCGGTGTGAATGGGCTAGGAGCTCACTGTTTCATTTGCGCAATTCAATACTCTAATGTCACCCTATAATCCAAAGTGATTTTGTTCCCTGTCAAAAACTGCGAATAAGTTTTTTGTTTCTCAGTTCATATATCAATGGATTGTTTCTCTAGAAAATGATAAAAAGAGATTGACGAAACATTTTTAGAAAGTATATGAGCTCATGGATCCCCTATTACAGCATAATACATTTGCAGCGTGATTTTCATTAAAAAGTTGTTATTAAATCTTAATCATGCGAATCATATCCTTTTTTCGCTTACTTTAAATTCATTCAATATTTTATTGCTCTTTTCTTCTTCAAGTTATTCATTAGCGTAATACATAAACTCATCAATTTTTTTATGTCGAAACATGTACCGTTTTTTCTTCAAACGATACTATATAGTATTGTAAGATTTGAAAACAAAAAAAAATTTAAAGCACGATAAATGCTTTGTCAATCTTTGCCAGTTGAGGGCAAGTATTTAATTTTGGCCTACCACCATTCGGTGATTAAACATGCTCATTTTTTTTCACATTTATCACTCCTTTTTGGATATTTGAAGCGATTAATCAATGTTCTTTGTATTGAAAAAAAAAAATCAAATGGTTTTAGTTTTTCCTCTTTGATGCTTTGTAATAGATTCATTTCAGATATCACACAGTCAATCCACCGTTTATTTGTTTTTTTTTTTTGTTTATGTTTTCGTTACGCAATTGATTCAACGACTAACTGTTAAATTTCTTTTACTTTCGTTACTATCGATTTTGTATGACGATAAAATGGAAAGATTTGAGCTAAGAAAAAGCATCTTCCAATACAAAAATCAAATGGAATAGATGACACAACAAAAATCTCGAGGCGAGCGATAAACACACCAAAACCATATAATAAATACTTTTCTGTGTTTATAACATTCGATACATAACCGTATCGAAACATGGTTTTTCCGATAAGGCATTAAGTCTTTCTTATTGCTTATTTGCGTTTTCATTCAAGTAAAGCATTATTTTTGCGGTCCATTGTATTTTTGCCTTTTTATCAATGTATGTGCATGTATGTGTTTTTTTCACATGGAAAATTGACAACTAAATTGCTGTCTCTTATAGCGATGATGCTCATGAACAAATATTTCTACCCCTACATCATACTTCGTACAACTACAGTTAAATTTAGTGACCTGCTCCACTGTTCAGTTCAATATCATTTTTAGCCATTCTACTGTAGATGGCGTAATACATACGGAAAGGAATCACTCAATGTGCAATTCACTTGCAAACTGGAATATATCCCTTGTAGTGTGAATGAAAGCAATCTATCGGCAAATATATAAATTATTTTCATTCGATACTGTGCTCGGAATTTGACGTCCCAAAATATGTAACAATAGAAATGGAAAACAAATTTTGACGTGAAAAAAATCAATAAAGGAAAAATATTCAGTTCTATTTAAACAGCAAACATTTAATGGCATTTAAATTGATTCCAATTCCAGAACAATCAATAATTTTTGATTGATTGAACACCGCCACTCAGGTTAGAGTATGGGGACAAATTTTGTATGGTATTTGAATATTTATCTATGAATTTGTAGCGTATCGATAAAATTACTCCATTTTAATGAAGCCAATAGATTTTCATTTGGCACAATTGAGAAGCTTCCGATTATTATGCTGAGGCAATCAGAATGATTTTTTTTTTATTCCTCTTAAAAGGCGGAAATGCTACAAAATGCTACAAAATGCTACAAAATAACTTCATTATTAGTATTATAATTCAACTTTTATTAAGTGTGAGTATGAGTTGAAAATTCGCATATAACTCAAAGGAATCCCAATTTAACGAAAAAGAGAAAAAGTCTGTATTAGATGCTGATTACATTTCGTGCGATGGATTTATATATATTGTTTATGCAAATTGAGTTCTCTTCTTTTTTATTCGTTTTCATTCCCTATGAATTGAAAAGTTAGTATTGGAAAAAATTCTCACGAGATTGAAGCAAAAACTTTTCTGAGCTGAAAAGAAGAAAATAAAATACGAAATCATTGGTTTTTCACATTTTTTTATTTTGAATGTATATTTCAAATTTCTTGTTAGAAATAAGCTTATTTAGAAAATGTAAAATGGTCTATCTTCTTCAATTTTCTGCCGTATTATTTGGATGAATAAAAATATGAAATATTGTTTTGAAATGATGTGCCTTGGCTTTGTAATTTATTTTCAATTCCGCGTACGCACATAAATGTAAATAAATCGTGCTGTTTTTGCCTTTTCCATTTTGGCACAATAACCGCTGCATTGCTGTGATATGCTCTATATTCATGTTAACCGATATCAATGAAATGTTAAGCGTTATTTTAATACGTATATGAACCCTCTCAGTAAGAGTCTTTTATTAATATTCCATTGTTTATTTAACAAACCAAATCAGATGCCCATGATATTCAGGATATTTTGATCCTGATATTTTTATAAAGTAAAAAAAACTGAACCCTCAGAACGATTTAAGGTCGATACATTATATATTCATTTAATTCAAATAGTTAGAAAGTTTTCTACAGATTAATGTCCTGTTTGTGTTCCAAAATAGCTAAAAATATTACATTTTCATTTTGTAATGAAGCAAGTAGAAAATTTACTATTTTGAATTAAATCATTTTTGGC
Organism: Resseliella maxima; assembly: GCA_029041755.1. Classification (NCBI taxonomy): domain Eukaryota; kingdom Metazoa; phylum Arthropoda; class Insecta; order Diptera; family Cecidomyiidae; genus Resseliella; species Resseliella maxima. The sequence goes on from JAQOWM010000192.1 coordinate 1,702,207, forward strand.
AATATTAAATTGCATATTCAAATTCGAAATAAACAGGAGACAATTTGAGGAAAATTTCATTTCACCTTGATGTTGTTGGTTGGAGATTGGAGGTCAAAGGTCAATTAACTTAAGTTAATGTATTGGACAAAAATTGAAATATTCTCAAATAAAATGTATGTGCATGATAAAATTGTTGAACATATTCATATATACGTGAATCCAAATGGATGGAGTAATTTAATTTCCGTAAATTTGTGTCGAGCAAACGACGTTATTTAACTTTATGTAAAAGTAGCGTGTGTAGTTCAACAAAACGGCCGATAAACTGATATAGTGGCAAAAATATTGCATGTGTCACGAAATCCTTTTGACCGTATTCTGTGTTTTTGCGCTTTTTGCATTGCCCTGATATTTATGTGTGCATTTACCGAACACCAGTAGAAAACCTGAAACATTTTCCATGTTTCATTCAGTCGATGTGTTGATAAACATTATGACATTTACAATTTTGCATGATGTCTCAACTGACTCATGTTTATCACCATTGACAAAGCCACTTTGTATTGTTGATGCTTACGCTTTTCCGTGCACTGAATCGTTTGGAAAACTGTGTCTCCGATATTTAATGGACGGGAAATTCGATATCCATACCCATGCTAGCATGTGACGCCAAATACTTAGACGAGAACATTTGTATGCATATTTTATTACCAATGGAATGTAATATTTTAGTTGGTCGCCATTTAAATTGAAAATATGTAATAAGAGATTTTTCTGCATCTTTGCGCTATAAATCATATGAACCCCAATTTATAGATACCGATATCATTTCATGGTGCATTAGGCAAATTTAATGTTGTTTATGATATTATCGTTTCGAATCAATTTCGTGCTTTCAAAATTTGATTTATCTCAAATAATTGATGCATTTTCACATTTCCAACTGCCTAAATTACACGAACAGAGTTGAACGTAAATGATTTTATGAAAAATATTTTTTGTTGCTTATGATGGCAATTTTAGTAAAGTTATTTCATGTTATTTTTTCTTCATTTTCGTTGTCATGGTACTTTAATCAATGATGCCTTCTACACTATGTGCAAGCAGGTCACATAAGAAAATCTAAATAATAAAATGCGCTACAAAATACAAATCATCTTATAAATATTTGCTTGTTAGGCACATTTTTTTCTTCAGTCTATCACACAAATAGGCACCGCATTCAATAGTAGATACAAAGAAACCGTAGTCATGAAGGGGACGCGATGAAGAGAAACTTCTTTTCTTCATTTGTTATTTCAGATCCGAAATTCCCCGGCGGGAATTCATATCATTCACAGAATATTTCTTCAGAAAAGCCTTGTTTTTATCGTTTCAAATGTAAAAACCAAAATAGAACTAGAAAGTAGCTACCGCATTTCATTTCATTCAAATCAACCAGCAACAAACAAAAAAACTCAAACACGCACCGTACATTCAATGATTACTTCATCCCTTGAAACAAAATGCAATGCGCCTGTAATTGTTCTTACGTACTCGGCACCCTTTGTATATGTAAAAAGATAATTTTCGTTAGAAACGTTACAGAAGAATGCTATACGCAGGACCATGTTTCGAATTATCGTTCTTTGATTCTTTTTTCCCCATTTTGGATGAGTTTGCCATATGTGTTTTGTACATTTAGATTAAAATAGGGACGATTCGTCATGAAGAGTGACACATAAAAGCAATACTAGGGTGCCTAAAATTGCCCCTATTCATGCTAAATACATCGAGCTATCGTTATTATCATCACATTATCTGCTTTATGATGAGATTTCTGTTGCTTTAGTAGATAGATGTGAACGATTCAATGTCGAAAGTAAAGTGTGTCACAGGTACAGTAATGCTAATTATTTGGTTCAAAACTAGATCACTGCATCTTTTTTTGTTGCTTTAAACGAATCGCAATTCTTCAATACATGAATTTATTAGCATAGAATCGGTGCAGTATAACCAAATTTTTGATTCAAACTCACATAAATATTGAAATGAAAAAATACAAGTAAATAAATACGAGTGATATTTAACGAGTATTTTCTGGGAGTGGCAAAATTCCCCAGTTCAATTTCTAACCTCATATTGAAATTTTTAGAAAACCTATTTTCATACTGTATTATGGATAATTTTTTAGAATAAAAATTGGATTTATCACTCTTTTCAATACTCTTCGAATAAAATATAAAAAGCTTGTTTTAATATTAAGCAAACATATAAAACAAAATCCTTGTATTTGAATGTACTTATACACTCCCAAAAAATAAAGAGAAAAAAAGTACACAAAATAAATATAAAAATTATCCGAAAAAAAAAAAAAAAAAAAACGCTAAACAAAAAAAATATCAAATTTTTATTCAATCAATAATAAACAAATAAAAGAAATGGTTCAAGTTTTAATAATTCTTCCCTGCAACAAACAATATTTTTGTGATTCCGACGAAATATTTCGTACTATACAAAGCAAATAGATTCCAAACGACGAAAATCAAAATGGCGGCCATAGCAAGTGAACGAACCGAGAACCTGTGTAAGATGGTAAAGCCACTAACGGTTTAATCAATACTAGCGAGAACTCGTGCCGTGAATGTGTCGTTTTATTGCCTACAAAGCAATACTTTCTAGTAATGTTTTTTTATATTCCATTTCATTTATTTCACCGTATTCGGTTCACTGAAGTTCAAATGATCGTTTTTAACTTGCACGCAAATTATAGAAAAATTTTTTGCGTATGTTGGATATTGTGATGAACAGCATTGAGACAATGTTAATGTCCCGAAACAACATTAAAGTTAATCAAATTCAAACTAATGCTGTGACAGGACAATATAATTGTTATCAAGCCTCGTATATGATGTAGTAAATTGAAAGTTTCTTTGTTGTTGTTACTATAGCAAAGTAGATTCTTATCATCTTTTGATAACAATTCATTTTATTTTTGAACTTTTAATCACATCAAACAAATTGAATTGTATTAAATCACAAAAATAAACACAATGAAATAATATTTTCAATATTTTTCAATGATTAAACAAATAAAATCAACAAAATTTCCAATATAAAAATTAATCGCAACGGAACGAGAATTGGCGATATGTACAACGCACAAGCACTTCGAGCAAACTAAAATGACTCTGGGGTTGATTTTACGGTATACGAGCTAGTCGGTATGATGCCATGACAACCACCCCGTCTCGCGCGCGTTTTCATTCAATGCTATGCGTATGAAAAACAGAGACAGCACTACACAAGATTACCATTTTGCTACAATTTCAGCATAAAAATTATTCACGCACACAAATGTCGATTTCACACACACAAATGCAGGGACACGCGCACCAAATTTTAATAGAAAGCTGAGCAAGAGTAAAGAAAAAAAACGACGAAATGATGAAACAACATAAAAATAGTATTTACATCGAAATAGCCGCTGATATGAACTTTTATTTGACATTGAAACCAACAGCTTCTGCATATTTTACTAATTTTTCCTCTGTTTTCCTCATCAAATACAATATCAATAAAACTTTGTAATAAAAATTTTGAGAGTGTTTGAAAATTCAATCAGCATTTGCTTGTCAAATATATATGTTTAACCAAATTTTATGAAACGACTACTAATGGTATTTTAGAAATTCACAAGTTATCAAGACTGAAGCTGAAATTAAAATTATAAATTGGCAAAATTCAATTAATAAAATTTAAAAAGAAAATTCTCCGTTTTCAATGGTCGCGATACAATTCAATTGCATACACATGCATATAATTCCCATATCAAAGCAAATGTACTTTTCATTTAATACGAATGTATTGTGAAGAATGTACAATAAAAATGTGTAACATTTGATAGGAATAAGGCAAAATTCACGAAATGTGATATATACTTGGTTGATATTTTTGACGTTTGCGCACTGAAAATATTCTCTATCGGTCGCTTTCTCTTAGAAAATCAATAAGGCGTTTTAAATCACCAATGAGTCGTGTGTACGTTAGAAATGCCGATAAGAGCAACTGTAGCAGTAAAAATAATAATGTCGATTTTTCGGGACACACGCATTCGCATTCCGCATCGGATATTTACCGAGTATGCGCACTCGAAATGTTCCATAAATAAGGGAAAAATCATCTGAACTTTTTCAAAACGTGGGCTTATGTTTTATTAGATTTTTACTCGAATACTAACGCAGGAAATTTTCTATATAAATATACAAGTGAATTTAAATGTATGCCTTCAACAAGGTACAAGCTAATCCTATGAAAAAATGAATATTTAGCTGACAGAATTTTTTAGATTTTTCCTCCGATTTCAAATCATTATATGTGTTAAATTATATTAAAATTCAAACCATGGAAACACAGCCATTAATATTGCACTGTATCAAATCGAATGAATTCTCGAATGAATGAGGGTCAATGACCGCCGAAATTCCTATTTCAATTATTTGGCTGGTTTCTCTTTAGCTTACTTTTTATGTGCAATTCTTGTTGATTTGTTCTACTTTCGAATACGGATGAGCAAAATGTAACCTTATTCTACTCATTTAATTTTTAGGCTCAGTAGAATCTTGCTTTCCGACTATTTTACGTAGAATGTTGTTATGTATGACATAAAATTCCCTGAATTCGTTTTGTTGATTTAGCAGTTGCTCTATTGAATACCTTATATATTTTCATTTTGCTTTGGGCTCTATTTTTCTTTGTTTACGAAATAAACATATCAATCCAGCATGAAAGTACAATTTTTATTAGACTACAAATATGGTTTTGAATCAATTTCAATTTGTTGGAAAAATGAAGTTAAATTACACGTTAGCACTATGTATTGCCTTATGCCTTATACCTTATAATGTAACGCAATTCATCTCATATTTCATATGATTGGACTTGATTCATCATTTATTTCAATTCTTCGAAATAATATGAATTAAAGGATCTCCATACAAATTGGTTTTCACATACAAAAATAGAATATTGCTTATCAAAATGAATGTAAAATTGAAAAAACATACTAAAAAGAATGCAAAATTTTTTAATCTTATAATAATTTCCTTTAAGATGCATGTAAATATGTAGCATTTTAAGGAAATACAAATAAAGTAATGGGATATGGACATGTTGATGTTTGGCTATTTTCCAGTTGTTTTTAATGAGAATTCTCATAAAGTCTATTCGGTGCAACGTAATTTAGTCTGTTGCATACAGTTATGGTATTTTTGACTTTGAATAATAGCTCTCGACTACAGTTGAAGGTCGTACAATGAACTTGATTCAACTTTTCCCCCATGTCCTTTCTTCGTGTTGCTTTTTTGCGCTTATGTTTTGTTCAACGGGTGAATAGTGTTGAAACTAATTCTTTGAAACAAGGAGTATTTTTCGGTATTGCCCTAATATATAGAAGACGGACACGCGAACTGAATATTAATAGTGTAGGTGTTAAACACTACAACAGATCGCTTTAAATAACACTATGAATATATTTACAAACGTGATTTTTATTTGTCGATGATAGGATTGCTGTTTGCATTGATTCATAAAATTTTTTTCATTTTTAATTTATTAGTATGCACATTTAGTGTCTCACATAGTTTAACTAGTTTACCATTTTATTATTTCTTTAATAGCGCTACCATTGATCAGAATGGCACACTGATTTCACATGATTTGCATAACGCACTTGCTGTGATTAAAAGTGATCAGGTCATTCCACAGCAACAGCAGCCACAACAGAATGCAGCCATTGCTGTGGCATCAACAGCCAACACGACAACTGTAAACAATGGTACAACAACTGCGTCACATTCGGGATCATCGGGCCGATCAACACCAAACAATACAGATTCAGCACCAGGAAAGCTGTTCGTTGGTGGTTTAAGCTGGCAAACATCAGCTGACAAATTGAAAGAGTATTTTGGAATGTTTGGCAATGTCACAGATGTTTTAATCATGAAAGATCCGGTTACACAGGTAATTTATCCATTGTTTTCTTCGATATTCCAGTGGGAAATAAATCAAAAAAAATCTAAAATCATTAACATTTTCATTTGAATTACAGAGAAGTCGTGGATTCGGTTTCATCACATTCTCAGAGCCCAGTAGCGTAGAAAATGTTCTCAAAGTGCCAATTCACACATTAGATGGAAAGAAAATCGATCCAAAGCATGCAACACCAAAAAATCGCCCGAAACAATCGAATAAAACAAAAAAGATTTTCGTTGGTGGCGTTAGCCAAGACACATCATCCGATGAGGTAAAAGCCTATTTCAATCAATTTGGCAAAGTTGAAGAGACTGTGATGCTAATGGACCAACAAACGAAACGGCACCGTGGTTTTGGTTTTGTCACATTCGAAAATGAGGATGTTGTCGATCGCGTATGTGAAATTCACTTCCATACCATCAAAAATAAGAAGGTCGAATGTAAGAAAGCCCAACCAAAAGAATCGGTTGCTCCAACGGCACAGTTATTACAAAAACGATTTATGCTAGGTGGATTGGGTGTTCGAATGGTGCCACCAACACCATTGGCTGGCCCAGTTGCTGCTGCGAATGCAATTAATCCGGCTCAACTACAAGTAGTTCAAGCTCAGGCTCAAGCCGCTCAGGCCGCAGCTGTTGCTTTGCAAGCTCAACAAAATGCAGCTGCAGCAAACTTTGGTAAAGTGTTCACAGCGTATCCACCATTACATAGTTTTAGGTAAGTAATACTCAATTATAATTGCAACGTAGGTATTTATGCACATAAAATGTTGTAACTTATATAAGCTTTTTACTTCAAACTTAATCAATTTTTTGACTAACACAACAATAGAAATCAAGCAAATAATTTTGACAAATGCAAATTCAATAATTCTTCTTTTTTACGAAAGATATGCACCATACCCAATTCCAACTGGTCCAGGTCAAGCCGCGACCGGCCATCCCCATTCTGCTGCCACAGCGACAACAGGAGTTGCACCGCAAACAGCTCATGTTCAACAACAACCTCAAACAACTCATCAACCACCTGGCATTGCAACTGCAACAGCAGCCGCAGCTGTAGCACAGCCATTCCCTTATGGCATACCAAATGTAGATATGAGCAGTTTCCAAAATGTTGATTGGTCAAACATCTACGGAATGTATGTTTAAATAGAAAAACGGTCAATCGAACAAACATAAGAAAGCACTCGCAAAAATGTGATCGGATCCCGAGTGTGATAAATTAACATAAAAGATAGTTTTCGAGTGAGCAGAGTGATGAATTACTGAACAAAAACAAAGAAAAAAAACATTTGAACACGAGACAAATTGAGAAAAAAAGTTACAAAAACAGAAAAAAAAAAAAAAAAAAAAAACATTTATTCAATCTTTAATACTTTCATTACGAATGCCACATGATGCAGGCAGCTACACAAATTTAATATTTTAGATAGAGATAAGTAAGACACAAAGCAAAGAACTCAACAAAAATTAATCCCGATCCAGAAATATTGTCAATAACGTGTCGAGGCAAAGGTATGCATACCAAAAATTACAACACACGAACTTTCTTAGTGGATCAACATAACACAGAATTGTGTTAAATATTCAATGAGAGAACAAACAGCGGGATAAACAACGAATCAAATTGATGAAGTGGAAATTAAGCGGCTTATTATAACTTGCAATGTGCCATCGAAAAGCATGCTGACTCTGAAGTTCAGCTAAAGCAAACAAGATCCGAGATATTTTACAATGAGAGAAGAAACTGAAATAAGTAATCCATTTTATTCAATTCATCTATTCCGAAAGGAATGTCCAATCATGAACATAAATTTTATCAGTACCTTGTTCGTATGTTTATTATCTTTTGGATTTTATTTTGTTTGTTCAAAATTTTATCGATTTTAGATTAGAGTAATATTTCAAGAAAAAAACAAACAATCCTTTTTAAATTGAATCTACAATTTCACTAAAATTTGTTTCATTAACCGTATCAAATGGATAAATTTAATAGGAATGGTCTCATTTATTTATAGTAAATATAACACAAAACCAATAGCCAAATAACATAATTTTTATTAAAAAAAACAATCCAAAAATGTATCATTTACAAGTATATGTTCAGAAGTGTAACTTTTCTGTAGACCTTTTGAAAGTGACGAAATTTTCCAAAAAATTTCCAATTGCACTAAACCATTAATATCACAATCACAAACCACACGTTTGTTTAGTTTTAAATTATTATGTTTAGGAATTTACAAGTTTGTTTTAGTTTCATTTATATGTTGATTCAGTCGCAGAAGCACTTCATAAAAACTGAAAAGTAACTGTAGCTAAGCCCAGAGTATAATTTACTGACAAACATAGATGAATTAAAGAAAAAAAAAACACAGAAATTAATTCATATCACTAACAATACGAAAAAGTTAGTCAATTATAATCTATTTTAACTGTTGAACTTTCTTTCGTTATATGTAAGTTTACATAAAGGGATATGTTTAACAAGTAAACATTTTCCATTCGAAAATATTTCCAACAAAATAGTAACAGACAATAATACCAACGGGCAGTTAGTCAAGCAGTAATTTAGTAACAATAAAAATTGATCTTGGAATACACTTTCAAGAATGCAAACCTCTACTGAATAAGTAAATTTCGCCGGTAAACAGATATTCGACATTATGATTTTATTCAAAACCAATTATTATTTTGAATATTAAAAAACTATGTGTACACCTATGTGTGCTTCGAGAGATCAATAAGATATTTTATTATTTGCTATATTTCTTTTCAATGTGTTATTGTCCCCATAAAACGTAAAAGAGATTACTAACAAATAATTAAACTGATGACAATTAAAATTACGGTTCATCAGTAAAAACAGTTTCTGGTATATGTCTCTGGTATATTTGTACCACTACTTAGATTCCCGTTGTTTTATCGTACTAATCGCCTGAATATCAATTTTTCCTGGCATATTGGTTGAGAAAAGTGTTTCATATATACAAAATATACAAACGTAAGCCCACAAACACCACAAAAATTCACACTTTTTGATTTAAATTCTGTTTAGTAGTCTTTCCTTGTTTTGTTCCTGCTTTTGGAGTTAAAACATTATATTTATTCTATGTAGTGCATAATTCAAGCAGTAATTCGGATTAAAACTTAGAAATAAAATCAGACATATGAACCATTATATTATAAATTGGAGCAATTTTTGTGTTGTTGTGAGAGAGAAAATATATCTCGGAGTTAATGAGAAAATAAAATGCTCAGTTTCAACAAATATTTGGACAAAAGAAAATCATCTCAACAACATAAAAATGTCAATTCATGGAAAATTAGTTCGTAATAGTTCATAAGCAATAATTTGCAATAAGCAGTATTATATTCGAAAAGAAAAGGAACCTATACAAATCAAATTCTCAAAACAATTTATTTAGGACAACGTTAATATTTCTTCTTTTTTCGCTCATTTCGATTAATTAAACTTTTATTTTGAAATAAAGGTTTGATTGAATTCGGATTCAAGAAACACAAACAAACCTAGAAACAAACACACTCAATCTATTTACACGAATATGAAAATGAAATGAATGTGTTGTTTAATTATATAAATAGTTAATAGTTTGTATTGTTAATGCATAGATTAAATAATATCTATATAGCGATAATAACAATAATAATCCCCCAGAAGTACATTTAGGTTCAATTACACATGCTCTCATCGACATTATACGCATTCTAACACTTGATATAAAGAAAACTGAAGTGAAATTATCAGTCACAATGTACTAACCCTCACATTCACACTGAAATAACTATTCGTAAAGTGAGAAAAATGCATCAATGCTTTCGTAGATCTGTTTTGTAGCCGGTTGCGAATAATTTGCCAATTTTATTTTTGTCTAGTAAATGACGATCATCATTCTTTAATACCAGTATAGAATATTCTATCCATCATTATGTACTTAAGCAATGAATCAAATCCTATTTTGTGTTTAATCAAACTTTTACTTTTACTTTTTATTTCGTTTCTCATTTCAATTCTAAATTTTACTTTAATTTTTATTTTTATTTTTTTTTTCGTTGATATTTAGAAGATTTGGCTGATTTTTAACTAAATTTATGGTCTTTCAAACTCTTTTTCAGTTTGTAAATTGTGTTTTTTTTTTCTTCAATACAATAATTTACATGCTAAACATTTTTCAAGTATTACAAATTCAATAATTTTTAATTTTGACATTTTAATTTGGTCAATCAATCACATGGTACACAACAAAAAAAGAAAAACGTGACTGTATAGCCACTTTTTGAGAGTGGAAAATTGGAGTTGGTATAAAATCAGTACTAAGGAGTACATTAACTGCGTTTTGACTTTGAACTATCAACGAAAATTTGAAACTCTTGTAGAAAAAAATATGATTCAATTGATTTCATCATCTGAATGTATTTCGACCATTTTATAATAAGTACTTTTTTAACACGTACATACTTTATATATGTTTACCGTTTATTTTCATACTTCTTTTATATTAGTATTTTATTGCATCATTTTTTTCATTTTTTTTCTCTATTGATTAAGCTTAATAAAAATTTACGTGGAAAATATATTTGTATGTTGTATTTTTTATTTTGATTTTGGACCACTGTTTTAGTTTAATGTGTTTATTTCAAGTATTTGTTTCTTTCTTTTATGTTGATTGTAGGTTGTGCTAATAAAAAAGCCTTGGAGTTTTTTTTTTGTCTATACATAAACTAATAAGCACCGCTTTTTTACTTGGAATACCGTAGAAAATATATTGCCATTATAGCTGACTGTGAAAGCTATGCACTGATTTCAATTTCAACTAACTTACCCGCGGTTTTAATCGAACTTATTTTGGTGAAAACTACCCAATTGAATATAATTTATTTATTTTATCCTGTATACAGACAAATGATACGCATGTAACTTCACACAAAAACTAATTCTAATACACTAGTCAATATCATCATATTACACATTACACATTACAAATTACAAATTTCCAATCTACTTCATATTATTTTATAACCACGGATTATAATTTTAATTTTGCGGGTAAGTTTGATTAGGCAGTATATTTTGGTAAACAATTTTCTTTTTAATTTTTCTATTATACATCTCTCTGCCATGACGTAATAACAAGGAAATATCTGTATATCAGTCAATACTCAATACTCAATAATCAGTATTTTTTTTTGTAAATAAAGTACATCTTTTGCTCGACATTAACGATACAAAAGTAAATAATCCAAATCAAATAATTTAGATGGTCTTGTGATGTGTTAAAATTTGAGTTTGTATTAGATTTTCGATACTTTTCATTTGCGTGTTTCGTTACGACATCAAATAAACAAATACGATTTATTTTTCTTAGACATGTGAGCGTTGTATGAATTCGCACTCAAAATAATCAAATTCCCTATCATTCTCTATTTGAATTCGTTTCATTTTGCTTATACTTTTTTTCCTAGCCAAATAGACACTAAAATTCTATTAAGTATAATAATTATTACATAGTTGGACTTGAAACATTCGATTTGTCATTTGTTACCATTTGTGATTAACCTTTAATTATAATTTTGTAGATAATTTAATTCGTCTTTTTTGGTTTTAAATACATTCAAATCTGGATACTTTTCATTTCAAGTTAAATAATGTGATGCGTGTTCATGAAGCGAAAAAGGATAGTTCCAAATGAAACTGTTGGTTGGATTTTTCGCGTTTTCAAAAATTAAATTTTGTGATTTAAATTGTAAATAAAATTTAGCTCTTTCTAAAACTTAGTTTTTTTTCGTGAACTAAATACCAACACGTGAAATTACATACGTCTGTGAATAAAAATTTTTACGCGTATTTATTAATAAATTTATGAAGAAATGAACATACATACAAACATACACAAACACTGAATTATTAAAAATTTCATGTATTTTCAATATATTATGTCGATTTTAAGACAAAAATCCATATCATTTACGATAAATTTCATGACTACAAATATTTTAACATACCCAAATATAATAATGGTATATTAAGAGGATTTATCTAAATTAATTTTTAACGAAATCTACTGACAATAATAAATAAAAACGGTACTGATAAGCAATAAAAACTTGAATTAAACTGTGAATATTCTAAAACATAAATATTTCGGGACAAATAAATTTAAAACGATATTACCGAAAAATGTCAAACCTGTGGTGTTCCAATACACAATCAATTTGATTGAATATTTTTCCAACTGTGCAAATCAATTACATCAATTAATGCCGTTGACTGGCTCATAACGAAACAAATGCTTCGCAAAATATGGAAAATCAAGTACAAACTCAATTTTTATACCTCTTTGGAAAAAGTTATCTCTTTAATGATATGCTCAAGTGTACAGCTAATTGACGTAACTTACATCGTGCCCTTGTATTGACTTCAATTTTCTATTGAAAAGTGTTCTAGGTTACGAAGCGAGTTGCTTATAGTTATATGCATTGAAATTTAGATTTTTTTTTAAACACTTTTTTTTTTGTTTTTCTCCTGACCATTAATATTTATATTTTGAATTTCCGGGAGCTGTTTACCTCATCAGACAATATTTGTCTAGAGATAATACTTACACGTTTTAAAATATTAGAAAGGCTATAATTCCGAAATGTTTAGATGTATAAAAACAATTTTTGTATCAATACCCGGTAGACTTGGGAACAAAATTCACATCAATTATTTACCAAGAAATTCTTCTAAATCCATAGCTGATGTTTGAAATATTTTTTAAATTAAAATTATCAAATTGCTAAAAATTTACTTTTAAACATAACTGTGTGCTGTAAATAAATGAAAAGAACAATTTTGGCCACAAAATCATGATCTCTGTTTAGTTGAGTTTTTAATTATCTGAATTATTAGTTTTATAAAGTCAAAAGTAAAATTGTACTTTTTCCAAAAGCCAGATTATATTTATTGGCTTTTTTGGATAGTCTGAGTTGACCATCTAGGGATAGAATTGAGTGTCTGATTACAAATAAACAGTTCATAGAACATTTGTATATTTGAATCATATCCTAACATTTGTTTGATAAGATGTAGAAATATATTTATAAAAATGAAATGAACTGAACCATTCAAGTAATCTATTCAAAGGAATTTGAATAAACAATTGAAAGATATTTAGTTAGCAGAAGCAAATCGAAAACCATATTTATCGCACTAATTTATTTATTAATAATATTTTATCATATTTATTCCCTCAACAAACGAATAAGAAATAAAAAAAAAAGATACACTTAATGCAGTCCTGAAATTATTTTGTTTACGTTCTGTTCTGAAATTGATGAAAATGCCATATTTAGTTAGTTTGTAATATTATTTTTACTGGCTCAATTGGAAAACCTAAAACCAAAAACTAAAAACCAAAAACAAAATGTAATTGTATATTTCTGAAATATATATAATCGATTTTGTATAATGCCAAATCTTAGATTTGATTCCACCTATATTAGCTACTTAGATAATTGAAAAATTCACACCAAGGATTGAATTTTTCTATATACAAAAAACAAATGTTGATGATCAGCTAATAACGGAATTTCATTTCGATTTCTTCTTTGAAAACAGAGATTATTTTGTGCTCAACTACACAACGATCACGAATATTGATTAAATGAATGAATAAGAAAAGTAAAAGAAAATGGGATGTGTCAATCTGTAAGTACCAACCGTACTCTGTAATAAATGACAGATTTTGTGCTAATTTCAATTCGTAAGTCTGTATATAGAATTTGGTTGGTTTTATTTAGTCACAAGCAGTCGCAATGCAATAATTCTTTTGTATTTTGGGAAAATTTTAGCAAATCTCAAATGTTTCAAAATAACTCAACCGTAGATATATTTATACATATAGCGAAAAAAAATCACTTGCCAAAAAACAAAAACAATACAGTTAGCATTCAACATTCAATTGTAAACGCTGACCAAACAGGCAAATTTTATTATATCCTTCCCATAATTGGTTGTTTCGTGTAGTACTACTAACAACGACTGTTTCGAGCACTTATATCTTACAAATGTAGAGCAATAGTACGCCCATTGTTGTGTCGTCGTATCAAAAGTTTTCTTGGTATTGATACAATTTTTGTAAGAGTTCTTGTGTTTATTTTTATTTTGTTTTCAGTAATTATTAGAAGAAACGATTTGTTCTCAAATGTTGTGTATAACGACTGAAGGAAAAAAACTGAATAAAAACTTACTTCATAAAAAGAAAAGTACAAATCTAAACAATTGCGAACAAACCGAGCATATCACAGCATAAGATGTTATTAGCGCAGTTGAGATGTGACAAAAAAAAATGAAAGTAAATTTTCAAAAAAAAATATGATTACCTCTTTTCGAAATGTTTGCTGAACTTTTTATGTTTTTGATTTGATCGGTTCGAAGACTCGAAACGAATTACACAAAAAAAAGTTGTATTGCACATATTTTGAGAAGTTTGTATCTTATCCTGACGCAAAAAATAGCAAATGTTCAACTTTAGATGTAATATTATTGATGAGAAAGATTCTTAAAAATTACAATTGTGCATGTTGTATCATTAAAAAAACTAAATACAATACTTTTGAAGATAAAATAAGATTAATCTGAAATTGAGATGGCCAACAATTCTATGAAAATTATTCAGAAAATTTTGGAAAAAAGATAGAAAATCTGACATTTTATATGAAAAAAAAAAAAAATATTAAAAAGTAATAGTCAGTCATATAATTAAAACAATGACATTTATCACGACCGTGGTTGTGTTAAAAAAAAATATAATAAAACTCTTTCACAGTAGAATGAAAAATGATCATTATTAGAACTCAATTTATGAATTTATTTAAAATCAACATGTTCTCACTCATCCTGCTATTAAATGAAATCATTTTAAATTGTATATACACGAAAGAATCAGTGACATAAACCAACAAAAGTATTAAAAAGTTAAATGCGCATTCGCTTTAGATCCCTTAAAAGTCCGAATGCTTAGAACGTATATATATATATAAAAGAAAATATGAATTGATTGATCGATTAATTTTGGATGTAACGTGAATTTTGTGGTAGAACAACACTAAAAAGGTAAATTTCAAATTTAAGAGATTAACATGCATAGTTTACTATTATAACAACATTAGAATTATAGACATAAACTTACAGTTGATCAATGTTTAAATTAAATAAAAAAAATATTCTACAAATTCACTTACTAACTGGCTTACATTATTCATTGTAAGTTGTAAACCATTAGTCGATGTAGTTAGCTTGTCGAAATGTGTATGTTTAGTTTGCTTACTCATATGACTTACTTACTCATATTTCTGTAGTGGTAGGATTGTTGACAAAAAAGCAATTTTCAAACTTGAGAAGTCATTTATATTGTCTATTGACTAATCGTCATTCTCAAACAACCTTCAGTCTCTAAAATTAACAAAATGTATCGCATCTTCTTTTGGAATCCATTAAAACTTTGGATTCTGTATGCGATAAGGAAAAAAGACAAATGATTCCAACGACATATTTTTTCGGACAATATTATTTTCTAAACACTTGACTTTTTATTTATTTATATATATTTATATATATATGAATGTCGAAAATATGTTACTTGTAAAAGAAAATATATATTCAGAATATTTAAACGCAAAAACAAAGGCAAAATGTACATTTTTTTGAACGAGATGATAAATAATAAATTGAGTTAAGCAAAAATGCACCATAAGTTATGTAAATGCATGCTCACATTTGTCTACAGCGGTACCTCATTCCGCATAAATGGAAAATAGATTCACGTAAAAATTAAACAAACCAAGACAAAATCATTTACTACTATGCAAAAAACGTTCAAAAAAAGCATATATCCAAATTATAAGCAATAATTGTAGTAGCAAAATTAATAACAATTTAAAAGTTGAAATACCAAACAAACCAACATGAGCTTGATGTAAAAACGATTGACTTTAAGGTTTAACATAAAACCAAACTCATAAACTGTTTGTCCATGTAACTTGACGACAAGCTTAGATGCAATCAAGCAATTACAAAATGAATTGCTTATTGTTCTGAAGTGTTGATATTTGTGTTTTGGAAGAAGCATTCTTAAACTCATTTCATTGAGATGGTGCGCCATTAACAATATATATTTTTGTAATGTCTATACTATTTAATTCTGTATTTTCATTTAAATTGCTTTTTCGGTTTGAAGGGACATGAATTTCAATAATAGATTGTATTTTCAAGTGTTTCAAACACGCAAGCTTTGTACTTTTATTTTCGCATTTTATTTTGAATTGTGTGTGTTATTTTTAATTTTTGAATTTTTTTATAAAAAAACTAAATAAGACAAAATCAATCGTAAATTAAAAATTGGCGTTTGAAAGAATTTCATTTCAGTTTTGCTATTATGTATGAATTATGAAATAAAATTCCATATTTTTCATTTATTTATATTATTATCGTTTCATAAAAGAAATAACCCCATTCACATTACAGTATTTAACATGGCATTTAATGAAGAAAGAATTAAGAATAAAAAGTAATCCTCATATATATATACATATATATACAATTATACATATATTTGTTGTAGGCATTGTAGCAATTAAGAAAATAGTAACATAACATATGTTTATTGGAAGAAAGCAATTTTTTCTGTTGTAAAACAGTATGCAAAATCATAATTTATATACCATTGTGTAAATTAAAAACATTAATCACTCTGAAATGGTTTAAAAATTTTGAATTTGGAAATTAATTAAAATAAAATTGAACGAAAAAGAAATCCAAAATTTCCAATTTGTTGGTGATTCATGCGGATCTGCTTTAAAGTATTTCATTCATTGTAGTTGGCGAACTAAAGAAGAAGAAATAAATAATGTCATTTTATTGTTTATTTTGAAAAGTACCAAAACAAATTCTTGTTCCATCCATATTTTGCTAATATTTCTTCTTCTCATGGACGTTTTGTGTATGCTAATTAAAATGTATAAATTTATATAAAAAAAAAGTAATAATATTCCCTTCCTCGTAGACTAGAAGTAGTCATTCAAAACCCAATTATAATCCTATTTCAAAGCTTTTTCGTAAAAAATTATTATTAGATTAACTAAAAAATAGCATAATTAATGATTTTGATTACAAAATTGCAATAGTTTTTTGTTTTAAATTTCCCTATTGAACTACTCATAGTCATGTTTTGTTTTTATTTAATCATTAATGTGCACATAGAAGGGACTAAATTAAAGAAAAAAAAAAACAAACATTAAATAATTCTGTATTCTGTTGACAAATTATGTCAAAAGTGGAATAGTTCGTGTTTTCGAAAGACAAACACAACGACAAACACAAAAATATATGAAATGTCAACCTCTATGTGTTGTTAGTTAGATATTCGTAATTCATACCATAATTGAAAATGCATTACAAATAATTTTATTAAATAGACATAGAACAAGAGAATAATATAATAATCTCATATGTTCGTACATTTAACAATATATAATCCACGACACTAACTGAATAAATAAAGTAAACAATTTTCATTTCCGTATTGGTAAAAAGAACTGAATGCGTATTTTAATTATTTCTTTATATAGATATTGTCTTACGTGTGTAGTTTAAGCTTTACGTTTCGATTCTTAGATAGGGGATAGATACCATTTCAATATATTTGCAAAAACATCTTGCAGATAATATCTAACCTAATTGAATATAGATTATCATTATTAAAATTGTCCTCATTCAATTCTTCTAAAAACCTAAATTTCTGTTTAAAATAATTTATTAATAATTACTTATTATTTATTATTACATTCGTTTGTTTCTATGCTTAAGTATATTACTAAAACAAGCAAGCCTGAGAAAATTGATTATATAAACAGAGAATAAAATTTTTGAAATATTGCCAACACTGTTTTGTGAATGTCAGGATTCCAACGTTTTTGATATGACAACTAAAGTTGGAATAATTACAATCATCATATGAAAAAGGTTAGAATTTTGACATTCACAGCCCAGGGTTGCCAATATCGCAACAAATTTTATTCTCTGTGTACTAGTTAAAATTAATTTCTATTCGAAAAAATGGTGTCTAACCCCTAGATGTTTATTCAAAAATTTTCTAGAGATTTCTTGAACTTTGATTTCTTTGTACTTTGTTTTAGTCTTTTCACTTTATATTTCTCGAATATATTACATTACATAATTTAAAAATACTTTTTATGGCATGAATATATTAACTTTCTTTACCAACATCATGTAAATAAAATACTTTGAATGTATGGAATTGATGCTATTTTGGAAAAAAAAATACATACAACGGTAAGTTCGGATCTAATATCTGATTTTCTCCGACTATAGTTCTTATGAGAACTCCTCAAAAAACATGTGACAAAAATATTAAATAAAGGATTTCTTAATAAAATTGAACATAATTACTTGGATTTTATATTTAAATGATTTTCTTCTTTTTAATTCAAATGGTAAGTCTTTGAGAAATAATTCAACGGATTGAATAAACCTTATGACATTGAATGAAACTTCCATTCTGCAAACAATGCTCCAGGACACGTTTCCAATTTTGATCTAATTCAAGTGTATGAGGATCACTTGGCTCTTGTTATTACGACATTTAACGGCTGGGAATTTAAAAAAAATTGACATCATCATATATTAGATTATTGTATTGCTGATTTTCTACTTACTCTTGGTTCGGACACAAATACAAGTTGACCATCACAACGAACGGTGGAAAGGATCATGATTGGTCTTTCTTTTCCTTGAAAGACTTCAGCCGTACCAACCGTTATCTCATCAAAATTCATTCGCCGCAGTTTCTGATTAATTTTAAAACGTTGTTTACGATACGGAGTAACCACACCGATGTCTGATTGTTTTATTGGTCTCAGGCCATTTTTTGTTGATCTGTGGAAGAATTGTGAATATTAGATAAAATTCATGTGACAAATGAAAATGTGATGAATGAATTCGACCGTTTCTATTTCTTCTAAAGATTTTTGTGAAAATAACTTACTTGAAATAAATAAAAATGTATAAAATATCTTCAGATGCACAAGCTTCTAAGTTGTTTTCGTAAAATAACTCATTCGGAATAATCAAAATTTGCGGATGCGATCGATAATTTTTTACAAGTTGTGTTATGCATCTTGGGTTGAATTGACCTGTACTTGCATGACGAGCATAAAGGTTTGTTTGGCACAAATACTCCAACCACGATGTACTGTAAACCATTTTTTTGCTATATGATGATCTTGATATCGCATCTAATTGCGTGGGATCACCGGCAAGTATAATTTTTGCATGTATTTGACTCATCTATGTGCACAAATCTTAAATGAAAAAAGTGTACGAAAATTGATGAAATGAAACTTCATTATTTATTATTATTATTCTGCACCATACAGCGTTCCTTCGCCAAAGGTGGTTTATTAAAAATAAATAAATTAAAATTTACAATATAATAAATACAAATCAAATGATTCAGCATTTTCACCGATTAACAATCTATTGCCAATCCTAACGATCTCGGAACAAGTCACTGTGATTATTAACTGCAATACTGAATCATACAAAGATATAGAGAACAGTGATCAATCTATCTGCCTCTTGAACAATTCATTCAATCTCTTTTTTATTACATTTGAGCTGACATTGAAGTCTATTACAAATTGTTTTAAACGAGGAGTTTTAACATTATAATAATTGTTGAAAGTTTCAATCATAAAACTCAAAGGCATATATTTTTGATAGCCATGATTAACAGTGTCCTGAATACCCAAAAATCTAACATTTCTGATTAACCGGTAGGGAACTCTAAATTGAATCTTCTCTAAAAATACATCCGAGTAAATTTCGCCCTTGATCAATTTTAGTATGAACATCACTTGAGCAACCTTCCTACGGTTATCCAGGGAAATCATTTGAAGTAACAGCAACCTATGCTCATATTTTGGAAGGTGATATCCATTGTTCCATCTGAATCTCCTCAAGGCATAAAGCAAAAACTGTTTTTGAACAGATTCTATTCGTTTAATTTGTCCCAGATTGCGAGTATTCCAAACTTGAGAACCATATTCTAAAATTGGAATAACAAAACTAAAAAACAATTTTTTAATGGTATATGGGTCATTAAATTCTCTAGCAAAACGTTTGATCCAAGCAAGTCTTGATTTAGCTTTTGCTATCATGAATTCAATATGAGCTTTGAAATTAAGTTTCTCATCCAAAATCACACCAAGATCCTTAGTTTGTTCGACTCTTTCAATTATTGAATCATTAATGGTGTAATTGTGATCGATAACATCTCCAAAGCGATGGAATATCATCATTTTAGTCTTCTTAACATTTAATTTCAAGTGATTTCTTCCAAAATACTTTACCACATTGTTTAGATCTTCTTGAAAAATAAAACAATCATCAACAGAATTTATGTGGTGGAAAGCCTTCATCATCTGCAAATGAGAAAATAGATGAGTTTCCACAAAAGTAAGGAAGATCTACCACAAACAATATAAATAATGTTGCAGCAATAGGGTATCCCTGACCCGTGCCTGATGAGACGATGATTGGATTTGACAAAATGTCATTGTTTTTAACAATTTGTTTTCTATTACTCATATATGACTCAATCCAACCCAAAAGTTGAGTATTCAGACCCATGATGTTCAATTTGTTTATCAGAAGATCAACATTCACAGAATCAAAAGCCTTAGCAACATCAATATAGATTGCATCAGTTTGATTATGAGGCTTTAATTCACTCATTGTTTGAGAAGTGAATTCAACCAAATTAGTAATAGTCGATCTTCCTCTCACAAAACCATGTTGGCTGGAATCAATTAAAATCTTTAAATGAAAATTAAGGTGATTGGCAATTATTGAATCCAACAGTTTAGGAATCACATTTTGTAAGGCAACACCCCTATAATTTTCATTATCATTCCTTGAACCACTTTTATAAATTTGCTTTACATAGGAAGTCTTTCACAAATTTTGAACATGAGAAATTCTAAGTGATTTCTTCAATAACATTGTAATTGGTTTAATTAATGTGTTAACGCATTTTTTAACAAACAAACTTGATAAACCATCAGGACCAGAAATTAAATTATTCGGCAATTCCAAAACCTGCTTCAAAATAATATTCTCATCAATATTAATATGTGGAATACTTTGACACAAATTTCCAATTACTTTAAAGTTATCAACATTGTAGATTTCAATTGGTTATGAATCATGTTTAGTATAAGCGGAACCAAAAAATGCAGCAAATAGATTAGCTTTATCAATACCATTGAATGAGTTCTGATTATTATAATGCATTTCATTAGGTAATTCATTGACAGTTTTCCTAATCACATTTACATGCTTGAAAAATTCCATTGGATCACTAGCTATAAGTTCCTCCAATTCTAATTTGTAATTGTTGTAGGAAATACGAGAATAAAATTTATATTCCACTCGAGCTTTTTTGAAATTATTGTCATCATCTATTGAATCATGTCTCTTTTTTAACAATTTGTTCACACGGTTCTTTAAGTTAATTAAATGTGAGTCAAACCATATGGGATGATTTGATATTCTTTTACTTTTCAAAATTACATGAGTATTAATGATATTATTAACACAAGAATAAAAATTCTGCAAATTGCTATCCAAAGAATTATCAGAAAACAATGAATTCCAATCAATATCAGAAAAACAACCATTTATTGCATCATAGTTTGCATTTCTAAAATCCAAATATGAGCCACGACCAAGTTCACCTTCGATATTCAAATTACAATTAGAAATAACAATTTCAATAGGATTATGATGGATCCCAGTGTTGAACAAATTGGTTTCACTTTCCAAGAAATTATCGGGGCGCGGGGGGGGCGGGTAATTTTAAAGCATAACAATATTTTCAAAAATTTCAAATGGGGAATCAGGTCTAATATACAATTCAACCAAATGAAACTTCCTATGTTTAATGTTAACACAAACGCAAACAATTTCAGCACCATATAACTCTCCATCAAATACTAATTTTCCATTCAATGATTTATGAGTGGCTATCAAAACACCACCTCCACGAACTTTCTTAAAAGTTTGATCTCTCTCGGTAAGAATTGATCTATCACATCGAAATACGTCATAAGCATTTGGGAAAATTTCAACATTATTGATGGTGCTATCCAAATGAGTCTCACATAACAAATAAATTTTGAAATTGTTTATCAATATGCTCGCATAAAATTCGGGAATCTTAGATTTCAAACCATTGACATTACATGAGAAAATGTGATGGTTAAACTTCATATCTTTCACATGAGTAACAGGTGCATTCAATAACGGTAAAACGGTTGATACATCTGGAATGGCATCATATTCGAGAAAAACTGAGCCTGATTCATAAATTGATTATACTGAGCAGGGTTTGAGAATGGATGGTGATAAAGTTGATTCCAAAAAGGATATGCATTCAAATTTGGTTGTGGTTGACTTTGTGATAAATGTTGGATATATTGAGGCTGTCTTAGATGATGTGAGCGCCGCCAATTAACAGGCTGTTGAAATCTTTGAGATGATTGTTGTGGTTGCTGGCGTTGTTTATGATGATGTATATGAACATTATTCACATCATTATTGTTAAAACGATCATCATTTTTGTTATTTCGAACATTGTTATAAAATTTGCAATGAGAATTAACAAAATGATTCCGTTCAGGGTTATTATGATATTTTCCAACATTTCGTTTGGTTTTATCACACATATTTTGACAAGCAGAAGGATTATTTCCGTTAAACAATTTATCATTTTTGACTTTGGTGTTACTGTTACTTTTCATATCATGGTTGTTTTTTCGGTTGATATTAGTTTTATTTTTGATTTTGTTTTTGTTACCATTGAAGTTGTTGTTGTTATTTTTGTTATCAGTTTTCTTTTGATATTTCACTTTATCATCCATTGAATTCTTCTTGAATTTTTTCTTTGTAAATGGTTTCACCAAGTAATCAGGACCCCAAATAACAGGATCACAAATTTTCTTGAAACATTCTCTTGACAAAGTAGAAACTTTACAAGAAACAAATTTGTCCACATTCTTACTTCGTTTATGATAATTGAGAATTTGAACAGAAAAGGTATTCTCAAGTTGTTTGGACTTTTCAATAATTAATTTCTTTATATCATTTGGCTTTATACCATAATTGAACCTTGAAATATGAATAGAGTAAACCCCATCAATCGGTTCAGGCATAACATTCATGTTTTTCAAAACCTTTAATCTTGAAGCCAAATTTTCAAACAACAATGAACTATCAACATTTTCATCATCAATAAAATTATCACCAATCATAGACTTGTTAATATTTGAATTATCAAGATCAGCAGCAGAAATACCAATTAATTCACTACACGTATCATGAAATTGCTCCTCATTTAACTGTGAATCACTTTTATTGGGCATTTTATGATCACAAACTTCACATGAAACAGCAAATGGTGAATTTTCACTAAATATGTAGTTGAAGAACTGTAGATTCATATCATTTCCATCATTCGGTATCATAATTATCCATGAATCATCTTCTTGTTTCTTCGCCAAATCTAAATATTGTAGCAAGTCTTTAACTTTTTCCTCTCTTTGTCTCATACATTGAATGAAAATTGGATTTTTGCAAAATTTGCATTTAAGTGAGAGACCAGCATAAGTAAGACCCTTACACTTGTTAATTGCACAACAATGTAGCTCTGACATTCTACCACAACAAATCCAATGACACAGCAAATAAGTTAAAAAATGAAATTTCACTTAGAAAAACTTAATCAAATGTAAAAACTTCAATTATTTAAATTAAATAATAAACTCAATCAAACTTTCCAGACAAGATTATTAAATAAAAATCAAATTTAATTTAAATAAATTAAATAAAAATCGGAGCTCAACTAAAATGGTGTCAATGCAATGACAGTTAACCTAACCTCCCACGATTATTTACCAGCTATTGGAATTAATGTTGTTGACTCTGGAGCACTGGCACACTCGTCAATTATAACGAAATCAAATTGATTTGATTGCCAAATATCTTTGTCAATACGAGCTCTTGTTAGGCATCCAGCGCTAGTCAATGTGCAAATAATTACACGAAATTTATAAAGAAATTGAAGCATTGGGTAAATAATTGCTGTCCCATTAAAATTGGAATACTTTCTAATACGCTGACTGGGTTTTTCAATATTAAATGACTTTGCATAAAGTCTATACCTTTCACCTTCATCCAAAATATCTACCAATCTTTCGACAATTTCATCACAAGCCGCATTTGATTGAGCACATACTAAGATATTTTGCTTTGTCGTTCGCACAATTTGCTCAATAGCAGCCACTATTGTTCGCGTTTTCCCCGTACCTGGCGGTCCAAAAATAATGAAAGGTAACTTATCAACCTTTGAAACTATGTTCTTAACAGCAGACTGTTGTTCTTCGTTCAATCTGTTGAATGTTGTGCCTTCAGTACTACAAAAGATTGATTAATGTGAATGATGTAACAACTTAAACATTAAATTTAGGTCAAACCTACATTAGAGTTCCTGTTGTTTTTTTCTCTTCATCATGTGCACCTTGCAGTTATAGTATGTATTATTAACAAGTCTGGTAAATAAATCCTCTTTATTAACAAATTTTAATGAAAATGTTGAAGTTGATATGGCAAACGATTTAATTTGAAATAAATACTAAACGATGTACGTTTATACAAAGTGTGTGCGGCATTCAATGATTCTGAAAATATGTCAACATAGACACATTTATTTGAAACATTAAACACTTTTCCCGAAATATCTTGATTAGATTTTCCTCCATTAGAATTTGGCTTCAATAGAAAACGTTTCAATAAGCCCTCTTCGACTGCCCTGGTAAGTTGCGCCTTAAAAAATTAAAAAAGGAATAAATATTTAAAAAAATGATTTTGTACAAAAACACTAATACGTACAGTAAGTGGAATCTTAAATTGCCGATCCATGTGATATAAGAATCCTATGTTGGTCTGATTGAATTTTTCCACATATCTGAGCTCTTCTTCTTCCTCCAAATGTATCATTATTTTTAGCCAATGGCTACTAGCCATCGAGGTAATCTTTCATTGGTTCTCAGCGATTCCTTTTCATATTGTCTTCATTTTTTAATTTAAAATAAATTCATTTCCATTGAGTAAATTTGAACAAAAAATGATAGAAAGATATTTTACCCAAATTTAGTTTTGGAAAATTCAATTTTTGAAAGGTTCCTATTGCGTACTAAATATTTTATGTCCTCAGGTACTCCATAAGTTTTTAATTCCATCATTTTCAGATATCTAAAAAATAAATATTTAGCATATCCAAGTAAAAATATTCTATTTCCAATCATACACTTCAGGATTGACGCATTTCGATTTCTTTTTTTTCAATTTGTGGCTACATCTTGATTCTTCGTCATGATGCCCTTTTTCCAAGTTAGTGAATGGAAAATCAATGTCCGCATATATTTCACTGCACTCATCATTTACGATTGAGTGTAGCAGTAGTAGGAAAATGGGGATTCGAGTGCAATCGTTGCGTCAACCGCATGGTCCTTGCGTCAGCCATGCGGTAGCAATTTGAGCGCGTGCGTCAGTCTGAGAGTGAAGCCCATACGCCGTATATTATTCACTCACTCGCTCACTCACACATTCAATCGTTTGCTCGATTGTATACTACACCTCTCTCTCCCGCTCACGCACTCTCTCTCTCTATTTATCTATCTATCTCTCTCTCTCTCTCTCTCTCTCTAGCTCTCTCTCTCTCTCTATCTTTCTCTCTCCCATTCTCTTTCTCTCTCACCCTGTTTTTTCTTTTCGTTGCTTCGTACATTTCGGATCAGAAACGTAGGAATAATGACGTCAGCAACGGAAGTACGCTTCACAGTTGTTGGTTTCGTTTTTGATATTTTATATGGACGAATAGGAAGAGAGCGAATGAAAAAAAATGTATGGAAAAGTATGGTATCTACGATCATGCTGCTGTATTCAAAGAAAAAGTAGAAAAAGCAAAGAAATGTGAAAAAGGTGCAATTGCTTTGACAACACAATTCAGAGAGTTAAAATGTAAACAAGAGAAGATTTCGTTTCGGTTCGAGTTACTTAGCAAAATTGAAAAGTTGAAAAGATTCTAGAATTTAAAATGAAGACAATACATTGGACACATACAATTGTTTCTTCTAGTTCTCTCTCTCTCTCTCTCTCACATACATATACTTGCTTCGATTCACGAAGAAGCATGAATCATCGTGTCGTACAATTTTATTTCATGACAAAAAATTCATCCAGTTGATTATGTGCCGTGTTTAAATTTGAATGTTGGTGGAAAAGCGAGCAAACGTTCTTGTAATCGTGCTAAATATTGTATTCATTTTCGTCGGAAAGGTAAATTTGAATATTGGATTATGACAGATATACATTAATTAAACTAAATATAAATACAACACGTGACAGCGTTAAATTCGATGAAAATTCACCGAAATACCACATTACATTCTCTGCCTATCCACACATCTATTGAGTAGATCGAGAGGAGAGTATGTTCATCCGACTTTATAGCAAAAAAGGAGAGTAAGTAATTGTAACACTAAAAATGGTTAAAAGAGAGTACGGATTATATGATTTTGCTTTGTATTTAGTATTTAAGTGAACATGCTCTCCTCTTTAGTATAGCCGAATTGATGTTTTCCATACTCTCCTTTTTCAAAATTATTTTGAATTTTTTCACGTACTCTCCTCTCGATCTACTCAATAGACATGTACATTTTGTTTTTTATGAAAAATTCATCGGAGAATTTTACGGTCGCCCACAAGTGTATGTATACAGAGTGAAAAGAATTAACAGTAGAAATGGAAGAAGAAGAAAATCATACATATATTCACGGTCAATACAACATAGGAGTGTTTCGGGCTGGATAATGGTAATTCATACATGAGTCGAACCCTGTCTGTATGTATGATTATGTTGAACTACACACTTTGCACTTGTATAGTATTTTTGTGAGTGAATTGACAATAGCAGCAACGGCAACTACGGAAAACGACTATTATCGTGTTCCTGTGCATGCTGGGTTGCATATATAAATATTTATTTCAAATATTCCATATAAAATAAAATTCATTTTTGTCGAATTCAAAACTAAATAATGTATATGAATATGAATCATATTATATGAGTGTAAAATAATTTAATGTTCTGTTGTGTTGTAAACAAACCGAATTATTAGGTTAAATTATTCCAAAAACTGGGTAGAATTGAACTGATTAAGTAACCGAAATTCGATGATGATATCATTTCAAGTAAAAACAATGGATAAATCGAATGCTAAAAACACCAATACAAATGAGTGTATGCATCCAAAAACAAATACATGTGAATGTAGCTACAAAGGAATTGTATATATGAGAGGCTGCGAGGAAAAATGTTACACAGAAAAGTTCAAAATTGCTCGCACGGATTATAATAGATATTTTCGTATTGCTTATAATAACCATAAGTTAAAAATGGAAGAACTGACTGTTGATGATCCAACGGAGTCTTTTAAATATGTTAATGCAGTTAGGAAAACTACCAATGATTTACCGAACGAAATGTATTATAAGGATCATAAATCATGCAATGATAGAGAAATTGCAAATCTTTTTGCGGAATTTTCTGCATCAGCTTATACCAAACGCAACTTTAATTCATCTGATATTTGCAATAATGGACGTTTTGAAGAAGTTGTGAATTTATGTCAAAATATTCCCAAATTAATTATTGATGAAAATGTTATCATTCAAAAAGTACTTGAACTACCAAATAATTTGATTTCTGGTCCTGATCGGCTACCTAATTTATTTATAAAAAAATGTATTAAGGTCTTGTGTAGACCAATTTCTATTTTATTGTACAATTCACTTAAATATGGTCATGTATCAGATTTATGGAAATCTTCCTTTGTGAAACCAATATTAAAATGTGGTTCCAAAAATAATATTAAGAATTATAGGGGTGTTGCTTTGCAAAGTGTGATCCCGAAAATATTGGATTCAATTGCAAAATATTTGAATTTTCATGTTAAGAACATTGTTGATACGAGTCAGCATGGTTTTGTTAAAGGAAGATCGACCATTACAAAGAACCTGTAAGATTTTCGCTTGACGTTTTGCCTATGATATGACAGTTAACTATATCATAGGCATTTATTTGACAGCTCCTTTGGTTGAATTTACTCCTCAAACGTTGAATAAGTTGAGGTCACATAATCAAACGGATGCAATTTATATTGATGTTGCTAAAGCTTTTGACTCAGTGAATGTTGATCTTTTGATTCATAAGTTGAACATTATGGGATTGAATTCACAACTTTTGAATTGGATTGCTTCTTTTATGAATGGTGGAAGACAGATTGTCAAGGTAAATAATTGTGAGTCTGATCCTATTGAGGTTTCTTCTGGAACGGGTCAGGGGTATCCCATTTCTGCCACATTGTTTATATTTTTTATCGTTGATTTGCCCAATTTCAGTGGTAATTCATCAATTCTTTCATTTGCTGATGACGTTAGACATTCCCACCACATAGCTTCGACTGAAGACTGTTTACCTCTACAAGAGAGTTCGAACAATATTGTTGGCTTTTTTAAGAAGAATCATCTGATGTTGAATGTTAAGAAAACAAAGATGATGGTATTTCATCGCTTTGGTAATGTCATTGATTTCCAATATACCATTGGTGATTCAATAATTGAAAGAGTTAATAAAATTAAAGACCTTGGTGTGATTTTGGATGAGAAACTTAATTTCAAAGCTCATATTGAATCCATGATAACAAAAGCTAAATCAAGGCTGGCTTGGATCAAACGTTTTGCTAGAGCTTTTAATGACCCATGTACAATTAAAGTTTTGTTTTTTAGTTTCGTTATTCCCATTCTAGAATATGGATCTCAGGTTTGGAACACTCACAACTTGGGACAGGCAAGACGAATTGAGTCTGTGCAGAAGCAATTTTTGCTGTATGCTTTAAGAAGATTCAACTGGAGTAATGGATTTCACCTTCCAAAATATGAACATAGATTGCTATTGTTACAAATGATTTCTCTGGAGAATCGCAGAGTGTTTCTCAAGTAATGTTCATCCTAAAGCTGATCAAGGGTGAAATATGTTCGGAGGTTCTATTGGATAAGATTCAATTCAGAATTCCATATCATTCTGTCAGAAATGTTGAATTTTTGAGAATTCATGCTGTTAATCATGGCTATCAAAAGTATATGCCTTTGAATTTTTTAATTGAAGCATTCAACAAGTATTATAATGAAAATTTTTTGAATGATTTTGTAATAGACTTTAATGTAAGTTCGGAAATTGTTAAGAAAAGATTGATAGAATTTTTTAAGAAACCTGTGGTTTAACCATTAATTGTTTATCTCAATTCGATTCATTTTTGTTCAGCAATCACAGAGGCTTGCTCCGAAATCATATGGATTGGCAATGGATTGCTGTCTCGATACAATTATTGAATCAACTATTTTATGTAAATAAATTGTTCGAATAAACCACCTCTGGCGAAGAAACGCTGTTCGGTGCAGTAATAATAATTAGGATAAAAAAAAAAGTTCCGTGGAAAAATGCTATTATTCAATGTATTTGTTGTTGTTTTTTGTAAGTTGAATACACTGAATTTTTCCACGGAACTTTTCTGTGTAACATTTTTCCTCGCAGCCTCTCATATATACATACTTCATATATACAAGTAGCTTCAAAATAAATGTCCGTTTGGTTAAAAAAACAAATTTATTGAAATGTACTTCGTTTCATATTTTTCTATTTTATTCAATCATTTTTCGGTTGATTTATCGAAGTTGGCTTTTTGAACATGTTCGTTTGTTGTTATTTTGTTGGACCAAAAAAATTTCGACACACTTAACGCGCAAATCATAGACCATATGATGGCCCAGATCGGGAAAAACGTTGATCTCCCCAGTTTGATGACATCAGACCCCATCTTGGTGCCATGCGGGTTAGAAGCGCCACTCCACAAACCTTCGCCTGGTTGGAAAAATCACTATCAGGAATTATGAAAAAAGGAAGGTTGTGGAAGGGCGCAAAGCTGGCGATGATAGATTTTGGTGCAAATTTAATGTATGGATTCGGGGAATCCGAAAGCCTGCAAGTGACATTTTGAGGTTGTCACAAATCGGGAAATCGCCACAAAGAGTTGGACCGTGATGCGTTCCCAATACATCAATGGCGGCACTACACTAACAATTGGTGTGGGCCAAGAATTCGTTGATGTTTTGAAAAGGGGATAAACTTAGAACTTGCATTTGTGCTACCAATAAAGTTTCACTTACATTACTTCCGCAGTTTTGTAATGGTGATACAACGACAGTGTTACTGACTACAGGAGTGAGTGATAATAGAGAAGAACTAGCTCTCTATAGCGCTTACTTCCCATATGATAGTGTCGAATCGAGACCGAGAAAAATGGTTTCAGAAATCACCGATTTCTGTACTTCCACTGGAAGACCATTGAT
Source organism: Resseliella maxima (assembly GCA_029041755.1). Taxonomy (NCBI): domain Eukaryota; kingdom Metazoa; phylum Arthropoda; class Insecta; order Diptera; family Cecidomyiidae; genus Resseliella; species Resseliella maxima. Next base: position 1,732,810 of record JAQOWM010000192.1, read on the forward strand.
TCTAGGTTGTGACGCAAACGCTCACCATTATCTGTGGGGTAGCAGTGACATTAATAAACGTGGCGAAGAGCTCATTGAGTTCATAGCCACTTAGGACCTAGAGATCGTGAACAAAGGCACAGAGCCAACCTTTGTGACTTGTAATAAATCAGAAGTCCTAGATGTCACTTTTGCTAGTCGAGGTATTTTAAACAGGATTAGCAAATGGTACGTCTCAAATGAAGAAACGTGTTCAGACCACAGGATGATCACTTTCACTCTGACAGGGTCACCGAACTGAAGTCCAGAGTGGTTAATAAAATACGCTTTCCTTTATATTTTTGTTTTATTTAATTTTATTTTTATTTTTTGGAAAGAAGACTTATTTTTATGTCTTGGCTCTAAGGCTTACAAAATTCAACTTACTTAAATCTAAAGCTAACTTTTACTCGTTAGATCGCAATGTATTTATCTCTGATCGATATATCGCTTATCAGCGATAACCGATCGAGGAGGAATTTGATTGTGTGTATGCGATATGGATAGAAGTGTATTCGGTTATTGAATTATGCAAAGATCTCTCAAAATCGCTTAATGAAGCCTTTTTTCTGTCTTGTCCTGGTAAAAGTAGCAAACCAAATATAACATTTGGTGGAGCAAAAATCTTAGTAAACTGAAAAAAGAATGTTACAAAGCATTCCGTCGGTACCGTACTTGTCCTGTAGAAATGAAAACAATCGATGGACAGAGTGCAAAACTAAGAGAAATGAGTACTCTTCTGAGATCGAGAAATCGAAGAGGAATTCCTGGGTGAGATACTGAAACGAAATAGAAAGCGTTGCAGCTATGTCACGGGTACACAAATTGATGTCGAGAGATACCCTGAATCAACCTGGTGTACTAAGGCAACCTAATGGTGACTTAACAAAATCCCATGGGAAGCAGCTAGGCTTCTTTTGAACACATACTTCCCCGGAAGTCTGAATAATTCAGAAGTTGACACTGCTCCTGGGTTCAGGGAACTGAACTTAAATGCCGTAAATATCACTGGAGAAATCGTTACGGACGATAGAGCCTTTTGGGCCATTTCATCTTTTGAACCTTACAAATCACCGGGATTCGATGAAATATATCCAGTGTTTCTGCAGAAGTCGTGGTGCGTTACTAAAAAGTATATTATTGTGATTTATAACGCTTTCATTAAACTGGGTTATATCAACGTGTTAAGGTCGTTTTTATTCCCAAAACGGGAAAGGACGACTACACTAAGCAAAATCTTTCAGACCTATCAGTCTTACGTCCTTCCTTCTGAAGGGATTGGAAAGACTTGTTGATAGATCTCTGAGAGACTACATTGATCGCAACTGTCCTCTATTCAACGGTCAACATGCTTTTCAGAAGGGCAAATCTACTGAAACAACTTTGCATTCTCTATCAGTTATGATAGAGGAATCAATCTATCATAAGGAATATGCAGTGGGCACCAACTTGATATAAAGGGGGCGTTTGACAACATATCCTTCAAGGATGTGGACGAGGCTTTGGGCAGACATAATGTAAATGGCTATCTGAGGGAGTGGACTAATAGTCTACTCTTCCAGAGGTTAATAACTTATGAATGCAGGGGTGAAATAGCTACTGTTCACCCAATCAGAGGTACACCACAGGGGGGCGTAATATCACCATTGCTTTGGATTCTAGTGGTGGATGACTTACTTCACGACCAATGATTTCATATGGATCGTTCATTTGGTGGAGGGGCACTTCGACAATAATGGCAAGGGGAAGTCTTAGTCATTTACAGCGCATTGCTTGTATGGCAATAACGGGCGCTGCCAGAACAACATCACAGGCAGCCCTAGAAGCTTCAACAACATTCCAACACTTGATAACCATATCAAAAGCGAAGCACGCATTACAGCTTTTCGTTTGAAATCCATTATAAATACGGAGCGTACAAATATGAATCCTCACTCTTCGATTATAGTCGATCTGTATGAGTTGACACCATTTTTACAAGCTCCAGTTGATAGAATTCGCACGAAGTATGTATTTGATAAACCATACGGTTTAATCCAAAATGTTGAAGACATACCAGAAGCGACTGAAATCAACCACACTGACAGCTGGTTAACGGAAGCATCTGTTAACAATAAAGGTTTTAGATATGGCATGTTCAATGCTAACAACAGAACTGAATACTGCGGTTATTTGGGCAACACGACAAATATTGCGCAGGCTGAGTTGGCTGCCATTTTGAATTGTTGCATTGAAGTGGCGAAAGACGAACTCAGCTATACTCCAGTTAGAATATACACTAGCAGTTCTCATGCATTGAAAATGCTGGAAAGTCATGCAGTGGACTCGGAACTGGTGCTAAATTGTATTGAAATTTTAATACAAATTCAACTTAGAAGAGAAGTTACCTTAATAAAATCATCTGCCCATGTGGGCATTTACATCAAATATTGAAGAATAAAAATGATTTGTTTATGAAATTTTTTGTAGGTTATTCAATTTGACTGTTTAGCATGAAATAAAAGTATTTGCATCCATGTCCATGTACGAAGTTTTCAAGACTTATGAATTTTGGAAAGAATGCGTCGACCCAATATTATTCACATTCAATAACAATATGATTCCAAGAACAGTAATTTACATTCCACCGGTAATATAGCAAAAGTGACTTTCCATTTAAAGGAATCAATTTCTATTTATTCAACGAAAGTAAATAATAATTTTTCATAAAAAAACAAAATGTACATGTGTGGATAGGCAGAGAATGTAATGTGGTATTTCGGTGAATTTTCATCGAATTTAACGCTGTCACGTGTTGTATTTATATTTAGTTTAATTAATGTATATCTATCATAATCCAATATTCAAATTTACCGTTATGATTCGACGAAAAGGAATACAATATTTAGCACGATTACAAGAACGTTTGCTCGCTTTTCCACCAACATTCAAATTTAAACACGGCACATCAATCAACTGGATGAATTTTTTGTCATGAAATAAAATTGTACGACACGACGATTCATGATTCTTCGTGAATCGAAGATGCAAGTATATGTATGTGAGAGAGAGAGAGAGAGAAAATAGAAGAAACAATTGTATGTGTCCAATGTATTGTCTTCATTTTAAATTCTAGAATCTTTTCAACTTTTCATTTTTGAAGAATGTTTTGGTGTCAATGTTGTAATCACGGATATTAGTTCCTCGATAATATTCCTCCTGTTCAATATTATCGGTTGGCATTGATGCCTTGAGTGCTAGTGAGCGAGCAATTGAATGTAACGATGTGTTTTTATTCTCCAATAGTCCCTTCGTAATCACTCAAGATGCCAAAATACTTCTTTACTTCAATCATGATCTCTTCCAATTGTGTCTTATCTCGTTGAGGGATATAGTTCTCGAATTGTGATGACTTAACTCGAGCAACACACAATGCGACATCTCGATATGACATCAAGCTTCTTGCGAGGATCTTAGGGCAAGATTCTTGAGGGACCAATAATCGCACAAATGCCAACTTTTCACCGAGCGATGTAAGATAGTCGAAAGCTTCGCTTAACACGACTTCATTATCGTGGACCGGTACTATGGTCAACAATGCAGGATTCTTCAATAAGAAGTCGATTATTAGTGTCAGATGATTACATTCTGCAAATCGGAAGAAATTTAGTACGACATTGAAAAATTCAGGGTAATCTTGTCCCAACTTTGTGATAGAATAAACCTGGGTGAATAGGCACCGACGCGTGTTGCAGCGGAAACTGCAATGTGGATCCTTTGGACTTGCATAGGGTCCCATTGGATCGCTCCTATGTCGTCATCAACACCCAGTGCGTTGGTGAAAGCACGCATTCTTTTACGAAATACTTCCCGATAGTTCTCAGAAGTAATGGTTTTCACCATAAAAAGCATGTACAGACCCATTTTGGCAATCACGTATCGCTGATCCATACGTTCTTTTTCAGAAAGAGATAACAACTCCATTCCTGCTGCAGCATATCTTGGATATTTCCGGATATAATCAGTCATTTCCATAACCTTTTCAAATACAAAATTGTATTTATTGATGCTGCCTGCCTGCCTGGTTCAGGTCTCTCCCAATTCATCAGAATCGAAGAGGTTTATTGGACATAAAAAATAATATATTTTAAATTTCATACATAAAGCAAAAAGAAAAATTAATGTTTCTTTTAATCAATTTTAATCGATCAGATTTTGATCGGTATTGAACATTTCATGCAGATATTTGGAATGTAAGAAATTTACGTACTTTTTTATGTTATTCGAACTAAATCAAATGTAAAGCTTAATTAAAAAATACTATTGTCTTTATTAAGTTTTCAATTAATCAGATTTCACCTTAATAAGTGAAAAACTTCAAAAAAATTTTTTTCTACGGTTAAAGTAATTTTTAAAATAAGTTTCAAACTAATAATCATCTATAAAACAGAAATAACACATCCTTAGTTCAGTGGCTCTTAGTGATAGACTTAGTTGAACAAGTCACCACGAGACATGGTGTTATATTCTTTGCCACCAAACAATGAATTGAGCGTATCAAACCCAACACGCAAAAATTCGGGCTTGGCACTCGATTTTCTGGACTTCTCTTGCTCGGTGAATCTCTTCACTAAGTAGTCCAACGAGAATCCTCCACTAATCATCTTGAAGATATAATCCTGATGAACACACATTTAATTAAAAAATTGGTATTAAATGAAAGGAGAAAAAAGAGCTTAAATATAATCAAACGGAAAATACTTATATTAATAATCAATATTCTAATAATATTATAGATGAGTACTATATTAATTTAAACCTTAGAGAAATTTGAATAACGATAAAAAAACTAACGAAACAATAAACTGTGATAAATATTCTTATATTTTTGTGTTTTATATCTTTCTATCTTTATATTTTAATTCAATGATAAATTATGCAAGTGGACAAGGATAAAGCTAGAATCGCATAAGCGTTACTAAATTTGAAATCTTTTTGTCTTCCAGTGACATTATCCGGATCGCCGGCATATGGAAATGAATCGGTTTGTGCAAATATTAATTCTGAATTTTCGTCAGCAAAAAGGTTTTTATAAAACGAGTCATCTTCCCTGTCACTCGTATGATACTTTTTAGTATTTCTGCTAACCTTAGGAGATCCAAAACTATGAATGTCAACACCATCTATCACTATATTATTAAATGCATCATCTCTTGATTTGTTTAAATCTCTGTTAATTTCAATAGATTCTTCGCCACTGATTTGTAATGTAGAAGAACACTCAGGGTTTATTTGACTGGAAGAAGTGGTTGCAGTGGATTTTTCTTGAATATCAACGTTTATTGTTGACTCTTCATTTTGTTGCAGTGTGTGTTCTACATTTTCATTTTTGTTTTTCGACACTTTTTTCTTCAATAATTGTTTAAACTAAAATTATATAACCAAAAATATTCAGAAATAATAACAATTAGGATATTTTTTCTTTCAAAAAGATATAATTGAATTTACCCAAATCATGAAAAAAATGAAATCATCGGTTATCGTTATTCTTTGTTTTTCGAAATATGAAAACAAAAGACCGATTTGTCAGCTGCACATTTTGCTGTCTAAAACGTATACCTATGTGGTGAATAAAATGACATTAGAAATTTAACGCATTGTAACGCACTCGAATACGAAGCATTTTGCGCCTTCAGATTTGAAATCAATAATATGTATTTCTTATAATTTTACTCTTGCTGTTAATATTTCTTTTCTAAGGCACAAATACAAAACGTAAAATCATGATGGAAGAATATATACATGACAGCTAGGTAAAATATGATACTTTTTGATGAAAACTAAACATTTAATGATTTGACTTTAAAAACCATACATTGAATTAATAAAACATTATTCATTTGACAAGAGCCGTGCTGTATTTCAATTTCTACAGTATCTATATTTTTAATTGAATTGTAAAATTCGATAATCGTTTGGTCCGTATTGAATTTAATTAGAGCCATTGATCTAATCCTTGCCATAGAAAGTTCTGAGGCGGGAAACGGGACAAAAAAACTGAAATTCCAGTTCTTTCCCGGCGGGATGGGATGCCTAATGATAGTCAACAATGGTATTGTCAAATCTACTGAATAAATAAATGAAAACATAAGTTAGAAGATCTAGTATAGATCGCAACTAACTTATTAATATTTGATTTCGAAAATGTTTCAATATTTTATGTTGAAGTGATAACTGACGTGATTTTTTAAAATCAGATTTTTGGTTATACATGTATTGTATTAGCTCCGTTTACTACTATTATGCAGAATAATTATAAGGACGTCCTAATGTCAATTGGATCATAATAAATAAAATTGTATTAATTTTTATACATGTTAGTTCATTTAGAATTTGGAGATCATCATTGATCATGGTTTTATTTTAACCAAAATTCAAACAAAAATTGTTTTTCAAATATGAACAATTATTTGAAATTTTTGTAAAAAAAAAAATTCAAAATTAATACGGATAGCGATACATGCTCTGGATGAATGATTTATTCACCAAGCAATAGTCGATCAAACTATTCCAGTTTGTATCATTTCGAAGTGTGTGCGGATCACCAACAATAATCAAAAGACATTTGGCCCGTGTTATCATCACATTGAAACGCTGAAAAAATAAACAATTAATGCAAATTAGTAAATTAACTAATTAATTATTAATTATAATTAGAGAAATTATTCAATTTGGCCCTTGAAAAACGTACGTACCCGAGCATTATTAACAAAACCTAATCGATTTCCACCGGATCTAACAGTTGACACAATCATAATGGGCTTTTCCTGACCCTGAAACACTTCAGCTGTCCCTATTGTGATTTGATCAAAACCCAAACGATGACAGGCCTGTGAGATCTTACGTCTTTGCATTTTGTACGGAGTTACGATGCCAATATCCGTTTGCAATATATTCATAAAGTGTGTATACGATGGTGACAATAGATTTTTGATGAACTCAACAACGGTCATAACTTCCATGATATTGTATAAACTGAAAAAAAGAAAAAAATTCTATTTACTAATTCAATGTTCAGCGTAATTTAATGGAAACCAAATGAATTGTACCTTTTATTAACATCTGATCTTTCCACGTTATAAGATTGAACTGATTTGAATATGATTGGGAAGTTTTTCGACGGCAGTAGTGGTGAATGCAAAAACCAGCTTGTCACATCTATAAAATAAACTTATTAAAATCGATATAATTGCTTATTTTACTTTAATATCACCTTCTGATGCAACAGAAATTAAAGAATTTTCATAGAATAATTCGTTTGGTAATTTCATTATAGCTGGATGCGAGCGATAGTTACGAACCAATTGTGTAATATAAATTGCGTTAAATTTTTTCGTTTTGGAATGGCGCTGATACAATGTTCGTTCGCACAAATGCTCTAAAAACGATGTTCGAAAGCCCAATTCCTTTGCTTGTTCTGATTTAGTCACAGCTAAATTTGGGAAAACAAACACTTAAAATTATTCATTTTCGGGAATGAAAAATAATTAAATATTGAATTAATAAATTCTACCGTCCAACTGTTTCGGGTCCCCGGCCAGAATTATGTTTGCATGCACTTTGTTCACGCTCGTACAACATAAAATTGGTATCAAAGTCATCGTTTCAAATGCACTAGCACTTTCATCAATGAAAATGTACGAAAAATGATTTGCCGAGACGCCAGCTCTTTTCAATATTCCAGCAGTGCATAATGTGCAAACCAAGACACGAAATTTCATCAAAAAATCAATTGACGGATAATGAAACTCGGTTCCAGTCCAATTGCTATAAGATGTGAGCAATGGATTTAATTTGCCCACATCAAATGTTTTCGCATACAATCGAAATAACTCTTCTTCACCTAGAACCGTTGTCAAGCGTTCAGCAATTTCATCACAGGCCGTATTGTTTTGTGCACAAACTAAAACATTTTTTGAGGTTAAGAGAACGATTTGTTCAATTGCTGCAACCATTGTTCGAGTTTTGCCGGTCCCTGGGGGCCCAATTAAAATATATGGCAGCGGATAATTTTTGGCATTTACAATATTTCCAACGGCAGATTGTTGCTCTGGATTCAATTGAAACATAGAATCCCTACTGAAAAAAATAAAATTCTGTTTAAACATTGCGTATATCAATCGTAGTTAATCACTAATTAAATTCGCCATACATCAAAATAATAAAATTCAAATGAAATCTTTCCAAATCATTTACCTCAAAACAACATCATCAAGATTTGTTGTGAAATTGAGCGACTCTTTTCCATCATATCTTGGATTGTCAATAAAATTGTGAAACAATTGATGATCTTGCAATAAATCTAACGCATAATGCTGCATACGAAATGATAAGCGATTAAAGCGAAAAAATATGTCAAACGGTTGATCTTTGTACACTTTTTTAAATGGCAAGTAAGATTGTTCATATAATTCAACGTAAATTTTTTCTTCATCTTTTCCCTTAATTGAACCGAAAAAATTCTCCAACCACGACTCATCAGTTGTCACCGGCTTTAATCTAAGTGCATCCAGTAAATTTTCTTCAATTGCGGCACTTATTTCTGCCATTCGATCCTGTGAAAAAATGATGAATATTAAATACAATTTATGTCATATTATTGAATTAAGATTTTCACCTCATTTAAAAAGAAGAAAATTCGGCCGGTGCCAGCATAGAAAATCCGAACTTCAACTTGATCAAATGTTTTCATGAATAATGTTTGTGCAGCTTCTTCTAGATGGATCATTGTTTTGAACCCTTTGTGGTAGTCTTGCTCTCTTTTTCGGCATAGTTCGGCCTTAAAATTGAGTATCAATGGTTCTTTGCTTTCTTCAGCTTTCCATACTTCACTCGGTACTAAATACGATGGTATTTGAACCATATTTAATCTTTTACCTGTCATTTCATCACGACGTTTTATTTGTTGTTGTTCTCTATACCCATTTTGTGGTGTCCAATTTGGTTTTAAAATTGTAATAGGTAAATTTGGTGTCTTTGGAACTGTTTCTGTTTTTTTGAAATCACTTTGAATTGGTTGAAGTGGAGCCTTGGAAGGGAACAATGTATATGTGAAAGGTTTTATTAAATTGGCATTCTTGTCTCGTACATCGTCGATATTATCATTGCTCATTTCTGTATCACATTTTGAGTCTTTTGAACCAATTGTCAACGACAATGTTCCATCATCGTTTTGTATCCAACAAACGCTAGACATTGATCTTTTTGATTTACATTTTTTACCATTCACTTTTGATGACATTTTGTGGTTTCTTGTATCGCACAACACTCTAAAATATATATATATATATATAATTTCAATTATTTTAATTCTGTTTACTCAATAAATATAAGACTAAATCACTGAAATCAGTTAAACGGTAAAAATGACACTGTAGTTTTCCGTTTGGTATCAGCAATGATTTTGCATTTTCTTTATATGCTGACACGTTGTGATTGTGACAGGCACACATCACACTCAATACTGCGACGCTCATTGATACAACCAAAATATGCAGTTTGAAACTACTGATATAGACACTACCATTTTTTTCGTTTTGAAGTCGACAAAATATATATGTCTTTGTTTCATTGCATTTTCATTCAACATAAAAATGTTGTAGTTTTTTTTTTGCATTTAAAGAATAAATGAAAGTTCAGACTTCTCAGAAGGAATGAGATTCGAAAATGAAATGGTTATTTTTATGGATATCGATAACCATTTTGAATCAACATGTTGTTTTGTATTAATTTTTTCTACATTGACTCATACTGAAAAAATAAGGTTTAATCATAATTCTGGTGATGGTTACATCAAGTCTGAATAAGTCATATAAAAACAATCATTCTTTTCTCTTAGTAATGGAGAATATGTTAGCGAGGATCAAAAACCTAGTATAATTTCACCAAATCATCCGATGCTTGTTTATAAAATATTATTATTTTACATTAAAAATGACATCACAATAAGATCTTTCGAAGAATGAAGTATTGATATTTATAACTAATTGCGTAATATATTTTTCAGTTATTTTTTTACTGGCATTTTATTTTCGTTTTTTGATCGAATGTTTGCAGAGGCAATTATTCGATTTGCCAGTTTCAATTAGAAGCTGATCCTACTCACTTTATTTTTCCATGACAAATCCATTTTAATTCAGATTTAGGACGACATTCAATAAATACTTATTGAGCTTGCTGCTGGTTACTTTTCATTCAGATTGATATTATTTATTTCATGATATGGATGATGAACAGTTTTCGAAGTCTGAAGAATCACCTTCGTTTTTGATTCTGTATTTTCAATAAATCCATATATTTCAAATACAATATTTGTTATGTTTTATAGCAATAACCATACATTTTTGTCTATATTTGGCTATTGTTTGTTCCACTTTTTCTTAAGATTACTGAAAAATGTTTAGAATTTGGCATAGATATATAAAATAATTGACGATACGTTACAATCTATATCAGAAAAAGACCAAGAGAATACTTTTCAAGTAGATTTTATTAATGAATAATCCATTTCAAATGTTCAGATAATATAGATATTGATTTACAAAAGAAAAAGTGATTTTTATTTCATAGATTTTTTGCGATAAGAAACCAGTCAAGAAATCGCAAATCATAGATTCTTCACAGCCGAAGCACACAATTTGGCCTTAATTTCTATGGAAAAGGAAGAAGAAATGTTGAATATAATAATCAATTATTCATTTATACAACTAGCAAATTGCATATTTTACCTGGGCAAATTGCAAATTTCGCAACTGCTGAGTTCGCCACGGTTTATGAATGTACAATGGTTACAAGTCCAATCTGCTGCTGCTGGCTTCGAGTTTGTATCTGGATAATGCTCCATACCACTATTGAAATAATACAAAATTTTAATTAGATAAACCACTTCCGATATTAAATTCAAGTATTTGACAAAAGCAAAACGAAAATTTACCCGCTGGCTGAGCTTGATGCTGTAATCAATGTTTCGAGTGTGCTCCACACCTCTTGTTCCTTCCATTGTACTGCAGCTGCATAATTTTTTGCTCGTACTGCATCAAGTAAAGGACCCATTGCCGATTTCATTGGCAACATATCCATGAAATATAAATAAAGCAAAAGGTGAAAATCAGAAATTGCCTCAAGAAATTCATTTGGCGCCCATTTCGAGATGTATGCACTCAAAGCGTTGAAATCCTGTAGCTGCCCATCAATGTACCGATTTTCCACCGGAAACATATCTTTCGTATCACGTGCAGTGAATGTATAAAGCGGTGTAAGTGGTGTACTAGCAGGTACATCAACTAGTAAGTACTCAACTGGCAATGGTCGTGCCATACGACTCACTTCATTATTATATTGATCCTTCACCTGAAATAAAATAAACAGAAAATGCAATCAGTTTCATTTCCTTCATATAATTGGAAAAATATTTAGAAAAATAAATATCATGGAGTTGAGTTCAATTGTAAAGAACAATAACGTGCTGAAAAACAAAAAATTTATAAAAAATCAATATCACATTCAATATGAATCAACATCGAAATCAATTTTACGCATCATAGCATGCTTCAATTAAACATCCAATTATGACCATAATTTGAATAGCTTAAACGCCACAAGACCAACAATAACATCTCACGTAGAATTTATAAAAGCTGATGCAATATTTCAAACACGGGAAGAAATCATATACGGCTAAATTACGTCAAACTGGCACAATTTAGGTCAGTTTATGTACAACAAATCCGTTGTTTTACTTCCGTTTCTATGCCGCTATTATTTTTTTTTTTTTTTTTTGCTCAATATGCTATATTCTAGTGTTGCTCTCGACTTAAATCTTCAAATATTACACAGTTTTCATTTTTCTCGAATACATTTTTCCTTAAAATGAAACGTAAACGGTATAAAAGAGTTAAACACAAGGTCGTAGACGTATGAAGATGGAAATAGGGAAAATATGCGTTTGTGAATTAGGTCATGGTCAGGTTAATAGGTCAATTCATTTAGTATGTGATATTAAGCGAAATCTTTCAAATATCTCTGTCGATACCAGGAAACGATTCAATGGGTGTAAAGTAGGCACTTGTTACTTCATATAAAGATGAAATCTTGCTCTAGAATTACCATATACACTTACGGATCATTTCAGTTAATTTCCATACATATTTATCAACTGTTACAACTTTGTTCGTTTTTCTAACTAAATTGATGCAATGTTTTCATCAAATGATCCACTGCTTATGGCCTCTTGAATTATAATTTGTATGAAAGGCCAAACTACAGAAGCTTCGTTGTAGATGTGATAGAGTTAACCGGTATTTTATTCAATAGTTAGTGTAAATATCTTTTCAGAGAGAAAGAGAAAGTCTTATTTTGCTTAGTTATAGGATTCTCAAATATTAGCGAATGTTCCAAAAAGGGATGTGCTATTTAAAATATCTTTTATATATTTATTCTATTCGTCGTAATAGATGATATTAGTCGACAATTACTTAAAATTCATTTATTATGTTCGTCAATAGTGAATACTGAATGTTCTTAAATATCGAGATGTATGTAATTAGTTGCGTTGTTCTCTGTTGAATTATTTAGGTATCATGTATTTAGTGATATTGAAATGTATGCTTACACAGTTCAATGCTGTTAATTGGACTCGTATACTGACTTTCAATAATCAACCTTTAAACTGAGTAATGGACCAGTACCAAGCGTGCTTCATCGGCAGGTTTACGCGCCATTCAATTAATTTTCAAAACACACGTTCAAGGTGAATATCAAATGTCGTGCTAGTTTGTTTTTTTCTCACTATCTTTTTTGATGACTTGCGTGATTTTGTACTTGATTGAATACACGTTGTTCATTATAAATAATAATTGTTATATTATCTTTACAAAATGTTGAAATCAATTATTCTGAACACATTTTTTTGGAAGAATTTTAAAAAGACTTCTTTAATGGTTTTCCTTCCTTGAGATAAATACTACTTTGGCACTGTGGACTTATTAATTTAATATTAACAGAATTTTGTTTCTATGTGCATTCTATATTACATTTTTAATTACTCATTCGTAGGTGTGAATGGCCAGAAAAGGGTGTTTAATTAGTATATTCAATGAACTCATGTATAGATTTTGTAATTTGGATGAAAATATTTATCATGCACAGCCACAAATACTTGTTAAGAATACATAAATTGTTCTGCAAAATATAGTCTATAAAAAGGGAAATAAATAGAGGCCATTGTCCACATTTCCTTTCATATTTTGCAAAGCATAAAATTGTGATGAAAAATTAATAATAGCGTCAATTGAAACACCACACTTGAAGTGTTTTCCATCATTAAAAGCACCGAAAGAGTTCAAGGCTATTTTTCACATGGACAATGCTTATCAAGAAGAGAATTTTATTCATGCTACGCGGAATATTCAATATAATTGCTAGGCATAAAAATGAAGATTTATTTGGACTTTTTCGGACATTCAAATATTTTTTTGTATAATATATATAAATCTGTATTGAAATCTTAATTTGCTTGCACAATATACCATTTGATTGGATTAAACAGCTGATTCACCAACATTTTCACCATTCATAATGTTGGAGCTCTGTCAATGTTTATGCAAAATCGCATATAAGACCAAAACCTTTCGGTACCCATAGCAATTAAAAAGCTTTTTCTTTACAACATTCGCTGCTGTAATCAAAATATAGAAAACAAACCGCCGTGAAAATATGAAAAATATTTAACGAGACTACATTTTCTGAAAACATGATTTATTTTATTTTGACGTTGCAAAATGGCAAGTGATGTTTTCGTTCACAGTGTCGATGAGCTTTTGACCTTTTTCCTACACATATTGTACTTTTGTACTTGAAGTGAATGGTGAAAAAATTATTTTGGATTTTCACAAACTGAGAAGAGCTTGCGAACCATACGTTTATATACTTTCACTCATACAAATAAATATGTTAAAAATAGATATGAAGCTTTACATAACACATATACAAAAGCCCTCAATTTATTCTATAGTTTTTTCATTTGTATTTTATGTAATGTTTTCCATTTCGTTAGGTCCCACATAATGGATGGATGTGCCAAGTAAATCTCACAGGCAGCATTGCGCTCGCAGTTACATTATATACGGAGAGGCAAGGAGTATTTTCATTTTCTAGTACCATTCAGAACCACATAAAGAGCCATATTATTTATTTGACCTTGAAATGTAACTTGCTATTCTTCGTTCTCCTGCATAATACAATGCTCATATCTCTCTATTCAGAAGTCTTTTTTTTATCCTATTGTGCAGCCGATGGAGCACGCAGTTGTGTGTGTAGATTATTTTGTAGATCAGAATCTATCGTACTCACACAAAATCATATAACAAGTATAGGCTTGAATAATCCCCAAAATAGAATTGTGTATGACTTTAATTCTTTATTTGTGATTGATTTTTTAGTTTTCATGCTGTTTAGCTCCAGCTGTTCGTTTCGAGATGATTAATTAATCATGTGTGAAATAAAAATCTATAATTTGAACGCAAGGTATTTCTCCTCTGAAAAATATCTGAATTAAATACAATTGGAAAAATTTAATTATTTATTGCCTTCAATCAATCGACCTATCTAATCAATTTTTTCTTTGTTGCATTCATTCTCAAAATGGATAAATGTAAGGACTAAACTTGAGTATAATTAATGGTCGTTAAAAATAAATCCAAGCCTACTGTTATGAAGATTTTATACTTCGGTGTGATTGGTTATTTGAAAAATGAAATCAAATAAATGCAAATCGAATTGTAATTAATTTTCACTCTGTGCTAACGGAGACTAATACATGAAAGAATATAAAGAAGACCATGCTAGTGAGATTAAGTTTTAACTAGAATTTTACACCATTTGTGATTTTATATATGTATATATAAGTCAAATATATATAAAAGCCACTGGATCATGTTGTCTCTTTCAGGCATATTGATAAATTGTACACAGTGACACACATACATAGAAAAAAAGTGAAATAACTTGTGGCATTAAATGTAACAAAATAATGGTTGCTGAGCTATCTCAGAGGTTTACATACTTGAAAGGAATTTACATAAGCGTGAATAAAAAAAAAAAAAAAAAGAATGATTGAGCTTCCTGACACAGTGAAATACAACGTATCCACTAACACTAACATTCACATGATCTCGGTGCGGTGTGCTTTTTTTCATGCGAAATGATACGATTCGCGCACAATTGAGTGAATACAAATAGTTTCGCCTATGGTTGAAAGCACGCACATATGGCAAGCTGGCTCCCGTCTATTATATACACAAATCGTACAGTCAAACACACAAACATACAAACACACAAACATACATACATCGAGCGCGGCCTAGCGCTTACGTCGTCATTGTTCCTGAGCCGTGCACAACAAGAAAGCCATTCGGGCAGCAATACAAAAACACTATGTAACACTATATTGCGCCATATCGCTTGGTTTATATACTCGATTATATGTGTAAGGTATTGGAATGAAAACTCCGTAATCATATGTATTTGAGCTTGTGGAGAGTTTTGACTCGTCGAGAATAAGAAACCCCAATGTGTTTGCCATTTGTGTAGGTTTTCATTTTGGATCTCTCGGCTTGGTTTGAATTTCATTCTATCGGCTGCGCTTAGATGGAGTACATAACAAAATAAATGCACACATACACACAACTGAACGTTTCGAATTTTGTCCATGAATTCATATACATTCGAACAATCACATGGACATCCATCGCGTTTTTCTCTCTCGCTCTCTACATACATCGCATCATTTATTATTCGACATAGAAAATTTTTCTGTAACACAGTCGTAGTTCGTATCGAGCGAGCGAAGCGATCGTCGACACATTCGAATTATCAGCGCACCAAACGTACTACAGAAATTCCATTAAAATAAATTTAATACACGTACAGAAAGTCAAGTAAAAACCAGAGAATATTTCAAAGGAAAAAAATCATCGAAACGATTACACGACGACCACCACCACGACGACGACGACGACGACGACGACGAAATAAATTATTTTTGCCAACAATTTAACGATTTGGCCATTTTCACGACGAATGAGAGAAGAGGAAATACGCAAACAACAACAGTAAAACCATTTAATTCTAATATTCATGTGAAAAATAGATTCGAAATTTTTCTTTGATTCGTTCATCATCGCATTTGATTTCGATTTATGTGCTTGTGTGTTACGTTTGACTTGAATTGTTCGTCGAAGCAATATTTCATTTTTTTTCAATTCAAACATCTTTCATGTTTGTTTTGTGTTCTAGTTGAGAGAAAGAAGAAAAAAACACTTGTGTCAAAAGAGTCAAAGTTCACATCAACGAAGAAAATATTGAAAAATCAAATCGGATAATGATATATGTGGCTGGCTTTGCTGCTATGAATTATTGAAGATTCAAGTGACTGTGGAAAATTTGACTGTGTCTTTTTAAATTATTATTCATTTTTTCATTTGCGTTAATTCAGCATATCATAAAGCTATGATCCAAAAGTTATTGGAAGAAAAGAATTAAAAATTTTCAATGTGCAAATTTGTGACCACAGTGTGATTTTCCCCAATTAGAATTATTCAGATGAATAAAATAATTTTACAGAATAATTATAGAATTGTCTGAAGATTGTCCAGCGACCGAGATTTATTGACAGTTGTTATTGGTTGGAAAGAAGAGAACGAACGAAAAGTCAACACTATGGAAAAACTATTGAATATAAAATGAAATGAACACAGTTGAAGCGGTAGTGCATTAATTAAAAGCGTTTCTGAGGATAATCTCTTGAACATTAATAACATTGAATCAACTCACCCATCTAGATAAAAATAATATATATATATATTTATGAATATATATTTATATATTTATATATTTCGCGAATGAAAAAAATAAAAATACTGAGGCAGAAAGTGATTCCATAAACACACATATGCTTTTATTTTGGACGAAGACGTCAGATGGAGATACCAGTACACCACAATTAGCAAACGTTGTACATTCGTATTGAAACACAAACAGATGTTTATTTGCAAACACCAAAGTGGTTGTCAAACAAAAAGTTCAAGACAAAAATAAATCATCTTTTTGACTGTTGTTTCTCATCAGTTTTTTTTTGTTCTTCGTGAAAACATACACATAAATATTCCGTTTTTAACGACGAAAACTCATAGAATCCACTGTACACGTATATATCGTATTATATTGAAGGAGTAACAACACGGCATAAATACACGGACGTGCATACAAAAATATAATTTTTAAATTGATATGATCACTGCTAGTGTTAGTGCGGCTATTCTGTGATATTACGTAAACAATCAACGGTATGTTTCTACTAGAGTATTACTCTCACTCTTTCTTATCGCATTTTTATTTTCAAAAGTGCTATTCATGTAATTTTTTTCACTTTATTTTACAAAAGCGATTGAAATAATAAGTGCAATCACACCATTTCATCTTAAAGATTGAGTTACTTCAACATTTGTATTTAAATCTCCCGTTTCTGTAGAATATTTGTGATAATAATTGAAATAATTAGAATTTTCGTCATTTATTTGTGTAATGGTGTGTCAGTGCTCGAAATAAGTGTGGAATGAACGATTCTTATTGATTTTTGCCAGCATTAAATTCTGCCCATTAAAACATTCTTAGAAGAGGAAAAAACGATTCTTGACTCGTTAGTAAATGAAATGCATAACCAAACAATTATAATTTACGTTGTGATTTAACAATATGTACGTATATGAGATTCTTATGAAGTGAACAGTAGATCACAGTAATTGCAACAGCAAACGCCGAGCACTATATCTCATTAAATAAATGAGTTAACTGGAAATCTAATCCAATTAAGAGATCATGAAATTTTAAACGACACAAATTTCATTATATTTTAGTTAATTTCTTCAGGAAATCGAATCAAAGCAATTAAAATCAAATGTTTCTTTTTCAGCATATTCAACTGCCTTTAAATTAATTTTTATATGGAAAAGGCAATCATATCAAGAAGCCGTTCATCATGCGTGGAAAAACACAAAAAAATGTGTCTAATTATGAGAAAAATGCTTGATCGATTTATTTGTTTGTTTACTTTTTGGCCTTTCGCAGGAATTGTATGAACTATCTGAATTTGAACGCTCATTCTTGGGCGTTATCGCGAACATGCATGAACATTTTTTTATACATGCATTTGAATTGGAGATTTGATTTGACAAACAGATATAGGAAAATAATAGATTAGATTCACTGAAAGGCTCACGAATGGCAAAAAATGATATATAAAAACCCGCACCCTATCCCGAATTTATGCTATTGATTTCTAGATGTTTGTTTTTATTCGAAAAATGTTCCATTTCAATAGTCTACGAAATATATAACGGCACAAACTAAAACCGATGGATACTTGTTTTCCATGTTTAACTTTAATATGAAAAAAGTAAAGCGACACCAACGTCAACTAATACAAATAAAAATAAACTATATTCTTGTCGAATTTGGTTCGATTGTTTTTGCTTCGCAATGTATTCAAGCGACAACTTTCATTCGCCTCTATTAGTAGATACGTTTTGCGTGTATTTGCATACATTTTTTGTTTTTTTTCTATTTGAATAAATTCATTCGTAATGCTCACTGCTTATCACATCGCGCACCCGCAAGTTTTTTCTTGTTAACAGCGCACATACATATGCGAAATTTACTTTCCGCATCTAAAGTAATTGTCAAATAGCATGAATGTAATGTATTATAATATTCTCTGCACATAGTAAATGTTAATGTAAATGTGTATTTTCACGAATTTACTAACAAAAATTGATAAGCAAATGATTGTAAGAAATGTTTTCGATCCAATTCAACAGCAAAGAGAACCTATGGCATTCGATATCAAAATAGTAATCAAAAGAAAAAATTACTCCATACTCTTAGCAATCCACAAAAAAAAAAAAAAAAAAAAAAAAACAATTCAAACGTCAAACTGAAAATGTATCATAATTCTATAACTGATCAAATTGAGGGATTTTGTGTATATATTTACCTTGCACAAGAAGCATGAAATTGGAATAAAAAAAATCAATGATAAATACTTTCGAATGTATTTAAATAGGAAAATGTGTGGACAGGCAGGGTGGTTGTTTGTGTCGTCACTGATTTGGTTCAAATGATGGAATAAAATCCGGTGGAAAATTTAGTTGAAATTTGTATACCCAAACAACCAAGGTCATTTGAAAACGAAATTTTGTATGACATTTCAGCACCCAGCAAATAGAATC
The DNA here is from genome assembly GCA_029041755.1 of Resseliella maxima. Taxonomy (NCBI): domain Eukaryota; kingdom Metazoa; phylum Arthropoda; class Insecta; order Diptera; family Cecidomyiidae; genus Resseliella; species Resseliella maxima. The sequence goes on from JAQOWM010000192.1 coordinate 1,752,150, forward strand.
GAATCGCTAGGCATGCAAACCGTTAGGAGCCCATCTGTTAAACTATGTTAGAAATCTTGCATATCAAGTAAGATTTTCAAAGCAATTAGGCGTCATGTTTATACGATTTACAAACAACACAAGACAAATAAATGAGAAAATGTGGCGAAAATATAAATAGCTCCGCCATATGCAAGAAGTAAATGTATAAAGAGCAAAACAAATCTACGTTGCTGCATGATTTTCACAGAGAAATTTTTGCTTGAATTTTTGCTTAAACAGTAACTGAGCGTTTGCTTCTAATTCAGAAATGTAGATTTCAGTTTTTTGTTACCCAATAATAAATTCAAATACGTCATGTGCTTTTCTCCACGTTCGTATATATGATTACATATACGCATATTCTTACACACAAATATATACAAACACACAGAGAAAGAGAAATTGAAAGAGACAAATACATATTACTCCAGTCAGAGCTTCTGTGAGTTTTACACACTTATTACATAGGCATTTATTTTACATAAAAAGAGAGAATGATTCAAAATTCAATTCGACTCATCCAGCAGAAGTGCGCATCACTGTTTGTATACAATTGAATTTTTCGCTCTCTTTTTTGACTATTTCTCTCGAAAACGTAATTTGAATCACATGAATAGGCACGAGGAGTATTTTTGCTTGATCGCATTCATACACACGCGCCACAAATTACATGGAGGTACGTTGAAAATGTTTGTGCTTTCGATGTGCCCGTGCGTATTCTTTGCACTGGTGTGATTGTGTATTTTTGGTTCTATGTTATATTGTTGGCTTCGCAGCATATTGCGATTGAACACTGTTTTGGATTCTCATTTACACTCATTGTGAGGCAGCGAACACTAGTGCTCAACATATGAGAAAATTTGAGTGTATATTTCGATTTTTTTCATTCGATTGTGTCATCTGTGTGAGTGTGATTCTATTTGCCGAATGACCTTGACTGATGTTCTGACGCGCGCAAACGTTATTACCGGGTTCTCACTTCGAATTTTGTGTATATATCATACGCTAGTAAGTGAGCAACTTTAATGATTCTTATTTTTTTGTTTTTTGTTTTTTGCTATTTGCTTTTTGTTTGCAACTTTTTCGGTCTAGTTATTGTACTTTTTGTATTCGAGAATAGACTTATTTTCTGCGTATACAAAATAATGAAATATTGAACCATTGAAATATGTATTTCCTATGAATCTCAGCTCTTGGAAAACAATAAATCAAGGGTTCTTTTTCAAATATTTTTCGGCCATGCTTCAAATACCTGTCGCTTGTCTTGGCAAAAATTTTATCATTTCGAGAAAGTTAGTTGGAATGAAGCTCCAATTTTAAATACATTTTTGCTACATTACCAAACTTCCAACATTGTTTCATGTATAAGAAAAGTTTGTTAAATGATTTGAGGAGATACACCTACGCATCAAACACAAATGCACGCAAAGTATAGCGCATAATTACGGTTATTTCTCATTATTGATCGACAGTTTGTTTTCTTTTCAATAACAATTGAAAAATCATCTACAATTATATCATTTGCATTGTCTTTTACCTTATTGCGTATGATGAATTATATATTTTAAGATTATCACAAAAATCAACTATTAGTTTTCATCGAATTGAAGATTGACAAAATCGATGCAGAAATTCTTCAAAATGCGTTCGGCCAAAGATAGCCATTTTAGACCAATGCTAAAGCAAAGAGATCAATAATTGTAGCTTGTGCACCAGTTTTATTTGTTTCTTATATCGATCACCTATTTTATTCGTGTAACGCAATTTCTTTAATTCAAAACGAAGCAAAAGACATCAATTATATGGTATGCGACGATTTGTACATTAATCATTGTCAAATTCCACAGATAAAAACTTAGAAAATGTTGAAAATACTAAACTAATCGCCAGAATTATGTGATGAACACTTTTATGATGATTGGATAAACTGAATTAGCTGGTGAGTCGTGTTAAGCTTGGAAATTATGATACTTAACAGCGAGTAATAGTTAGAAAACACCAATTTTCTTTAGCCTAATTTCAATTTCTAATACCATCTGTGCACAGAAGAAATTGTCATGAGAATTGGTCAAATGAAATAGAAATTGAGCATTTAAATATACAATGACTTAGCGGCAAACATTGAATGACCAATGAAAATGAAAATGGAGTCAATAAACAAATTAAGAACTAACTTGTCTGTACTGGTTTCTGCATATTACAAAGTGTTTGTTATTTTGATTGAAAGCGACATTCTCACATCACTTTGACATTGAAACAAATTGGTTTGTAGGTTAATACATTCGATAAACACTATACTACAATACACTACACTACACAATACACGTATTTACATTCATACCATTCTATATGTGTAAATCGCACGATATTTCAACGACCGCTCATTAACTTGCCATCAATTTTCCAATCGACGAGAATAAACGTAAAACTGTACAACGTTTGCGTTTTAGTATTATTAAAACCATGTTGAATGGCATAAATATCCACAAATTCACATTCGTTTGGAAAAGAATGCTTGAGGAATAGTGTTTCATTTTGATAAAAAAAAAGAAAACAAATAACAAATCAACAATAAACAGAAGAAAAATCGATTTGAAATTTCATGAAGTTATGCGCCTGTGCCTTTTACAACATTTTTATGAAGTATGAATACAAAAGATGTGTAGTTTAAAAGGAAAACCACATTATCAAAACGCGTTTTCAAACATGATCCTCCCGCTAAAGTCATTCAATTTTATAACAAAACAAAATGAAAAACATAAATGACAAAAACAACAAATCATGAGAAAAAAAGACACGACATACCATTCACATGATTATAAGCATGACATCGACTGCCACAATAGTAACTAGAAGAAACGTGCAGAGACAATTTGTTGCGTTTGTGACAAATGGAAAATGGGAAAAGCAACGACAAAAAATATGTTTTAATGTGGAATGAAATCGTCGAACATAAGGACGTGTGGAAAATTGAACCATACAATACATGTACGGTTGAAAACTCCAATTGAGGGAGAAAAAAGCCATTCTTATCAACGCTATGTTATAAACACACATACAGCATGAGCAAATCGATAACAAACATAATAGAGTAGAAAACAACTATGAACACACACAAAACGTAACTGGGATATGTAATGTATAATCGAAAAATGGTTTTAAGGGCAGTGTGGTATTGCACGGTTAATGCACACAAATAAAAAAGAACGTTTCATACTTTATCTTTTTCACTAATCTTACAGAAAATTTCTCAAGCCCAATTTGCATTTCTAATACACGAATTCGCGCAACTATCGAAATACATTAAAGAAGACTGTAATTATCCCTCAGTTCTATAGCCCTATAGCCCTATAGCCCCTAATTCTATTGAAATTTACTTGTATTTCATCGAAACCATTTGTTTTGTTTTTTCATCCATCGAATAAATGATAAACACTTTCGACATAACAACTTTGATTTCAAATTACTCCGAATCCAAAAGTGTTGCTTAAATGCTCCAATGACCACCAGTAACAAGTTTTTTATTCAAAGTCATTGTTCTTATATTAAACTTTGTTTCTATGCGAGAATTTCTCTAATTTCATGAATTATATACACAGTTAAGTAGATTATTTTGGTTTTTTTATTACATTAGGTTGCCCGAGTTACTTTTTGACAGATATGCCTGGTTAGATCAAATTTGTTTTGGCTCAGAAATAAAGAAACAGAATAAATAATAGAAAAGAACAAAGCAAATGTACATTGTATGAATGTATATGTGCATTTTTTTTTTTTTTTTTTTTATAATCGCTAAGCAAATTTTGCGTACGTGAAACGGATTGTTAATAAAAGAAAAAAAATTTGGCAATAATTAGTGATTCGTATTTCCTATTTTGTATGAAAAACAAATCGTTCATTCTGAAAATATCCATCATGGAATATTTTTTAGCAATTAATTCATAAATTCCTATTTTGTTTGGACACTTTTGTTAAAAACGTAGCTAAATTCATTTAAGCCTCATCCAAAATATTGCAACTGATTAAGAATTGCTATCGCAGATAATTGGAATATTTCCTCATTACATTCGTTCAGTTAGACAACAAAATTATATACACGGCTCATGTGACAATTATATTTAATTCAAACTGAAATTGAATCGTGGAAATCATAGATGGTCAAATCACTTCGGACCAAAAATTTACCTAACACATATTCGTTTAAGAGATAATATTTTATTTGAAACGAGACCATAACACAGCGGAAAAATATTAAATTAACTACAAGATAAAATGCGTGTTTATTTTCATTTTGTTTGTATAATCATACATGTAGTGGATCAAAACACCGAAACTAAATACAAAAATACAACAGAATACAAACGAGTTTATTGTCAGTGTATGAGCATTAATAAAATTTATTTGATTTGTTTTCTTCGCTAGTTGCGTTGTCAATTGTTAACTTTAGCAAAAACCGCGAATATGTGTTCATATGATTATTATAAATTGGAGTTAAAAGTTCGCATATTCACATCAAATATGTGCACAACAAGCGAAGCATGTACGAAGTGTGAACGAAACAGCAAGACAACGAATTGAAATTAGCAAAGTATAAATAAATTCAGCAGTGAATTATGTGCAAAATGTATTACGTAATTTTAAATTGTTTATAGATTGATGTATAGACTATAAGCCACAACACAATATGTGCGAGAGCGTTTCTGTTTGATTTGCTATGGTTTTTTGTCCTTATTTTCTTCTTCTGTTGTATTACTTGGTGATGATTTTGTTCATTTTGTTTTTTTTTTACTTTCCATCTCACTCGTTTACACACCTATTCACTTAACACATAAAACGGATAGCATCGTGTGTCACTATACATCACACACTGTACGGCTTTTGGTTTTATGTCGATGTATTTAATTTTCGCATTGCTGACTCAATATTTTTGTAGATTCGCAAATGATTCGTTATTTTGCCTTTTTTTTACTAGCACAAAATGATGTGATGAATTACACTTTATATTCTGTCTTTTGTTTACTATTTAAATACTATTCAATTCGGTGATGGAGCGAGTCATTTCATTTTCAAATTCACATTAAATATGTAGACAGAAGTATTGTGGAATTTCATTGTTTTTTTTTCTGAACGTACAATAAATTTAGTATGTTTCCAATGTACAATAACAAATGATTTGCGAACTCTTCCCATCCTAAAGCAAATTCAAAACCAAATGTCACTATGATTACTTTTGTAATTTGTCCACGGAATCATTTTGATAATTTTCGTTATTTGATTTATTCGCAATGAGCGCCTCTATATATAAATTTGGCGAATATTTTTTCAAACGAACGATCAAAAAATTGAAATTTTTTTTCCGCAACTGGAGTTTATACAGCTCTCTTTTGATGGGTTTTTGATGCTTATTTGGATTTCTATTTTTAATTGTGTATAGTATATGATTCTGTTGATTGACAAAGGTGAAACCATTATTAGAGGAGCGTATAAATTAAATTAAAATGTGTGTGTTTCATTTGTTTACTTTGCACTGCATTCGTCATAAATCAATCAATCATTCAATGAACAAATGGCAAGTTATATTTATGTTTCGAGTCTCAATGTGCACAGCAAAGTCTTTGATGAAAATAAGAACAAGATTTAAATTCGAGAATATTTAATAAATCAGTCAATTAATCATCAATATAATTTTCATGGCAACCATATAAAATCGTTAGAAAAATATCAAAATTTTCAAAGATATATTGTATTTTTACGCCCCCATCATAGCTAACAAAAATTGCTATAAGATAACTTGTATTCATAAAGAGAAAGTAAATAAAATTGGAAAGCATGGAAAAGTTAGACTCATAACGGTAGAATTCGCATGCCTATTTTTTGGACGGATCTAATTTATGAATTTTGAATTAAAAACTATCACGAAATTTCATATTTTATTATTAGTTTTGTGAAAGGAAGAGAGCAGACACACTCATCACAATTTTTTCACACGGACAAAATAAATTCCATTGAATTAATGATCCTCGTGCAATTACCGTGAAGAGTATTATTTTTGCGGTAATTTCTAATGGCCAGCCATATAAATATTTTATCGTTGTAATTGATTCATTACATTTCGTTTGATTGCTTACTGTGCATGCATTTGTGAAGAGAAAAATGACAATGCACCTATGAATATTTTAATGATTTGAAATAACAACACTACAATTTTAGCGCTAGCTTATTCCACTATACAATAGTAGAAATGGTGTGCGTGACTTAATTTTGAAAAAGGTTGAAATGAAAATATTCGCCCCAATAAACTCCCATAGAAATACACTTGATTGGCATCCAACATTCATAGTTCATACATGTACATACAAGACAATGTGTTGTTATTTACAACCCAGTTTACCAAATCAAATTTAATACGTTTTAATATTGTAATTATTTTCAGATGGACTTAGTTGTACCAACCGAATTGGAGGAGTTGATTTTGTGCTCATGTTGTCATCTACCGTTCAACGAAACGGACTCACTGCCCAAATTTCTGTCATGTCGTCATCATTTCTGTTTGAAATGCGTCAACACGATCCTACAGAAAAGTGGTGATCTATTTTGTGTGCACTGTTGGAAGCGAACTGAATTACCCGCTCCAGATATGAAAACGGAAAGCTTGCCAACCAATACGGCTGTGCTGTATTTAACTCAAAATATCAATATGTTGAATATGAAACCAAAAGCGCCCGATAAACAATGTGTATCCCAATCACAATCTCAACAACAATTAACGCCGCCACCAAGTAGTCTACAATCGAATAATGTTATCAAAAAGGGCGAAAATTGTCATACGCACGCAATGCCGAATTCATTATGGTGCTTGAAATGCCACACAACTATCTGTCGAGCATGTGCTGGTGGAGATGAACATCGTAATCATACGGTCAAATCTCATAATGAAGCAAAAGAAACGATGCGTTCTGAAATTGCTAATGAGCTACTATCCATGCAAAAGACATTAGTTGAAGTGCAACATTTAGTATTGAAACAACGTGATTTTCTTTTGAAAATATTAGAAGCGAGCACTTCGTTGAAAACTCAAATCGAAACTGAGCTTATCAATCATATTCCAACCCTTGAGATAGCAGAAATGCGTGAAAGTTTGGGAAAAGCTAAACTGTGCATGAGCATGCTCGATCAGCAATCGCCATCTGATGCGTACAAATTGTATTCCACAATGCATTTGGAGAAGCAACGTCTTCAGACAAAATATCAGGAATTGTATTTGCAGTGCAAATTAGATGATGTGATTCGGCAATATGGATCGTTATTCGATTTTGATTTAATCAAACAAGCGCTGGCTGGTCTTCAGTCAAATGGTGATTCAATGAATGCATTGGCAAGCAACGGTTTGGCACATAATAATTCAATTTTATTATTAGCGAACTACTGTATATCGCAGTTGTATTCGCGGCACGTGCTAACCAACAAACATGTCCAAATGATGAATAATGGCGGCGCTAGTAATGGAAACTATAGCATATCACCACAATTATTAAACAGTTCATCACAGGAACATAAAACATTCGCTGAAATTGCTGGTTCACCGAAACCGGTGAGCAATTTCTCCGGCCACTTGCCAGACGCAATTGGATCATCACCCAATCCTCAGCAACAATCATCACAATCGCAAAATCAAGCTCCAGGAAGTTCATTGAGACACACTCCGTCTTCATATCTCTCAGAAATGAACGGAATATCTGTTCCAATGACAATGATTCAACATTTGCAACATTCGTCACAGCAACAATTGACCGTGGGCTCAAGTCTTGGTCAATCACCACAGGCTACTTCATTGATTTGTAATCCATCTGTGCAATATCCAATTTATTATTTTAACATTGAAATTAATGGATCACCATGTGGACGCATTTTAATTGAAGTTCGTAGTGATGTTGCACCAAAAATGGCCAAAAACTTCAGTGCTCTGGCATTAGGTGAATTGGGCTTCGGATATAAAGGCTGTCAAATATTCCAATGTTGGGAAAATGAAAGTATCATAACTGGTGATTTTGAATTGAATAATGGTCGCGGTGGTCGGAGTGTATTCGAAGAGGCTTATTTTATGCCGGACGATACAAAAATTATGGCCATTCGTGGATCGGTCGGTATGCGTCGCAGTCAGAAGCGTCATGACAACATGGGATTGGTTGGATCACAGTTTCGCATTATCCTACGTGAAATGCGCGGCTTTACGGGTATTTTTGGCTATGTCGTCGAAGGTTTAGATTTGGTCGAAAAGATCAGCCAAACTGGCGACTCTGCCGGCAAACCACAAAGTAATGTGATAATCAGCAGCTGTGGTAAATTTCAATAGATGAACAAATGTGAATTAAATTCGAAACTAAGAACCAAACTCGAACTTCTGACATGCATATTCAAACAATCATCAAAGGTCACGCGTACGTCTCTAAAGTGATAAAATCAAAATCAAAAAACAAATCGGATCCGGAAAAGAACATTTACCTATTGAAAGTTTTATTTGAAAATGGAAGATATAATTATGAAGCGATAGGCTGCTAAGAACTATTATTTATATTTAACTAAAAATTTAATCAAAGTAATCAAGAATTGATGTTTTACGTTAGATTATCTATCCCTCTATTTGACGATAGGAAAGTGCTCGTGATAAAGGCACGTTCAATGTATCGGCAATGATTCGGAATGATGTAAGTGATCGTGAGTGAGAAAGAGAGCGAGAACGAGAACGAAAATGAAAGATAAGACGAAGAGAGTTGTTTGTAAATATGACGTCATATTTATCATCGTACGGAATTCGGTCGCGAGAATTTTAGAGAATAGAAACGAAACGAATATTTATTTAAATATTGACACCGAAATAATCGCTTTGATGACGAAATGAAAAGAAAACTTCAAATGAGCACTAAATAAATAGTTACGGGAACGAACGAACGAATAAATAATAACCACACCGACCCTAGATATACTAATTAATGAGAGATTTTATGTGATTTAGTTTTTTGTCGTTGTTTCGTAGTTTAAAGAAAATCAATTTTACTGTCGTAACTTGCGAATAAACATCACAATATTAATTTGTGTAAAACTCTTGATCATACTGCAAAAGAAAATAACAAAATTACTGTCCTTCTCTATATTCTATGCTTTCTGAGCTGGAAAATCGTCTTCGTATTTAAAGTAAAAAAAAAAAAGAAAACAAGAAAACAGACACAATCCAATATCGATTCAGTACAAAAAAGACGGATAGATTAAGATGATACAGAGAGAAAAGTAATAGGAAATAAAGCAAAATTATATTGCATGTTGATGCATTTTTAATGGTATTACTGATAAATCACAAAATTATGTCATAAGCGTTTGTGTATGTCGATACACCAAAAAAAGAAAAAAACAAAAATAAAAACAAAAAAAAAAACATTTCAAACGTTCCTGGTTTCGTCTTCGATTTTCAACGAACTTATAAACAAAATAATATTCTATTTAGCAAATAATATGGTGAACTGATTTATGAATTCAGGTTGATGCAAATATACACAATTAGGTGTTTGTTAAAGAGCAATGACGAAATGGCATGGAATGAAAATTTTGTCGAAAACTACATGAAGCCATTGTTTAAAAGTCGAAACAAAAACAAAAACCAGAAATTAGCTTTATTACAAAAAGTGTATGAGTACAAGAATAATGAGCACGTGGACGATCGCGGACGAAAACGTTAAATAATATCATATGTATTCTATTAATTTGATGTTTTCTCGTAAATAGGGCAAAGAACATAAAAAATATATATAGGTATTATAAGTAATTCAAACCAAAATTCTATCGATTGGAATTGCTGACAAATAAAACAACACACAAAACATATACACAAATCATCCGCGCATTCAGGCCAAAGGAGTGAGAAGAGTTTGTTATTCAAAATATGCTGGAATTTAATCAATTTTCACATTTTATTCTTTTTGGATTCCAAAACTCGTTCTCCTTCTAGTTTTCTTTTCCGGTCAAAAGAGAACACTATAGAATGAACCAAATGAACCAATTGATCAAAGAAATAAACAACTCTAACCACCTTGCCAATCTTGTGATTTTATATATTTTGTCATATATATTTGTATTTTTTGTGAATCTATCTGATTGGTGAGAAAACTTGATTAAATTTCCCGAACGGAATAGGACAGCCTTTCGAAAAATGTAGGCAAACGATAATGTTGCTACTTTGTTTGCAGGAAATTCAATCTCGGTAAATCACAGTCGGGAAAAATCAATAAAAATGGAGAACATATTGCGAAAGCAATTGATGTAGAAAATAGAACAAACATAAAATTAATGAGATACAATCAGTGTCAGGATAATACAACAAAACAAAACAAAACAAAAACCACACATATACATAAATATTTTTAGATGTGAAGCCAAACACGAAACACCGTCAACGTTTAATTCGTTTTATTATTATAATAGTGCATGTTAATAAAGCTCTGTCTGCATATTTATTAGACTGTATTAATCGTCTCTATGTATACCAAAATATTAAAAAAAACAAAAACAAATAAATAAATAATTACCAAAATGAAGAAAAAGATCAGACACGTATACACAAAATCACAAATAAAAATCCAACAAACGAAGTGATATGGAGATTGTACCTCCAAAACTCACAAAAAATACCGCATTATATGTAAAGTGCGAATCGCACGCACAAAAAGGAAACCAAAAAACTAAATAAATATTAAAAAAAAAAAAAAAAAAACTAAATGAATAAAGTTTGAGGGGAGAATGTCCTTCACAAACACGATAACCATACATGAAACCTAATTTCTTTTCCACGGCTTTTTCATTCGTCTATTCATTACTTTCTTCTATTCAGTTTAGTAAAAGTACAGCATCAAGATCCTATTACTATCGAATTTATCACAAATTATGCAATTTTAAATTACTATCTCTAACGATCGATCTCATTGTCTGTATATCAACGTGAATAAAAAAAACATGACAACAGAAATAAAAGCAATTTAATTGTTCATTTTCCTTCAACTTGAAGTCGATTTCATCATTTTTTAGTCAAAGTAATCCTTCGTTTTGAAACAAATCAATGAGAAAGCTTTACCGGATGAAGCCCGTTGTTATTTGAATGAATATGTTAGATTGTTGAAATGGATAAACGTTTTTTACGGAGCGAACAGAGAATAGAAAAAAACGACCGAATCGATATATTCTTACATTTTCGCGAGAAAGAATTCGAATTAAAACAAAATGGAAACAATTTCGTATTAAAAATATCATTCCAATCGAATGCACCAGACGGTACGCATCGTCTTTTGCTGCTTGTGTTCTCAAAATCACTAGCAATTAAATACCGATAAATCTCTTGTCGATTAGTTTAGGATGAAAATATTGATGCTTCAAATAAACAAATGGAAACTTTATACAGGGTGATTCGTTTAGATTCACATAATATGTCATATTTGATGTTACATTTGAAATAGTGCTAACTTTTTGGACACTATATTGCCATTTTATCTCCCACAACCACATGCAACACAATAGATGCGGCTGCTCTACCGTTTAATTTACGAAAAATCACGCGAACTTTTTTCGATTTTCATTCATGTGCGACAATTTACAAATCATTTCATGTAGGCAATATTACGCTTTTATCAATTATCTCGTGAATGATTACATGTGAACCGAGCCAAGTCATAGTTGATGGTGATGACGAAGGTGACACATCATCTTGATAAAAAAGCCGTATTGTGTTTTTGCTTTAACAACACATCTATAAAAACAAATCAATACGTTGTATGACCCACACAAGAGCGGAACAATTCCATTTATACGAATGATGTGCTTATTGCAGTTATATAATTTGTCAGTTTATTCAGTTGTTTCAGTCAGTTGTTTCAGTCATTATTCATTGTACAGCTATTTAAGACAGAATTAATTCAAGATACATCAAATTTAGCTTGAACATATCCCATTTTCAAACTTATTACACTCATTGATTTACTTCACCATCGACCATTTCAGTTGATTTTGAAAAAACAGTTTATTATACTTTAATGCAATTGAACATAAAATGAAATAGAACATGTCAAAAGGTCCGCGCAAATATATTTCCTTGTTTCTAATTTCCCCAACAACCATAAAGCAATGACAAATACACAATTTTTCACATTTGAAATATATAATATTTCGATAAAAATCATCGCTCTTTAGGCCAATTTGCGCAATTTACTTGATGAAAATTGGGAAGATCCGTCTGAAATGACAATATGCGAGCAACATTTATTCATAAAAGAGTTTGATATGCGAATAGGTCAGTGTAATCACCATAAGTAACATGAAACCTGATCATTCGAATGATTTCATATAATTTATTCAGAATACGCAATATTTGGCATATAACTTTATCAACTGTAATCGTCTTTTTTATATGTTCGATGAGAAATATAAATAATTGGAAATCGATCTGCAGTTTGAAATAATTTCGAAATTAAAGAAATCAAATGAATAACAGTTCATAACCACGGGTCGACTTGAAGCTGCAATCGTTTCACTCGAAACACATCTAAATATACATTGATAGCTATAGACTTGTGAACAACCGAACAAAAACAAAAAACAAATACGCCATTGTACCTGTTTAGAACAAACGAACAAAACATACTTTTACTTGCATGTAAATTTGTGCACAGCCAAATGTGAGAAAACGTTTTGTTTCACCAAATCATACATACCGAATGGAAAATAGTAAACTGTGAACTCATAAAATTATGATGAAAATTGTGTGTTTGTGGTGCACGAAAAAAAAAATTTACAAACAGATTTAGAATCAAATCATTGGAAATCAAATCAAATTATTTCCTTGTTGGGGAGCAATAATTTGCTTATTGACTTTGTAATTATGCTCTTGAATATTTAAAGATTGAAAGTTTTGGATTTTTTTGATACACGAAAAGAAAAGAGACATTTTTGGGAAAAGGAAACATCGTTCATAATTATTACTTTTCTCTGATAATCTAAAATGATGTAAATATCGTGTGATGTTCGGTGTAAAGTTACCGCTAAAATTGAGAAAATATACTTTTCAAGGACTATCGGTATTATGTTTTAAATCAAATCATTAAAAACCTACTGAAAAAGAAGTAAAAAAAATTGACAGCAAATTAAGATGTAAATATGGATCACATAGGGCGCTGAATGTTATAACTAAAACGTCTTTATTTTGGTTGATGAAAATCTACCTTCAGGTATATCTACCCACGAATGTATAATTCAGAGAAATATAATTCTTATAATTTTTTGTTCCTCAAACAGTATGCATTTGATTGATGTAAATGCATTCGTGCGCTATATGCAAACGAAAATAGAAATAGAAATCGATAACGAAAGAAAACCGCTTGACACTTTATGCATGGAAAAGACGCCAAAAATTTTGGTTTGAACTAAAAAAAAAATGGTTTAAATCGCATATGAGTCATGAATAAATGGCAACTGGAAAATGTTAAATAGCTCAGGGAATGCTTTAAACGATTAACATCAACAAAAATTGAAACAAAAATTACATTTTTATTTCAAAGAGTTTAAGGTGATAGTAATATTGCGTGAAACGTTTGAATAATTAGGTATTTCAACAAACTTAAAAGGCAACAAGTTGATGACATTTCAAATGTAATGTGGAAATTTAATTGAAACTAAGAAACAAAAGCAAACTAGTTACATACAAAAAAGCGCTTTAATCGTTTTTGTGAAATGTTTCGATGTGTAAAAAATAGGCGATAAGAGAATAAAATAAATCTGCAAATCAATACACAATCTAAAAAGATTATTTATGAGCTTTATGAAAAATTCAGAAGAGAGCTATTCAAGTATTGACACAAGTTGACACAAACATACACAATTATTCTGTGGATAGTACAAAACCAAAAGAAACATCTATGAATTTATGTAAATTATAACTTAAGTAGAATCGGCATTTATTTCAATGTGCCGCAAAAATAAGAATAATAACACACAATATAAATTGCTGGACAAGGAGAACAAATGATAAAAAATACTGAATCTATGATCAAATTAAGGAATAACCCAAGTTATTATTCGAAAAGTTCAGAATTTGCATTGCCATCGAATACAAAAACAGATTCGTACCTATCCGAAAAAGTAATCTTATCTACAATAATTCAGTAACAATAACAGTAACAGTAACAGTAACAGTATTTTGTATGGCATATGGAAAGATAAAATTGATGCAATTATTGTGAATAATTTTGTGTTGACACAATGAATTCAATTGAGAAATGAATTATACAATATTTTGCAATTCATTGGAGAAACTCTTTGAAAAAGTATTTAAGCAAGAAATTTAGATCATATATAAATAGTTGAGCTATCTAAATCGTATGTTGACTCTTATATATATTAAACGGGCACATTGAATTGGATTGTAAATAGAATTGATAGATCGAAAATATTGTCATTCCAATTTTCGTATCATTAAAAAGTAGGCAAGAATTGACAAAACATGAAAATGGCAATTTATTTCAACAGCTCAATATGTAAATGAAATACCTAAGTAAGTGTCTCATACGAATTGAACTCCAGTGTCAATGAAGAAAAATATAAATTCAAAAGAATTAAATATTAGAAAAAAAAAAACAAAAAATCAACAAACAAATTATACTCTTTTTTCTCTTCGTCTCCTGTCTCCTTACAAATTTTAGAAATATGTTATTTGTAGCCGAAAAAAAAGTATATTTCATAGCGTTTATTAGTTAATTAACAAGTGAGCAACATTATATTTTTAATAAATTAATTCGCTTGTGTGTACGGCTTTTGTGAAGGAATTATTAGGTGCTGAATAATTTTGTGAATCAATATTGAAATTTGGTCTAATAACTAATTGTTAACCAACAAATAATTTTCGATTAATTAATTCATGCGATACCGTATTTAAGTTCTCGTCGTATCGATCATGGAATCATATGAATAGCACATAAAAATCTATGTTCTTCTGTTGAAAAAAATTCCATTGACAAAATAAAAATAAAAATAACTATATATTGAAATTCATTCGATACATTCGTTTTCATGGAAAATTATAACTATTACATTTATAACTTTATTGTTTGTCAAGTATTCGTTGCTTGATAAAAACATCACATATTTAATTATATATAAATCGGAATAAATCGATTTTCTTTTAATTATTAGTGCTTTCGTTTCGACTATGTAATAGCGATTTTTTGCTTTATTCATACATATGAAAGAATTATATCAACATTCATCTTATTGATACGATCCGTTATTTTTATTTCATATGCGCCCGAAATAAAAAAAAATGATACCGGTGGTAAACAATTATTATTTGAAAAATAAATTTCACAGAGTAATTGTTAGCAATTCAAATCGCATTTTATTTTTACACATTCGATTCAATTTGGCGAAAATTCTATTTGAATGGTAATAAATATTTCTCAGCGATTGAATGATTAAGATTTATGTTTCGGTAACATCCGTTCTATTTTAAAACTAAAATTTATGCTATTATTATAAAAACGTGAAGATGACAGATTATTATGAATGCAACGAAAATGTTCAGTTTTTGGCACATTTTGGAGTTAAAAAACAACAGCAAATATTACAAGCGTTGCAAAAACTATATTTGTGTAAATTGTGTGTTTATATGTGTATTTTGTCTATTTTATTGCGTAAAATTGTGAGAAAAAAAAATATATTTGTAAACATTCCTTTTTGTCGTTGTTTCATATAAAATAATTCATTCAGTAAAATAATTGAAAATGAAACCAATTACTAGCTTTCTTTGAACATATATTTTGAATTTCTTTTGAATTTATAATTTGGGTTTATATTATAATTTTATATTTTCTTCGAAAAGAAAAATTCATGCACAATAAATTCTTCCAAAAGAAAATAGAAAGAAATAACGTCAATAAAGATTTAAAAAGTATATCGGTTGCAGTTTGCAAAAAAAAAAAAAACACTTTGCAAACCGTGTGACATTTTTGAAATAGGACAATCGAACAAAGAAATTTTATGGGTACCAAATAACAACTTTTTCGCTCTAGATCACATAGCCAAAACAAACAAATTTACTATGAAAATGTACATAAAATTGTAATAGCCAGAGTATATTAGCCGATGAAAATTCACAACTGTGAACATTTTTATCAAAATTGTGATCAAGCTTTAAAAAGATTTGTGCAAAAACGATTTTTTTCGTATTTTTTCTTTTGCGTTATTTATTTCAAATTATTAAAAACCTTTTCTATAACAAATGAGTTTCTTTATGAATTCCATCGCAAAGCTATTAAGCGAATGTATAAATGAAGCAAATATTCATTAACAAAACATGCGCAGTAAAAAACAAATAAAAATATCCCTCTAAAACCTATAAATGTCGTAAACGTAGTGTATATCAGAAATTAAGAGAATATTTATGTAAATGTTATAATATTTTAATTGAGAAAAAATAACAAAAAAAAAAAGAATAAAATGTAGTTGAAAAAAAGCAGCCCCTGGTAAATGAAACTGTTCTTCGAAATTTACAAAGTAACGGAAAAAAGCAAAAAGATTCGGAAACGAGATATTAGCATTGTGAGATTGAAGATATTCGATTCCTAGTCCTCAAAAGAATCATTCAATTTTTTTCCCTTTCATGTTGATCTCAATAACAAAAATGCAATCGATATTAAACGAAATATTCTCTTTGTTTTCAATGTTTAAAATCCGCGCCAAAATATTTTTCGATAAAACTTGACACTATAAACATTTTCATAATATCATTTTTCGTTATGTATTTTTCGAAATAAAAATTATACAGTAAACGAACGAAAATTAATTGTGATATCAATTGAAATAATGTCTAAATTCTATTTAGTTTTTATGCCACTTTTACCAAATTCAAATTGTTACAGTTCGAATTGAAATTCAAATCCCATTTGAGAACGAATGTCCAAGGAATATATTAGCAAATTATCTTATTGTAATTGACGAAAAAAACGAAATGGCGAATACGACTTCGAAAACGATTGCGATGACGACGGCAACGACAATGAGCCACAAAACGAACCGATTGAATTACACACACACATACACACACAAAATGAAAGAGTTTTAATAATTTTGAACATTTTGATGAACGAAAAAAAATTTAGCTGAAGTAGAAAAAGTCGCACGATTGAAAACGAATGAAGTGAAGAAAGTATGGCACAGAAAAAAAGGTATTAGCTTTGCTTTGATTCCACTTGAAATTGAGCGTGTGTATATATTAAAAATATTATCATTTATTCAGCAATAGTTTTTCAATGCATAAAAGGAAAACACATACGAACACAATAAGAAACAAAGAAATAAAATGGAGTGAAAACGAAACAGCAAATAATTTGTAAATTATCATTGAAATGAACAAACTGAAATAAGCCAATCAATTCTAGATCTATCTTCAAATCTATTGTGTACGGGGCTATAAATGGAATAACTTTGACAAAACAACTATAGAAATAAAGATGTAAACGTATTCTATAAAAGAAGCAAACATGGTGATCTTTTCCCTTAGTGTTTTTTTCAGTGAAGAGTAAGAACCAATTGAAACTAAACGATCAAAGGTAAGTTAAACTAAGCCATAGACAAGAAAAGAATTGAAATAAAAATGTAAGTTGATTTATTGGTACTTACCTTGTAATAAACATCTGGAACGAATTGCTTATCGCTCGATTCACGTATGTATCCCAATTCGGGTGCATCTTTTGTTGGAACTAAACAGTTATCACGAACTAATGCCATACATTGACCTGAGACAGCATAACCTTCCATGTGAACTTGCTTTGATGAATCACCTAAATGATGAAAAATAACAATTACTTCCATTGCGATTGAATTTATGTACTGAAATACTAACCTGTTACGCAAACAGTGACAAACTTTGAGCCAAAGAAACCATTTGAAGAATATTTACATACATTCGGATGTTGGTTCTGCAATTGACCGGCCATTATACACTCTTGAGCAGTAAGAAAATGTGTTTCAATTCCCCGGATATGTTTAACAGTTCCCAGAGCAGCATTATCGCTTATTAAATCAGTGAAAATCCAACCAACTTTACTTAGTCCCAGTTTTGCAGCAAGTTCGTCAATCTCTTCTGCTCGTTCATCTGGCAACAATTTGATTGAATTTCGAGTACTTTCCTGTGGTGGTTCATATATAGCAGCCACACGAGCTCGAATACCAAGTGGAACGTCATTATTAACCTCATAGCTACCATAAAGAAAACCCATACGCTGATGTCCAGTTGTTCGCCAATAATTTAGGAAACGTTCAACAAGTGCGGTGTTCTCAAACATGACATTGTCTACGTGTCGATAAATTTGACGGTTGAGCGTTATTGCTGATGGTTGGCATTTTGAACAAATACCTTTCGGCCATGGCGGATGATCACGGCAACCACTTTTGATACTGCAAACCTATTAAACGAAATATAAGTATAAAATAAAATGACAAATACTTAATGAATTAACTTTGAAACTATGTGTCACATTAAGCAAAAAAAAAAAAATGGCATTTATGACATTTGGCAACATACCAAATCCTCTAATGCTACAAATTTGCCACGATCCACTCCTGACGTTAATTTTCGAATATATGAATGAAATGAGAGATGTTTAATTTTTTGCTCTTTTAAATATTCTTCATCCCATGGTTCAAGTGGTGAGCAATGAACACAACATCCATTTGAATTGTGACGGCAAAGTTTTGGATCACGCTTACGTTGCAAACGACCATCAGTTTTAGCAAGTATAACATCAACTTCATCTTCTTTCAGTTCTGTTTTACTAAGCGGGGATGATTTTGATGCTTTGAATGAAGCAAATGAAGAAATTGAACTGCTCGAACTACTTGTACTCGGTTGTGGTCCGAATGCCTCCACCACCTATTCAAATAAAATGTGAATTTTTATTATTGACATGGTTAATACATTGATATCAAGAAACTTACTGAAGATGTACCCGCCGAAAGAGGTTTCATAAAAACCATATCTCCGTGCTTAAGTTTATAATCATCAATGGTTTGAGATCGGCTTGAAGATAGTTCATTCGTATAATTGCGTTCTCCATATACTGCAAAGTTAAATCCATCCAATTGAAATTCATTACGAATTAATTCATATAGTTCACGGATTGTTGCTGATGGTAGAGTTTCAATTCGTTTTGTTCCTTCTGGACTTTGAACACGGAGGATCTGCAACAAAATAAATCAGAAATTAACAAAAAAAATTCAATCGAAAATATATTTTGAGGTGACAAAAACCCATTGCTTGAAATAGATCCAAAACCGATGTCGGCAAAAGGAATACAAGAGATTCGGTGGCTTATGGAAAAAGGTTTCCAATTTAAGAGTTGAAATTGTATTACTATGCCACATTTATCTCTTCAAACGAATAACAAACAGTCGCATTAAAGATCTCAAAGCAACTGCAAGTCATTTGTGTTATTAGTACACGTGCCATACAAATTTACTAGTTTAATGTAGCGAAAATGTATTGAATTATCTCGATGCATTATAAAAGGAAGTTAATGCGCACTTCAACATTTGCATTGATCATGAAACAAAAATGATTGATTAGAGTTTTGAATAAATAATATACGTAGGTACAAAATATGTATGGATAAATTGAATTACAGTCAACAATTAGGGTTATGTTTACATAACAAATCATCAAACACGAAATATTAAACGAATAATTTTCGGCTTGTTCCTTGTTCAATTGATGAATATTGTAAAGTTATAAATAAACCTATCATTTGATGATTTGTAACAGTTGTTTATCAAATTGATTCAGAGTCACAGAGATATTTGTCAAAAGATATTCGATTTTAATCGAACTAATTCCGAACAATGACAAATCAAAAATTCAAATTATACACACAAAGAAGCGAATAAACCTAAACAATCATCCAATGTTTCCAGTCTTCACCACTTGCCGAATGCATAGATTTATCGAAAAACATTAAGTATTTTGAAGACATTTTATAAATAAACTACTTACAATTTGTTTATTTTTAGACATTTTATCCAGTAAATAATAGGGAAAAAACACTACAGAAGCGGCTTTCAATTTATACACATTCAATTCCGTATAGATCAATTTTAGCAAATCATTTATCGCAAATTTACAAATAAACAAGCATTTGCTGCTTATAGCTATAAAGTAAATTCAGCTTTCGATCTTTTCCACTATTTAACTTGAACTTCGTATATTTTTAATAACTACTTTTCCGACAAATAAGCGGAATTATTCGATGCAATTTCCTTTTAACATAAATTCTTCGGAACTTTACTTGCATTTGATGGGTATACGCGTTTAGTAAGTGTATGTGTCACATCACTCAAGCAAACAAAAATCAAACAACTGTCATTAGAACGAGCTTAACGCAGCGGCAATATGGTGAGTATAAATGGCGGCTGTGTCAATTTGAAAAAATCTATGGTGAGTTCATGTTTGATTCATACTTACGTTTCTCATTATTTATAAAAAAAAGTTTATTAATTCAAATTTTAAATACTATTTTCTTTTCAATTTGGATTCTTTATTGTACTTACGATGTTATTTTTCAAAACAAATGCAAATACTGAATATCATTGAAAACACATACATAACCAATTTTTGTGTTGTGCCCTAACATTTCAAAAGGTTTTCTATTGAATAGTATTTGTTACATTTATTCATAAAAATTGCAATTTAATATTTATTCACCTGCGATTATAATATACTGTGCCTTTTACTAAATTTGAGCTTCCAACAAAATGAACAACAATGTGTGATTGTAAAACTAAATAAATGTTGAGCATTTATTGAACGATATTACATCGTGTAACTTTGAGAAAAAAAAAAAAAAAATTGCAAATAATTTTTGGAAGTTTTACAAATGATTATTGAAAAATGGACATTGAAAGAAAATTTGATCTAATATTTTCAGCAATAAATTCTAGTTTTTATTTTCAGTTCGTGTAAGAAATTAGCTCGTCGATGTGATCAGTATGTTGATAGATTTAAAGTATTTTTTTTATTGCAACAACAGTTAACATCAATTAAAAACTTATTTTTCTTTCTATATTACATTGTTAGAATATTCAAAATCAACAAAGTGATTTTCAATTAAAGCTTTATACATTGTTTCTATCTCATTTCTCTCAAACAAACATTATAAACATTATAAACATTTTTCATTCTATTTACTAAAATTGATTTCGATATCATTTCAGGACCTCTTAATGACTTAATGGTATTCAGACAGGGAAATAAGTTCCATTTGTTGTTGATGTATATACTCACAATTTAATTGATATTTCCACTTAATTGAATATGCATATCTTTGATTTGTTTGTCATTGTTCAACTATTATTATGATAAATACAATAAAAATATTTCACGCATTTTAAAACTATGTAGAATTAGATATTTATTGTCCATTGTATCCTGAATGGCATTTTAATTTTTCATTTGTTATTTTTCTTAGGCTAGTTTAAATAAATCATTTTGTGATATTTGTTGTAATGTTGATGCAAATGTTCATTGTCCATTAATGAAATAAATTTCGTATGGATGAATAAGTAAAATCCTGTTATAACAATTCCAATTAATATTCCTAATTACACCAGTTATAATCTGATAAATATGTATTTAAATATTCAGAGGTTATATGCAGCTTCTCTTTCTCTTATTGATTTTGAGAAGACGTTTCACTGCTTTCGTGTGCGTTTTTTGGTTCTCTACCACAATTCAATGTACAAATGTTCTAAAATTTATATTACGAACACATACAAAACGAAGCAACAAACACACTCGGAAGCAGATTCTGAGGAGCTCTTTCTCAGAAACTATAATTAAAGAAAAATCTGCATAGAACCTCTGGAAATATTCCTTAGAATTATTTCGTTTCTTTTTTTTCGATTTTGTCCTTTTTTCGTATTTTCAGATGACAAAGCATTTGTACCACTAAACATTTTTGTACAATTTAGTTGATTTTAATTAAATAAACACAGGGATTATTTCTGCAGTGATACTCAAAATATATTTTGTCTTCAAATGAATGTATGCATCGAGTGCAGTGCACACGCTTATTTTTCCAATCCATACATTGTACCGCAGTTGGAATCAACATGTTATATTCCTTGTTTAATTACTGTGGTGAGATAAATGTTGATGTGGTCTTCCGTGACTTGAAACCCGTTGTAGTACCTAGATGATAACGCACGCGTGTGGATGATGAACACGATGGCGGCCATTTTGATGTCCTGGACAACACTGGTGTGATTTATTATTTGAGAAACTTTGACTATTAGACATTTTACTGCTACCGGCGGAGTCTGCACTTTTTTGTGAACTTCTAAAAAATTTGAACAAAACACATTTTCGTTAATTTATATATTTTTAAATATGACATATTAATATTACTTGTTCGTTCGGCAAATGTTTCCATCTGATTTCGAGCTGGGTGGAGACTTATGTTGTTGTGATCCAAAGCTGAACGGACACATTCCAGATATATCATTCACTAAGATATCGTCCATCATTTTGTCCATTTCCTCAAATGCCCGGAGATTTTTTGAATTCATTGGACATTTTCGACTCAGTTGACTAGTACTCGTTGATTCAGTTATATTGTTAATATCCAATTTTTGTGGCTCTCTGAAATTTAAAACAAAAAACATTAATATATTCTAATTCCGAAACTAGCGAAACTTGTATTATATACTTGTTTAATGATTCATTTGATCGTTGATTAACGACAGCTAATACTTGATTTGACTGTTTCGCCAAATTGTGCATAGATGTCTGCATCATTGATGAGGTTGATGGTCGGCTATAGTCAACCAATTCTCTTTCCGTAAATTCATTATGGACAGATGAATTGGTTGGACTATTCAAAAACGATGGTGCTGTTGATGGAGGCATTGGTTTGCGTGAGCCAGAACTCATTGCGCGTGGTATTCTTCTAGGGCTGAATGCTGGAGTTGATTCGCTTGATTGTAAATTACTTGCCGACTCAACTTTCCGATTGTTTGATAAATCTTCAAAAAAATCTTCGGTATCATTAATCAATGATCCAAATAATTCACTTGGACTATGCAGAAATACATGTCCAGTTGAATTTGAACGAGAATCGCGTCCACGTGGTATTGCACTTCCTAGTGTTTTGATTGGTGAACTTGACATGCTATGCATAGCCACATCTTCAAACATAACTGGTGAGTAAATTCGTCGATCTTCAGGTAGTGGTGGGCTTATTGGTTTCTGCCTTGTGTAGCCAAATACAGAATTACTTCTACGACGATCTTTTATTGATTCTCGCCTCAATGAATTCATAACGATTGACGATTGCATTGGTGTACTGCTTTGTGGTGTGATGTGTCCAAGTTTTGGACGATTTTCCCTTTCTTCCAGCCAATATGTTTTCATGATTCCTTTCCCTTTCACCTCAATTTCACCACGTTCCTTCACTCGGTAATTTGGTCCCAGCAAATCCTTTGTTGATTGCGATATGTGAACTTTCATAGCGGCGCTCGTAGATTCCATGCGACTTGCTGTATTTACTGAATCCCCAAACAAACAGTATCGAGGCATTTTCAATCCAACAATTCCAGCGACGACTGCTCCAGAATGTACTCCTACCTATATGAATATTTTAATATTTTTAAATTTAAATTAAATTTCTAGCAAATTAAAATGTTTGAACTTCACTATATGTTCATTCAACAATTGAAACATATTCTTATGAAATAAATATTTACTCTTATACGTAAATGAGTTCCTGAAGAGGGATCTTTCAGATCTGTAATCGCTTCCACCATATCTAATGCCATATCACAGACTTTTTCAGCATGGTTGAAATCTTTTTCTGGGGCACCTGATACCACCTTTGTATTACAAATAAAATATTTATCAACATGATACAAAACGTTAAAAACAATAAATATTCACTCACCATATAGGCGTCGCCAATTGTTTCAACCTGATGGAAAATATACTTTCATTAATTCAATCTGTTGGAAAAAAGTGTTTAAGCTTTTTTTCATCTATTTTACCTTGTATACATTATTGTATTCGGTAAGTTTGTCAAATATGGAATACATTCCGTTGAGCATTGACACAACTTCCATTGGTGTAATTCGACTACAAATTTCCGTAAAAGTAACAACATCTGAAAATAATATCGAAACGCTGTCGAACATCTGTAAAAAAATGAAATAAAAATTGCGATTAAAATTGAACGCATTAGAAAATCTGCTAAAACATAACTATTGAAAATTCGATTAGATAATTTTTACCTCGCAGGTGTCAATGGGATTTTCTCCGCGTCGTAAACGATCAGCCACCTGTTTAGGTATCATTTGATACAGCAATTCATCTGTTCGTCGCATTTCTTCGTCCAATTTACGCATCGATTCCTCCAATTTTTTCGATTTTTGTTGCTCTTGATCTAATGCTAATTTTAGTTCAACTGATTGTTGTGTACCTGCCAGCATCAAATCACGACTAAAATCGTGCATTGATAAATCATTTATATACAAGCCTGAAATGAAATTAAATTTAGCACAGTACAATAAAACTGTTTATGCAGTGTTATCCTACCTGTATTTATTAATGAGGTTAACTCTGGCATGACAGGCGTTCCGAGAAACATAATCATACTCCAATTATCCTGTGAATATTTATAAAGAAGAAGATAAATCTTTGAAACATCTAAACAGAGTTCAAAGTTTCTACTAACCATGTATATCATTTGACCTGAAATGAAACCATTAAAATTACGGTAAATTGATTTTAACTAAAAACCATTTATATTTCATCTCACGTACAATACAAATCAATATATCCATATTACCTTTCAATCGTAGGTTTCGATGTTCATCACCTTCAATATCACTACCTAATATATCCTTATTATGTGTTTCCAATCGATCGGGCACCGGTTCTACGGTCACCAATTCGAATATATTATTAGTCCGATTAAGAATCTTCATTTGCATGTGTAAATCGATGGAAAAATACGATTCAAGAAAACACAATTAAATTTAATGGAGTATATTGGAAAAATTAATGGTTTAGGGATACTTACGGTTTGGAATTTGAATGCTATCAATGGTCGTACCAAATCGAACCAAGCTGTAATTTTTTTTCCTACCAGCTCAGGTAAAATAACAAGCAATGAATTGCCAATGCTACGGACAACCATATCTGTGAGAAAATTCTGAATTATTACATACAGTTTATCTCAATTTTTTCATGCGACATGTGACGTATTTAATTGTTTTTCAAAGACAATCCAGCTTGTGTATTTGATTGACTTGTCAGCTGTGTCTATTAAAAATATGTCTAAGTTTGACGATGAAAAACAAACAATAAAATCAATTTGTTTAATTCTCTCTAGTTCTTAATTTTATTTTTAAATTCGTTTTTTCTGAAATTTCATCAATTTTCTTTAATTGTATTGTATTTGTTGGTTAATCCAATCAGGTGAAAGAATTACTCACTACAAGTTAAATGAATGTCATTTGGATGCGAAAATAAACAAAATTATATGAAATTCAGTCAATTCGAACTCGAAAGAATGTGAATTTTCATATTTATTTCGTATAGTTTCTATGTTTATAAGGTTTATTTTATAAATAAAGTGTGTTTGAATATGTTTTTCACATGTCACATGAATTTGGTTTGAAGAATATTGAACGTACCTGATCTACATTTGAGGATTTTTGGAATATGAAAAGAGAAAAAAACAAGAAGAAAATAAAATGTCAAGTTGCAAAATGATTTTTTCTCATTCATAAAAGCATGGTTTGCAAGTTTGTTCTATTAAATTATTACATCGAGACGATTCAGATCATATAAAATGGAAGACGTGTCAAAAACTTATTACTTACCCAAACACAACACAAAATGGGAAAATTTCGAATAGAACTGATGCACTGATTGGTAAATGTTTTTCCTCACGTGTCATTGCTAGGGATGCGAGGGTGAATGCACGATTATCAAAGGTCAATTGAAATGTTACGTGCACTGTGTCGAACAGGATCTCTTCTCGTATCAATTCGATATGCATTTCTTTGTGATAAAAATGTCGGGCTACCTAAAGTTGAATATTTGACAAAAAATATGTTTTAGACAAGGAATGGTTGTTTCGTCTAAATTGTAATATTTTGAAAATGTGAACGGGATCTACCTCACGAATTTGACCCATTGTGTAGTAAACAAAACCACGACGTTTCGATCGATAATGAAGTGTAAGACCTTGTTTTGTTTCGTTTTCACCTGATATTGTCAAACATAAAAATTGAATAATTAATGCATTTTTGCATAAATACTACGAACGGTTATTGTGTTTTACTCACAAATGAATGACGGTGCTTTCATTCGTGGATAAGAAAATTTTAAATATTCATGCAGATTATCCAACCCATTCAGAAAATCACGCATATGACGACCTAGCACGGACAAAACACGATCATATCCATATTGACTAACAAAGCTAACGAAACACACGCCCATTTGATCCATGAATTCCTTCTCTGGCACATTTAAGACCTTGTGCAAACAAAACAATTATATTTAATTATTGCACAAACATTGATAATGGAAATCACTTACTAGTTGCGCTTTTTTCGCCAATTTATTGAGTAAATTCTATAAAAAAAAAAAAAGAATAAAATTTTCAAATTTGATTAGGACATTTAAGATTTAAATATTCTGACCTCCGGATACACTTGGTGTACGCTAAAAGATGGTGCATCAATGCCGGCCTGGCGTCGAATTTCATCCCATTTATCTTCGCCATAATTGATTTTGATGTATTCGGCCAAGTTTTCCAACAGCAGACCGTACATGATGATGATCAGAGAACAAATGATTTGTCGGTTTTCGATATTAGTTGCAATTTCTTTGGATTTTTTTGTTGGTCAAAGTCAATATTTTTCTCACAATCATAAAGTCCCATGAATATTGAATGTCTAAATTAGGAAGATATATTTTAAAATTAGCATGATTTGTGAAAAATATTACTTTATCGAATGTTCTGTCTAGTTTTGTATTTTCATTTTTAAAACAAACTTGAATAATAAAAACTCTAAAAATAATTTGAACGTATTCCCTTGTGATGTTATCATATCTTTGACATATCAACAGCACGTTACATTGAATGACAATTCCGAAAATAATTTATTTCTCAAACATGAGTGAAGGAAACTAATAAGAATAACACATATAGTGAAAAATCACTCCGAAGAACTGTACGTTTCAGAAAAACTTGATGCTGTACGAAATATTGATACTACTCATGTTGTCGGCAAGAGCTTGGAATGTTTTGCTCGTTTTCCGAACAATTCAAAACATTATATGATATTGTGTATAAAAATCCGCACGCGCACAAAACACTTGAACAGCTTTTGTTCATTATGGCTATGCAGTAAATTTCATCAACAAAAACTGAATAACAATGCATAGCAAATCATGGTTCGGAGCTTATCTAATGAGATTTTCATGACACGCGTTATATGATTTATATATTCCTTGCATTCGAAATCTTATATCATGCAAACGGTATGTTAGATGCTTCGATTTAGATTCAAAAAACACAAAACCAAACATAAAAAATACATCAATTAATCTTTTTTTTGTTATTACAAATCCGTTTAATTTGACTTGAAATTGAATATGACTTACATCAATCAAATTAGTAGGTATTCCACAATCAATAAATAAAAAATAAGTTCACTTCGATTTTCCTGGTGCATTTTACTTATACTTTTTTAGTCATCGAACAATAGAATCTGAAACAAAAAGAATGCATATTTATCAATATATTTTGTCGATATATATTATCGATATATTTTGTTATAATTTCGAAACAAACCAATTAATTAATCAAAAAAATGGACAAATTACACTGAACAATTAATTATTAATTATTAATTATTATAAATCATGTAATGAGACTAAGCAGGTATTTAACAACCATTAGAAAGATTTAATAACAAAATATTAAACGATTAGCAAACATACGTTTGTTAAGATAAGCGTTTTAATTCATACTGAATCTCGATAAAATTTGCAATGGCCTCTTAACTTAAACAAATGAATTCACTTCATTTATATGATCTTTTATCGTCAAAAGATTTCGCAGTGGTTTAAGTTATTCAGTCCTTTTCTCCTTTTTTCACTCACAAGTAGATGATGTGAATAAATAATATCAGTACACGGCGTACATATTTAAAACATTTGAACAATTTGACAAACGTGTGAGTGAAAGAGCATTTTTACAGTGTTAATGGTGTTGATGCTTGAGTATTACTTCAAATGTAGAAGTTTATTGTTATTTAAAAAGGTTGGCATGCTTCGTAAAACATACTAAATTGTCGGTCCATGACTGAAAGTTGTGTTGTATCTAGCCTGTGCTGAGTATATATGAAAAACAAAATATTTGTGTATTGAAATAACAAGTGTCATTGTCGCTCTACGTATTAAAATATACGTAGTATACGGAAGCGATATATATTTGAAATAATGAAAAAAAAAAAGAAAAAACATTATTATAAGTTTTATACGTTAGTTGTAGGCTTCCGAAGTTACATCGTATAATGAAAATGTTCTTGTGGAAAAAGACATAAAATATACTTAAACAGATAATAAAAAAGACGTGTTTTTTTTCTTAGTTAAAGTTAGCGCTATGATTGTTCATAAGTTTTGGTTCCAAGAGACAGCAACAAATGCACACTGAAAAATAATAATGACCGTCAAAGATATAATGTAATGATTTTTTTCATCTACGTAATCAGATTAATAACGCTTGATAACATATGGACTACAATACAACAATATATTAACCATAGCGATGGCGATGAAGACGGCGCGAATACAATGATGTAAAACTTGCAAAGTGATTTTTCATACTCTGAACCATGCAAACAATAAAACAAATGAAATAGGGGTCAGACAAATCGTTTGTCAGTTTATGATCATCTGTAATTTTTCTATATTATTTTTATAGTAATAATATAAATAAATGTTTCGTGTTTTGATTCCTAGCCCCTGGTAACATGAATTGAGAATTAGTTTACAGCCAGAATGTATCTCAGTAAAATTGTCTGCATTGGTTATACGTCTGAATATGCTTATTCAGTCAAGCAAACGAAGAAATTTTGGATACATTCAATGTAAGTTATATTTATTTGGTCGCTGTCACATATTTTATTTTAAAATTAGATGATGGTTGTGTACTGGGATTTGTTAATGACTACTTTGTGTCTTCACATGCAATGCGTAATCAACGCACCACAACAAAAGAACAATTATACAAATCTGTGTTTGTTGTTCATTTTATTATGTTATGTTATGTTTTGTGCGGTAAATGTTGTTTGTGTGCACGTACATCAAAGTAAACAAACAAACCAACCAAAAACAAAGACATGAGCATAGCTCACCAGAGATACGTTAAAGTTCACATTTATGCAAGTGATCTATCACATCAGGTAAAACCCAGTTTGAGACACATTATTCTCAGTTTTAGCCATTTGTGTTGCATAAAAAAACAATACACAAATTGAAGCAAAACATTTACATTGTCACATCTTCATTGAGGTTGAGCAAATTATTCACAAAAGTGGGGAATTGTCTGTGTCTGCACTAACACGAATTTCAAATTGCTAGATTTATTTTTCATGCAAAATATATACACTGCTTTGTCCGGATTTCAAACTCATACATATTCACCATTCAGTAATACGTTTACAACTTCTAATATAATCTTGCATTTCTAAGTGCAGAATTTACATTCCTTTTAAATTCAATAGTATTATATTTTAGTCGAGCATACAAATTTTGTAGCTTTTTACAAGTGAAAACAAACACGTCATCAGTGCCCTTTAACAAATAAGCGTTTTATGAACAAATTGGCATTCAATGGGTGCACTTGTATGAGTGGCACTTGAATTCGAAATGAATTTAATTCAATGCATTGCACCTGCCACCCAGAACAATTTCAAGCTTGAATTGGAACCAAAAGATCATTCAAGTATTCAATAAGAACAATTTAATGACTTTAGAAGTAAAATCAAATTAAACACACAGACGGGTGATGCGCAGTTTTACTGCACAATTTTGCAGAGAAGAGTTTTCTGCACAAAACAATACAAAATGTGCGGAAAACTGGCACAAATTTGTTCCATTTCTCAAAATTTTTTTGTACCATATTAATTGCCATACATTGTTTTTTGGATAGGATATATCCATAAGATCTCCGCAAGAGCTGGATCTGTGTGTGCGTTAGCCGCAATATAAAACACACACGTATAATGACGTATTGTATCAGCGGGCAACCAAAATTAAATGCACACCTAAAAATATTTACCAATCGATTTTTCACGTTTTTCCGATCGGAAAATGGAAAAAATAAGTGAACTTTGGTCCTAGCTCATTGGGGCCCAGTTCATAGATTCAAGACCTATTGATAGAGGTGTCACTTGCCCAGGCTGGCTGATCCATGGATTCTTAGGATTTGGCCAGGATTCCAGAACTTCCTATATGGAATTTCATATAAATATCAGTGTGCATAATTTTAGGTGTATTTTTATATGTTCTGGAATCCAGGCCAAATCCTAAGAATCCATGGATCAGCCAGCCTGGGTAAGTGACACCTCTATCAATAGGTCTTGAATCTATGAACTGGGCCCCAATGAGCTAGGACCAAAGTTCACTTATTTTTTCCATTTTCCGATCGGAAAAACGTGAAAAATCGATTGGTAAATATTTTTAGGTGTGCATTTAATTTTGGTTGCCCGCTGATACAATACGTCATTATACGTGTGTGTTTTATATTGCGGCTAACGCACACACAGATCCAGCTCTTGCGGAGATCTTATGGATATATCCTATCCAAAAAACAATGTATGTTAATTGCAAATACTGTATATTTTTCAGTGATTATCAGAATCAGATTCATTTTTTCCAAAATTAAAAAATTAATTTTTTTCCAAAAAATAAGTAAATTAAAATAAATAATTTTCAGTCTGCTATTTAATAGGCGGTATTCGATAGGATAATTATGCGCACTAATTTTTGTATGAAATTCTATATGGGAAGTTCTGGAATTCAGGCTAAATCCTGAGAATCCATGGATCAGCCTAGGCATATGACACTTTTATAAATAGGTCTCGAAATTTTGTTCGCCACAGGGCAAAATCCATTTATTTTTCCCATTTTCCAATCGGAAAAGCGTGAAAAATCGATCGAAAGATTTTTTCTCCTTTGAAATGCAGATTTAATTTGATAAATCAAAAATAATTTTTTCTCATTGAATTTAAATGTGCAAATAGCGCCTATCGATCTATTAAATAGCAGACTGAAAATTATTTATTTTAATTTACTTATTTTTCGGACAAAATTAATTTTTTAATTTTGGAAAAAATTAATCTGATTCTGATAACCACTGAAAAATATACAGTATTTGCCATTTATATGGTACAAACAAATTTTGAGAAATGGCACAAATTTGTGCCAGTTTTCTGCACATTTGTGCCAGTTTTCTGTATTGTTTTGTGCAGAAAATGTTTCTCTGCAAAATTGTGCAGTAAAACTGCGCATCACCCGTCTGTGTGAACCCATGCAATAAATATATAAATTAGTGACCTAGTGTATCTTCCATTTTTCGTCGTAAAACCGAAAGAAATAAGAATCTGTTACTAAGCGGATCGATGTAGGTCCTCTTAGTGTATGAGATAAACCACGTATTGAATAAAGTTAGCATGCGACACTACACGTTTTATGTATGGGTTTTAATAAAATACTTGGTTCGTTTCGTAATGAAATTTTCTTCTCAAACAAAGACTGGTAATTAATACTTCGAGATCTTACTATTCAATATTTCTTTAGTAAAGACTACTTTCACCAAGAACATAAATTTACAGTCAAATTATGAATTATGACTTTTTTTTTGTATTTCAGTGAAGTTTTATTTGATGTTCGTTTCTGTGTGGCACACATTTTTCAAATCACTTTGATATTTAATGCAAAATTTAATGATGATGTTAATTCAAGTGGAAATGGCATCGCAAACACCTATATTAACATGACATACTAAGCCACAGAATATTTTGTCAACATTATACTGTTAAATCTGTCCATTTATTCCTAAACATAATTAATTGAAAATAAATTGGTCCGAATGTAACATTACTCAGTCGTTGTTGTGTTTGAACTGTAATATATTTGTCATAGGAATTTGCAAATTACATACAGTGAATTCAGATTTGAAAATGGTGTGTTCAGCTGGTGACAATGACAATGGAATTTATGTTGATTACTTGAGAGCTTAAATTGTTCATTTTCAGCAATGTCCTTTTGTTAAAACGCAGCCAACTCATGCATATTTTGTTCAATATAAACCTAAAACGTGCTATAAATTTAAAATGAATGTATTGCATTTGAATTGGCACGCGTGCATGCTATTGTTTTGGGCTTTTATATTGGTTTGAATGATCATGTGTCCATAAACAGCATATATTGGGTATCTGAATCCGTGACTTAAACCATCATTTGCAAAAATTGTATTTTATGTGCATGTGAAAAACTAAAATCATTATAGCACAAGCAAAAGCAAATTCACATATAAATATCGCTCTTGCAGATATTTTAATGTATGCCAACGAACTTATGTGGTATTGTCAGGATTTTGTATTCACCGCACCTATATGTGCTAAAAATCTACCGCACATTTTGGGAGTAAATCTGGACGTTTGTCGTTACTGTTATAGAGGAAAATGAATGAAAATGGATACAAGCCGTCGAATGGTTTACAACATAATCGTTTATTTGTATCACATAGAGCAAAGCACGTATGAGGAAATGAGACTTTGTGTTGATGGAAAATCTATATTTGAACCTTCACTCAATAGACTTGTGAGCATATTGTGGAAAATGTTCAGTTTTCATACATTTTAAGCATAGTTCACACGATTTACAGTCTATTGAATCAATTTCTATCAAATGTGGTAATTTTGTTTATGCTATGTGTGTCAGCGTGTGAGATTGTATAAAACTATTGTGAATGACTGAGATAATGATAACGACAATGAAACCAAAACCAACCTTACTCTCTCAGACAAAATAACAAAACTGACCTATATATCTTGCACAATAATTCAATTACAAATGAATATATTTTCATTGCTTGTAAATGGTGTTTATACGAAATAAATGTAATAGACTTATTTTCACAGTAGTGCACACATGCTGTCGCCAATGTTCCAAATGTAATACTATCCTGAACATAAATTTTGCGTTCTAATATCTTGATTCAATGCTAATTTTATGTGAAATTTATCTAAATCATTTGAATTCAAATAATGTAGAAAATTGTAATATTACAAATGAAATGTCACATATCAAGTAATTTATGTTGCAATCACAAGGACATTGAATGCAATGCACAGGCTCACGTACAAATAAATTGAATGTTTTATGTAAACATAACTCTGCATTAAAGATATCTCAACAACATGCAGTATACAACATCAGTTTACTAAAACCGCATTTCTCTACATTATGAAATAAAAAATTTGATTTGTCGTTAAAAATTTTGGAGAATCAATAATTTAAAATTTCTACCATCGCATATCATCTACAACTTAGAAAACTGGACACAATCATTTGCATTAAAATGGTATTCAAAATTCGGAAGAAATTGTTTTAAATTGTATTCGTATAGAGAGTCACGTATAGTTTTAATAGTAAAGAATGAGTATGTTTTGTGTAAAATGTATTGGAATCACTGTAATTTTTTAGTACTATTCTACCTATTTTTCGATTTCTTAATAGAAGCTCTGTGTCAAAAATTAGAAAATTCACATTTTATATTTCATTTTCCATTGAATGGAATTTTTGATATCAGTCAGTTAGTATCGACTTTTGATACATTTTATTGATGTGAATCCTACCAATGCTACTTCCCATACTAAATAAATTTATATTACCAATTTTGCAGAATTTGATACTCGACAGCTGAAGCCTTTGACATGTACGGCATCGAATTCCTACTCAACTTAAACAGCCAATGCGCGAAATTGCAAAATGTATGTATAAGTGAGATGGAAATATTTCAGAAGCAAATGCACATCAAATAAATACTAAAATATTTTACCGCATGATTTGTGCGTAATTCCCTCTTCGCCGAGGATGTTGTATTCGCTTTGGGCTTCGTTTGTCTTTTCCACTCGTCTGGAAAGCTGTCGATTGAAAGTAAATTATACCACTTCAAAGAATGGAAAGAACGCCCGAATAAATCCAATTACTATGTCCATCGTAAAATTTTCATTGATGCTGTAACAAAGTCACTGTTTCGAATCAAAAAGAATGTTTGTCTTTTTTTTTTGTTGAATCTCATATGAAATGTGCAAGACAAACAAACTTTAAAACATTGACAAATACATGAGGAAAATTCAATAAAATTCTGGGCTTTTTATTTGTATGTGTGTGTTTGCTTTGATGTTTGATGGAACTAGAAAAAAAGGTGCTAAAACAAATCAATAATGAAATAAAAAAACTGAATGCTAACGTTAATAATCGTTTTAATGAATCAAACAAATGATTATACATTTTTCAACATTTATATTTGGAAAAATATTTATCTAAAATAATCAAAATTGTTCAAGTGACATAAAAATGTGAATTTAAAATTCACTACTATATATGAACTTTTGATTGAACAGAATAGTTTTTCTTACAACAAATTTAGCATGAAATGAGTACACTTGATTAACAGTGAGAGTAGTACCGATATTTGCATCAGGAAACGACCATCCGGTGCTGACTGATGCAAATCCTGCCATTACATTTATCAGTGATGACATGAATGAATAGATGTAATTTTTCAATCACATTGTGCAGTCTGCTTTTTACACCCTCTTCACATTTAGCTTGGTTGATTGGAATCCGATTGTACGTTTATTGAATCAATGTTAAAAGTAACAGAATATGAATGTTTTAAAATGTGATTGGATGGTGCTAATACGGCAATTTGCACCATATTTGTTTTATGTCAGGATTTTCATTCGTTCAGTTCAATTTCATTTTGTTGATAATGGCTAATAAAAATTTTAAGTAAAAAATGTGCCTGAAAATTCTTTGGAATTTAAATAAAGATCAAATTGGTGCACTGTAGAATTATTTTCATTGCTTTTACTAATATTTTTTTTATTAGAAAATAAAATGTTGGGATGAAAGCCGCGAAAAGTAACAATGAAATAAAGAAAGTAATGTAATAAATGCGGTATAACAAAGTCTTTTTCATGATTCATGAACACTCAGGAAATGGTTTTTCCGAAAATTGCTTTGTAAGCATTTTGCATCCGATCATGATATGATAAAAAGAAAATTTTTCTTCAAATATCACATCGAAAAATGTTAGAAATTCCATATTTATTTGAACGGAAAGGTCTACGTAAAAGCTCAAGGCTAAACTGAATACAAAAGTTACTCAATCGCTAAAATCATAACACGCATATAGTGAAGTAAAAATATTTCAAATGACTTTTCGATTTGCGTCACTTGTAATAGCAGTCCCTTACGATTCACCTTTATTCGGTTGTGCGTGGTCAATAAAATTGAGTTTTGACCGCACGTTTTCCACAAAAGAGCACCCATTCAATAAAGTCAATGAAAAAGTACCAACAAAAACAACCATTCTAGGCAAATAACTTTGCAATTGATGTAAAGTGTTCCGTATTCATCCAAACTGTATCCATGAGCTCAGAATCACGTTGAAATTTTTCGATATTATTTCTTTGCGCATGAAACGCTGAAACTCAAGCAAATATCGCAAAATATAACCAGATTCACATGATATTCCAAGTTCACCGTACAAAATGTTATACAAATTCAACAATTGTTCAAAGTTTGTAGAATATGTAAACAATGTTGACCGCATTGTTTCGTATAAACACAGTTGGAAGTTTTAATTCAGACTAAATAAGAACATTCTGCAATTTCTTTGAATATATATTTTCCATAAACAAAGTTCTTTTGGAAAATCAACCACAAAATTAAGTGAAATAATCATGATTTAATTATGGATATTTACATAGTTCGAAAATTGTATTCTATTCTAGAGACATTCTTCGACAATTCGTATGTTTATATTTATCTTTTTATGTTAATACGCCCCATTCAGAAATATTTTCGTTATTTCTGTTCGAAATTCCTTTCCCCCTATTTGAGTTAAAAGCAATGTCTGCTCAAAAAGAATTATTAAAGAATTATATGTCTTTTATAAAAGGTATATGGACTCGGGTGAAACTATTTCGGCAGCTTATTTTAGCATTTCAATGCTTGTTAACTTTGATCTAATATCTACAAACGACATGTGTGAAGCGACAATAAAATTGAATTTTTATTTGATGCTTTTGTTTTGAGCCTAAATTGTTAGTAAATCTTATGTTCGACAGTAACCGTTTATATTCAGTATTTTGTACACTTTGATTTTCTTACGAAAAAAAAAACATTGTATTGCGATGAACACGTTCAATGTCAAGGAATAGAATGAACATCTTTGACACAAACATACATTTTTCATATGTTTGTTTGTCTTATCCATGTTTTTTGACGCTTCAGTGATGGCGCTGGCATACATCTGTCAAACTCTCAATTATCACAGTGTGAATTAAGGACTTTCTTATAATACAAAATATTTGCCTGAAAGGATTTCGATTGTTACAGCCTAGGGGAAAATGACTCTCACAAAGACTCGCAAAAACTCGCAAAAACACCCTGTTTTCTTCTTATTTTATACCGTACCCGTTCGAATCTGCCTAAATTCTAATAGAAACTCATTGAAAATACTAGCATTCGAACTCGCGTATATATCATTCATAATCCTTATTTATTAACACAAAGGAATATATTGTTCTCTTTTGAAATATCACAATATTCAAAACATCGCTAATGAAGCAAGTATTTTTATACAAAATAGAAGATGTAATCATCAAATAGAATGGAACGGAATGAAATGTCAAACATAAAATGTCAAATTGTGGATTTGAAATTTATAAATACTTGCGATTTGTATAAAGAGAACTTGGAGATTCGTACTAATGTGGAATACATTTATGAAACACTCGCAGGTACTTGTGCAAATTTGCAAGTTTTCTACTACAGACTCACAAGAACTCGTAAAAACAAATCATTTTTTACGAGTCGTATCCCCCTAGGTTACAGCTTTGTGAAATGCAAATGGATGATTTTCACGCTTCATTTAGTATTACGTTTTACGAAAACATATGGATAAATGATTTTATTATTATATTCTACCACTAAACATAGGATCTCACTGTAGCAAAATGTGAGTAGCTTTTAAGGTATCCAAACCCATGATAATGTTAATGAAAATGGACGATGCTTATAAATCAAAGTTCAGTTGCTAATATGAAATACAAAAAATTACATGTTTTCAACCACAAGGAACTAGAAAAACGTGGCAGATTATATAACTTCTGCTGAGGCTTTTATTTTTTCGCTACTTGAATCAATTCATTATACGGTATTATTGCATGATTTTGGAATGGAAAATCACTTAAGGACATATCATACAAATTGACAATATATCGATTGAGAAAGGTGAAACATTCTCGCCTGTGTTCATTCATGAATGAATGACGACATGGAAATGAAAAGCATTAAGATCAAACCAGTATTTTTGTGCGTACATATACAGTATATGTATATAGAATTGAATGTGTATGGTTCAGCAGAAAATCCAGTGCAAACATGATTTCATTAGATATGTATTTTGCATAAGTCAGTAAACAGAATCGAATAAGCTTCAATTCTAATTAAAATACAAACGAATATGAATTTTACACATTTTTATATCCCTATACGTATTAACCGTGAACAAAAAATGGCTAGTTAACAGAAATTACACATGAATCATGTCAATCGGCTTTTTACATATACAAATTCCAAATAATACGCATATTATTATTATCACATGGTACAGTCGTCATGAGCCATATCAATTTCCTACATGTGGTCTATCCGCGTATCTTCACAAGACTAAGTGTAGTGAATCATAGGAAATGTATTACACCCATCAAGTCAACGTAATGTTCTTAAAATTTGCGGCAACACATTGTACATTTCCAAATGCATATAGAAAATTGCTCAAAGCAATGCCATCGGCTCACACTTACGTTAGATAATTCATTTATTATTTATTATCTCATAAATCGTTATGTTCTTCTAGTGAGAATGGTTTTCCGTTTTATCTTTTTTTATGTTTTATATATATGTATTATCTATGGGATCCATTGTAGAATCTTTGCCAAAGCTCATAATCCGAAATAAAGGGAGTGTTTTGATTCCGAAGGAAATGTCAAACGTAAGCAAAAAAAGAACGTTGGTATGTGTTTCTGAATAATATTTTTTTCCATTTGTTTTAATGTGAATTCGATTGTTATCGAATTTTTGAGCCGCCTATCAATTCTTTGGTTGAAGTCACTCATTGCATATAGATTTGAATGATTATTCACGCGCGTTTCATGTTTGGAAGAACTCATTTTTGTTTGGAATTTTTCAGATACGTATTGATTTTTTACAAATCAAATCTTTTGAGTGATGCTTTTGTGCCGACAAGAATTAACGATTACAAACAATCTTGATGATAATTATTCATTTCTATCAACTTAAAAGCGTTCCTTTTTTTCATCACGAACTCTCGTTCAACTGAGACGGATCAAATTATAAATTTCAAAACAATTCCAAATCAATCAACATAAAAGAGATAAATGGCAACTTGCCTGCTCCCACATTTTCCGTTTGCTTTGTATGAGTGATTGAAAAGCATATTTAATCAAAAGTATTCATTGACAGTGTGCTGTTTGTGAAGCATAAAATGCTGATAAAAATGATTGCAATTGAAATGAAATTCTTTTCAGCTTCGATTATTTTTCTGTCTCCATTTTAACGACCAGAGACATGAACATTTTTTTCCAAATTCTTTTCAACATTTAATGCATTTTTTTATGAAAGATCTAAAATTACGAATAAGCGCGCTATTGTTATGCTATACTTTTTGTAACTATATCAAGTCCTTATGTATATGGGAGCAGATACAGTTAAACTTTTCTACCACCTATTCTAAATTTCATTCTGAGATAAGAACCAAATTCGATGATAACACAAGTTTAAAGTTCATGAGCACTGAATTAAACACTTAACGGAAACCTCAAAAAAGTGGATTTTTCTATTCCACGAAATTATGTACGATGCAAGATTTACTAAGATAATGAAATAAATTTATTCTATAAAAAAGTATCACAAGAAGAGCTTTCCTCTTGAAGTTTTAATTTGTTAATAAAGTATGATTTTCGGTTTGAGTTAGGGTCGATTTAATTAAATATGCATTCTCGGGCACAAGAACAGCAGTGAATGCCGGGTAAGGCAATGGTGATAAAAAATATTTTGAATATATATTTGGTTTTGAAAATCAATTGAGATTGTGATCTTCATCTGAACGACACTATGTTATGTTACAGTTGTTGAAAACAACAACATTGCAAATGAGAGATAAATAAGTTTATATAAATAATGCCGATAGCTACTTACACATTTTCGAAATATTGATAATTGATTACTCTTCTTATT
Organism: Resseliella maxima; assembly: GCA_029041755.1. NCBI lineage: Eukaryota > Metazoa > Arthropoda > Insecta > Diptera > Cecidomyiidae > Resseliella > Resseliella maxima. The sequence continues at coordinate 1,791,883 of JAQOWM010000192.1, forward strand.
CATCATTTTTGCTATAATCATATGTTCATTAAAATGATTTGTGCTTTGGTGGATAGATAGTCAAAAACATAGATGGGGGCGATTCCCTTTTGGACTTTACTAATGATTCTTCTATTCGCGCTTTGAATATATTGAATGATCAATTAGTAAATACAATAAAGTGAACTTTGTTCAACAAATGCCAATCTAGCTAATCAATGTATTTGGTGAAATTCTAAAGGCATTGATTATAATGTCAACGAGCATCGCAAAGAAAACTTGCAACCGGTAAGCCTTAGATTAAAGGAATTCATTAGTTTTGGAATAAATATTCTAAAACTTAGAGATGCAGCTTGAGGGAGTTATCATAAGATACAGTAAGAAAGATTACCACACGTTTTACATCGTCAATTTGATTTTTTTTTTAAATGAATTAAATAAATCGGCATTTCGCTATGCTACTGAAATTAGTTTTAGCGTTGGCAATTTTAAACAATAAATTGAAATAACTGGCAAGTGGTTAGAATTACATTTCACGTTCATAAACGTACTTTGTTTAAATTCACCATATGAACAAAGTTTGAGTATCTTCAAGTTAAGAGGGATGATGTAAGTATATCATCACTTTATAGTCCAGAAGGGATTTTGAGAAAATTCCATGCAACAAGTTTTTTGGTGCACAGAATACGTCATTCTAGGGGGAAATGACTCGCAGCGAATCCCAATTTATTTGCAAAAATATGATCAAAAATTTTAAGATTCGCGTATTATACTTGAAAATGAATAAAAGATTCGCAAGGATTCGCATTTGATTATGTGTTAAAAAGATGCGCATAGATACGCTCGCAATTGCAAATCTCTTTGTCAATTTCACATGTAAATGAAGATTCGTAAGACTCGTAAGATTCGTGAAAATGCTTCGATTTCTCTAAAATTTTTAAATTAAAGATTTGCAAGAGTCATTTCCCCCTAGGCATCATTTTGTAGGCAAATGTATACATTTCATTGCCTGTAGGTATAGTTAAATTTGGCGTGGTTTTTCTTAAGTAATTTAATTTTTGAATTCTGTTGAATGTATTATGAAAAGTTTTTGCAAAATCTTTTGACATTAAACTAAACAAAAATACAGCGTTTAAATCGACCAAAAGAACATTTCAAAAGTTTACTCATAAATTATTCATTTACAAAGTGGTCGAACTTCTAGAAAAGTCTTTACGGTCGATTTGATTTGAATACATTAATGTTAAGATAATTACTGAAGAGACAAAACTTCCATAGCTGATGAACTTGACATTACTTACGATGGATGTTTTTTTTACTATTCCCATTCAAAAGTACATCTCAAATAAATGACTTGATAAATTATCTTATTGCATTTTGTGGAAAAAATGAAATTGTCATGTCATCTTGAATATTCGTGCTATCATGCAATCATTTGGTTTGAATTTGTTTGAATTATTTTGTTTGACTCGTAAATTATTTTTCGTTTATGACTATTGTTCTAAAAACCCGAATGTTCACAAAATTCCTTCATTTCTATACGGAATAAGATCATTTACGAAACATGCATTAAGGGAAACGTTTTGAAAATCCTTTGTAATCTAACGTCTAAAGGAGCGACATTAATGATGGTATGCATCAGATACCATATTCTGACATCGAATTAGGGACTTAATATATAAAAGGCAATTGAATATCAATTTATTGAATATGTACTATTTGCATGAAGTTGATTTGCGTGCAAGTTATACAATCAAATTTTAGACATTTTTTCAGAATTCATAAAAGGTATTGCTGGCAATTAGCTATATTTCTTTCATATTCATTTGAACATCTCTCCAATTAATTTGTTAATTCGACAATAACAAAGGACAATGGATGACCCATATAATAAAACGAGAAAGGCCAATTTATTAATTTATTCGGATCATGAAATCATGAAGTTTGTCACACAAAGAATCTTTTCAATATATAATGTGGTTCTGGCACGCATAAATTTTTTTCTAGTCGATCAATAGTAAGAGTTTTATTGCCTCCCTTCAATTGACCGCCTCTTTTAACTTTCTTTCATCAGAATATGTAGAATATTTTTACAAAATTTTATTTCCAATTAGTACCAACGAATAGGAATGAAGAAAGATTTTCAGAAATTCTAAACATACCTTTCTAATTAGCAGCTAGTGAAAAGATTTTTTTCCTCATTCAGTTTTTAAGGTATTCACTTACTATTGAATGAATAATGATACATATTATTACTGAATATATTCGCATTAATATAATGTTGAATTGTTGAAATTTTCAAGAATTACATTAATAAAACATAATAGTTTTTTCGCATCTATACGAAGAGAAAATCAATTCTCCATAAAATTGTTCCTACGTTACAACTATTAGCAAATGAGTTCAATGAATATGCATTTTCAAATTAATCAAGCTTTACAACGAAAATATACTTATAAATCATGCATAATTTATATTTATGCGTCGAAATAACTTTGACTTTAATAAAAGTGAATAATGGAAGCATTTGGCGATAAATAAACGCATTGGAAAAATGTACAATGTTGATGAACCATAGAAATAATGCTGTTATGTAAATGATTTAGAGTTTTGTAAATGATAAGTGACGGCAATCTAATTATTTTGAAACATTTGATGTACACACATGATTAAGGAATATCTATATCCAACGTTTCCGTCATAATTTTGTAGATCAAATCCAAATTGTTGAAAAATATCTGTTGAAAATCTTAAAATTCTGATGCAAACGGCGTTGATAGTATCAACTTGATACCATCCTATGGATAAATTAGTTCTAATTTTAGTCTAAAAAATGCAAAACCGTAAATGAATAAATCAATTCGAAAAGTAATTTTTGCATGAAACATTTTAGGCCATTTTAATATTGACGTAATTTTTAGTCGCCTAGGATGTCACATCACATTCGCTTTGTTGAATACATAGACATTTTAAATGGTAAAATTGTTGCGTGAAATAGGATTTATTGATACTTAAACGCAACTGGAGCACGTCGATGTTCACTTTCGTGAATGCACAATTAAGGATTTTCGTTTATATTGATATAAAAACCCAAGTGAAAGCCAGTAAAAGCCATTAAAATGTTTTCTTAGGAAGCAGCCCATGGATTATATATACCACGAAAGGGATCAATGAACGAAAGTTATACTAACCCTTAAGGTACTTGAGATACTTCTTATCGCAATGTGTTTTGAATTACATTTAGATCGACATTTTTTCGCATTAGTGGGACAAATATGAGAACCATAAGAATTAATTGTTACTTGTAATGGTTTGAAACTTCATATCTATTCTTTCTTCATTTCGATCTTAATGTGTGTAAAAGCAAGCTTTTGTTGTGCTTATGGGTTTGATGTATTCATGGCACTACTAGTAATGGACCTAGAGCGATAAAATTGGCTCCATAAACAAATAAATTATTAGGTTATTTATTTGTCTAATTGTCACTTGTCGTACAACAAACAAAAGTAAAAGATAAAAGTGATTAGAATCTATCTATTATCGCCATTTGATATATATATATATATATATATATATATATATGACTAGATTGTTATCGTTAAACCACAATGATTGGAACGATATATCAAATTTAGTTTCTCTGTCATTCTAATGCATGTACCAAGAATTTAAATTTGTAATGTAATGTCGCCTGCTTGGACTTTTTGTTATAAGCTAACTGAACATCGACAGAATTAGTCTAAATTTATTGTTATTTGGAAAGAATTGAATTGTAGCTGAAAATGATTCAAACAAACATGTTTTCATTAATATGTTGTGATTGTGAATATGTTTCACTAACAAAATGTAATTTACTTAAAATAGTTACCAGTTGAAACTAGTTTAACGTTTGACTTTCAATATTCATGTTCGATGCATCTGCTACATTTGTTATCCGCTGAGTGAGATGTTGAGAGCTAATAAACCCTGTTAGTTAGTGGTCTCATAAAATGTTATCTGACCAGCTAATGTATATTGTACACTAAGAAAATTATGCTGCACATGAGGGTGGAAAATTATGCCGGCACTGAACTAATTATCACAGATTGAGTTGCGGTAAATGTGGATATTACACGTACAAATTTATGTCACATAAAGAATGTCACCAGCTGTTCATATCATACACTTCATATTTCAAGATATCCATTCGATTTATTTTCAATTTTATATTCACACCATTGGTGTTCGTTGTCAAAAACGCTTCTATGGTATAGAATCTGAACATAGGATACAACGCATGATATCACCGCAATCATATCGATGAATATTTGTCCAACAAAATATCAATTCGGCTTTTATTAGATTACATTATCATGTAAATTTCACGCATAATGATACACATAGATAATAATGAAATCGGATACTGAAACGATATATAAGTAGAGTGATTTGAAATTAGTAAAAATGCAACATAATGCAAAAAAGCATTCCCATTCAACGATCGATAATCATTTATTAAATTTGGGCTGTGGAAAGATTTGAGTTAAACTTTTATATGGTTTCACTCCGTATAATGTTGGATGATGTTTTTTTTTGAAATTGTCAGACAGTTTTTTCGTTCCTGAGAATTTTTTTCATCCAATCAAAATAGAAAGCCTGAAGATAAATTCGTTTTTGTTGAATCTGTTTTATTTGAAAAGCATCGAACATTTTAAAAAGCATCGCTATTCTGTCTGTCGAGACTTTTACATGGTGCACTGAACTTGACATCGATGGGACGCAAAAAAAAATGTTGAAAAGGGGACTTTTGGTTTCAATCAATATGACAAAAAAGCAAACATAGAGGGCCGTATAGCATTTGACTTGTGTCTAAACTCAATTACGTAGGTTTGAGTTTTCTTGCACAACTAACAATTTCTAGATTTTTCGCCATTGAAACATATTGATGGAAGTATTTTGTCCATCATTATATGTTCGATAGCGACGTTTAACCACCCAATTTTGAGGCACAAAAATTACTCAATTGACTCTGTCACAAGAAACACGTTTTGAAATCACTTAAGCTACCCTCAAACAAAGAGATTTGTACAAATCATGATTAAGGACGAACCATTTCAAGCGCTGTGCAATACATGTTCTGTGCAATTTGAAATTGTTCATTTGTGGCTAACGAAAGTCATTTTTGTGGAGCAAATTGCAATGTTTTCATCCATTTCATTTGCAATAACCCACGGCAATGCTTTTCTTGTATGTAAATTCCCGTTGCTTTCCAAAATAATGAACTCATTCAAATATCAAAATGGTGCAAGAGAACATTTGATTTGAGCTTCGTTAGTTTGATTTTTCCATGTATTGCAACAAGAAAAAAATACAAACAATAATCATTGAAGGGCAGATACCGAAAATGTTATCGTTGAGGCAAAAATTTTATGTTCTGCAAACGACGATTGTGATAATAGAAAAGAAGTAGCACCACAATTACGTTCTCTTTGTCTGTCTTTTAACACTCTCATTTGTATGCGCATTCACGAGTACGACGCACGCATATTTGAAACATCATTTCAACGCCAGTATTTGATTATGGTTAACGCACAGAAATGGCGAAGAATCATTCTTTAATACAGTCTCCTGATGAAAACAATTCATTTCACTCACTCTTCCTTACCAACTTATCAACCTCCCAAACTTTCTCACTCTCACTCCCTCTCTCTCCTTCTCTCTGTTTTCCTTCTTGTCCTTTTATTGTCACCATTCTTTGTCTATCAGTCCTTGAATGTGTAATAAAGAATGAATTCATAGCGTATCCAAGTGCAAAATAATATGATACGCAGCGAACCGAGAAAATGTTTGTGATGATTATAGACCATCAGTCAGAAATAACGCAAAAGATAAGCAAAATGGTCACAGAAATTCGAAGAAGACTCAGAATGCCTGGCATGTTTGAATGTGTGGAAAATATTCTAAAATGATTCAGTGAAATTTAAACATGTAAAAACTATCAAATCTAAATCAGCATCGTTTCTTTTGCGGCGCTGTGATGGCAATATCATATACTCTTCAATTAAATTCACTTAAAATGACACTAATTCGGGCATTAGATGAACTTTAAGCGCACTTGCAATTTGCTCAATCGCAACTTTTTTGCCCCCATATCCACTTTTATTGCAGATTTTCATTCCTTTGTATACACGCGCACAACGTACACATACAGTAGATAATTTTAGCATTATCTAGCTTCACAACATGCAAATTATTCCATCATTTTACAGATTATATTTATTATTCACATGTTGAGATTTTCTCCGAATCATGTTTTTCGATGCCATTCGCACAAGAGAAAGTAATTTATTTTCCTAGCTGAAATAGCTGCACATTGGACCATGTTGATAAAATATAAAGAGAAGTGACATTCATTGTGAATTGAAAATACACAACACCCGTTTGGATCGACAAGAGCAACATAGAAAATTGGAAAAACACTCGATAACTCCATACTTAGACAATTTTTGGTTTTCCACAAGTGTATGCTTATTCGTGGAATAAACAGTACTTTGAGTATGGATGAAAAGAAGAAGTTATGTGACTCATATTAAGTGGGGTATTTTTGTTTTCCTCATATATACAAAGATGGTAGAACCAACACGCATTTGGAAAGCGCAAAAAAATCTTCTTTTCACAATACAATTGCTGCCTATTCTTTTAGCACATTAATTTGACAACACACAATTTTGTTTTATTGGAGCAAACACGCGAGTGAAAATGTGAAGCTGCTGATTATGAATGGGATTGGCAAAGAATTAAACATGTATTCGTATTATTGATTGTTCATGTTATGATTTTCATTTATTTAATTTATTCATTTCACTTGTTCCAAAGTCAATTTTCCATTATTTTCCTTTGCATATTGGCATTATAAATTTCATAGTATAAAATCAAATTTAATCGGGCAAACGTTGGGTGTACACACAAAAAACGTTTGGGGTATGTTCATGATATTCATTGGTGACAATACATGTTTACCACAGTTGTATTTGACTCTACCACATGCAACGTAATAAATGTGACATAGTATTAGTTTGACAGCAAAACTTTTTCACAATGAGTCTGTTCGACATGCGCACATATTTATAAAAACTTGCATGTGGTAGAATCAGATACAACTGTGGTAAACATATATTGTCACCAATGAATATCATGAACATACCCCAAATGTTTTTTGTGTGTATATGCGGCTTTCAAGACTAATCGTTTTTTTTATTCTAAATTTAGAAAAATATAATTCTGAGCCATTTATAGCATTGTGAAATATAAATAATGTGACAGAGAACACAGGACACAGATAATTTAAAAACAGACAACAAAGGTAAACTCTACGTCATTATGAATGATGATAAAATAATACTCATTACTAGTTTCAAGAACCAGTGTAAAACATGCCAATTCATTTTATGAAATAACACGGCCCATTGTAAATGCGCGAAACAGGCTCAGAATGTTAAATTCATCATCTTTTTTCAACTCTTCAAAAATGTCAGTACAAAAATAAAACAAAATAAAAAAAACGATAGATCTTTAAGTTATACAAAATGTACAGTTGAATCTTATTTACTTTCGCGATGGTGAGATTTATGGATTATATTGTTCGAATTGAGAGTTTCAAGCTCTATAAGCCGTAGCAAAGAATACAATTTTGACTTCAACGAACGAAAGACCCTAGGGGGAAAGAACTGAAACAAATGGTGCAAATACTGCAAATGAACGCCAATAAGTATGTGCGTATTTACACTGTTATTTGTTCTTGCTACGGATAAGATGAAAAACGTGAAAAAACGACAACAAACTTTGTGCAAATAGCAGCAAATGCCTGCAAATACGCAAATAGTTCTTTCCACCTAGGAAAGACCATTATAAGTAATCGGTTTTAGAATATTCTTCTAGTCCATCCACAATTGACACATATACAATGACATATATATTTCATATAGAGCCTAAAAGATATCGTGAAATATTGTCTTCCAAATAAAGTTATGATAATGGATTTGAAAAAGCATAAGGAATCTGAGAATAAACTCTTACAAAGTTTTTAAAAATCCCTCTTGCAGTTAATGTTCCTATGGAAGTAATTCTATGTATTACTATTGTGTTAACGAGGATTGACAT